>CM053503.1:97977893-98388729 GCA_028627145.1 Eidolon dupreanum | reverse complement strand
CCCATTTATATCTCAACACACCTGGATTATCCATCATGGCCAGCAGATATAAAAACTACTGCAGTTTTTTTTTCTTTTTATAAACTTACTATTTTGACATGTAAAGGAGAGTCATTTTTTAAAATTCTAAACTTTTATAAAGGTAAGAAGTGGTGAAATAATAACAACATTTGTCTTCTGTCAGAAAATATCGACACAGAATTACTGTAGAAAAACTGGTTTGTGTTTTGAAGTATGTCTCATAGATAAATTGGATTTTAGATCTTTTAAAACAACCTAAATTGTTCTTTTTATATTAATGTCTATAAAAATATCAGGACATATGAGTGAGAAAAAAGATTCTATGAAGGAGACATAAAATTTGGATAGGAACCATGGAATTTCCTAAACACTCATTCTCTATGGTTGACATTCGTACAAGATCATCTCAAAGTATAATGCATCATATTTCATATTTTATTTGTGTCTAAATTGTGGACTTATTGGACAAATGAAGCCCTTTGTAAATGGCAGGGAAATGTCTGTTTATGCTTTTTGCAAGATTCTATCCAGATGATTAAGGAAAAAAAGGGTGCACTATGTGAATGAAAACATAAGAATTTTTATATCAAATTCATGTAATGGGAAAGTGCTCAGATTGATTAAAACATTGCCAGCGAAATCTCTTAGCAGTGAAAGTGAACTATGGTCTACTAGTCAACAGTTTCTGAACTTGGAAATTTATCTCACTTCTTGTTTTTTACCCATGCCCATTAACCACATGCCAGAGTCAAACACCTAATGCCATCTGTCTAATCAAACAAGTAAATCAGCAGGGCAGGAAAATGCAAAGATACATTTTATAGTTTTAATAGCTTTATTTTGATGTTAAGAAAAAAAAAGAGTCATAAGCAAATGTGACTTAACTTAATTAGCTTTTAAATTATTAAATTGAGAAATAGTAATACATCAACTCATTTATTTTTGACTCATTTATTAAACACACAATATTCATGGTATGTTTTAGGAGAATTAAAGGAACATAGATGACTAGTGGAGAGTAAGTAGTATGCATTGCATACTCATTGGCTGTTGTGGCCTCATGGATTTTGGATTCTGGAAGGTATCTGGAAAGTCCTAAGAAATAAGGCTGGTAAAGCAAGTGAGGATCAGTTGAAGACCTTAAATGGGAGGCTAAGCAATATTGTTTTTGTGTTACATGTAAGGAGAAGCCATCACAGATTTTTCATGAGGGAAATGAGCCAATTTGAGAGGTTCAGTTTGATTCAATCTTTATAAGAATAATTATATATATAACATGTCATTCCACTCACATCATGGTGAGTTAAGGAGGGGAGAATAATAATAGGAAAGAAGAAAGCGACATAGGCATGAGAAGAGAATACTAGAAAAGTAGGAAAAAAGAGAAACATATTCTGAGGAAGGAAAAAAAGGTGAGAAAAAAAAGAAATATAAAATGTAAGTAAATTTAGAGTTGAGAATTAGGTGCTGGATAGAATTTGCTGTTTCTTTAGGCTGTTAGCATCTGAGAACTCACCCATCACTTCCTAAACTAGAGATTAAACTGATTGCCTGCAGTCTATAAACACCTACAGACTTGGGTTCCTTTTATTGTGTTTTATTTTATTTTATTTTATTTTAATTTAATTATAAGTTTTTCAATTTATTTATTTTTAAATTTATTTTCACACATTTTTCACATTTTAAATTTGAGTGTCTTTAGGAAGCTGTTCCACTCTGCAATTTATATACCTGCCTGATGTCTGTAAATCTTTGTTTGTGATCCCATTACTAAAGACATTATCTTTAAAAATACATACAAGTATTTGTATTTATGTATGCTTTATCATTAAACTAATATTAAAACACACATAGTCAGAATAGTGAGTTTCTTGTAAGAAATGTATCAGATGCTCTCAAAATGCCTGTCATGCTTTATCAGTAGCCATTAAATTAAAAGAGCATCTGTTACAAATATTCAGCTTCCCTGATGCTTTTATACAGTCCTTTGTTTAATTTTAGGCAGGCATCATTTGGTCAAGTCCAAATTTTGCTCATTTTCTCTTCTCTTCCTTCAGAAAAACTAAAGGATATCATTTCTGCTTGTTTTTTTCTTTTTCTTTTTCTTTTTCTTTTTTCTTTTTTTGAAAAAATGGTAGGCACCAATGAAGTATTATTGAGTAGTGCAGTATAAGATATTCTTATGTTTTTATCATGATTGTTTATCCATAAATAATAGCTCTGTTATTGGCCTACAGATAACTATATTTCCAACTATATTTGTCTCCCATTTATTTTCATACAGATCTATGCCAAACATCAACAATTATTCTAATCATTAAAGGAATATAACTCCCCTCCATTCTCACCAGGAGGAAAACACATACTTATCTATGTTGATTTAAGGTAGAAAAGGCATATGTAATTATGATGATTCTGCATTTCACTACTGAGTAGGGCATTTCAAACATCTAAAGTCTAAAATGCTATACCTTACATTTAAAGTAGGTAGATTTTATTGTATGTATATGATGTCTTAAAATATTTTTATAAGACAACTGAATAAACCTGGCAGAGAGCATATGCATTTGTATATGCTTCCACTTCAAATCCTATCAAAAAAAAAAAAAAAAAGCTAAAGAAACAAAGAAAGTTATAAATCCATAAAAGCAAAGTGACTAGGAGTGGAAAAAAACAAGAATGACCGAGATTAAAAAGAACCTAAATCCTAAATGCTTGCAGAGGTGAGTATAAACAAGTAGTCAACCATGGGCTCTCAGAAAATGACAGAAGTTCTCAGAAATTGGTCCTGGGTACTTAAAATGGGGCAACTAGAGTACAGTGTTGAAAATGGGGCAATCCAGTCAGGTCAAAACAGTCAGCCTGACTTTGAAGATTGGCGAGAATGACAACTCAGACTTGGTCCAAGATTGTTTTCCCACTGGTACTAATAAATCAGTAAGCAAATATCACCAAGATAACCCTGAAACAAAGGTCCAAGGGAATACACTTGCCATCAGTCTCTCTGTATTTCTCTCACAAGAGTATATCAAATTCTGGTAAAACAGCTTCATGTGCAAGAAATCTGTAAATCAGAAGGTACCAAAGCCACAAGCTTATAAATTTTATGCCATTATAAAAGGTAATCAATTCCATTATTCCTCAAACATCTGCCTGCAAGGAGGCCAGATAGACCTCCAGGATCCAAGTCCCATCCCTGAGAGCCCAGTGACAACTTCTTCCACCCTAATGAAAGAATAGAGGTTGATGTTCTGCATACATTGGATATGAATATAGAACAGTAGAGAAAAGAGGATTTAAAGAGCTGAATTTCAAACAGAGCATTTGAGTAAAAATGTACAGAAAATATAGAATATAAAATCTCAAGCTTATTCTCAGTGGTCCAGTAGCCAGCCTATACACTAAGGCAGGGACTAAAAAGACTGTTAACTGAGATTAACATTTAGGACTTCAACGATGAAATAGCTCCATTCACATATCATCTCCCCACATTGAAGCCACCCATCCACAAGTCATTTCCAAGCACATGCTTAATTGCTAAGTGCTTAATTCTTTAATATGAATTTTCAGTCTGACATCACCAGATATTTAGGAGAGCTTCTATCATCAAAGTTAAGGCTCAAAGTCAATAAATGCTAACAAGAAACTCAGAAAAAACAGGGACAACACAGAGAACAGAAATTGTGTGTGTGTGTGTGTGTGTGTGTGTGTGTGTGTGTGTGTGTTTGTAAAAAATATTTCTTCAGCAGTGAAAAGGACCTAGAGGTGTGTGTTGCTGGAACTTCGATTGCTCCAAAGGTAACAAAACTGCTATTTTTGTAAATCAAATAATCACATAGCAGAAATTTCATGATTCAACAAGATTTTAAGTACAGACTCTGGTATATATTTTATATTCTCTAAGAGATCAATACAGGTATGCGTCTATAAAATAATAATAAGATCCCATAGATATAGAAGTGAAAAAAGAATAAAAAGCTTTTAGAAATTAAAAATTACACTGGGAAATTTTTTAAAAGATAGAAAGGTTGAGAGATAAAGTTGGGCAAAGAAAAAATGACTGGTAACCATAAGGCATAAAATAAAATAAAATTAGAGAGTCATGGTCAAGCTAATATGCTATTAATATAAGTTCCAAAAGAGAGAACAAATTTAAAAAAACAGTTGTTTTTTTTGGGGGGGGGTGAAAAGGTTATTGAAGAAATAATGGTAGACAATTTTATAGAAACAAAAGACATAATTCTGTTGATTAAAAGATGTTCAGAGAAATTAATGTAACAAGGCATATCAATTGCAAAAATTTGAAACATGAGGAATAAGAAAAAGTTGCAAAAAAAATTTTCTAGGTATAAAAAATGGTCACAATAAAAATTACTTACTGAGATAAGCATAAAAAAGTTCTTTACAAACAACCGAAACTTATATAGTGGTAATTTATTAAATTTACTTTGGCTTTGTAACTTAGTGCCATGGAGTCCAGTGGTGAATATTAAGAATAGTATACTTTGAAGTAACTTTAAAGAACTAACAGAATTTGGTCATATCTGGACCATTGTAGCATGGCCTCTGCATCTGATTTTGATAATAGAATTTATCAGCAAACTATTAAAATGTAAATGCCTGGTTATGTAACTCTATCTGATGTGCATTCCTCATTTGGAAAGACTCTTAAAGGCTATTTAAAATAACAAAGAAAAGCAGCCACCTGGACTTGATGACTTTATTGCTTTAAAGGAACAGGCTGTGCTCTTTTCCAAGTCATCAGAACTGGGGTGGAAAACCCTGCTCCTCTTACAAACACAGTTGACCCCTGAACAACATGGGGTTAGGAGTACTGACTACCCTGTGCATTTGGAAATTCATGTATAACTTTTGACTCCTTAAAAACTTAACTACTAACAGCCTACAGTTGATCAGAAGCCTTACCGTTAACATACACATATTTAACACATAGATTAAACATATTTTGTACAGGTATTATCTATTGTAGTCCTACAATAAAGTAAGCTAGAGAGAAGGAAATGTTATTAAGAAAATCACAGGGAAGAGAAATTACTTATATTTTACACATTCATAGCATACCTTTTTCTTATTTTTTTAATGTTTCTAGACTGTGTGGTTGTTTTCAAATTGTTGTAAATCTCACCCCAATTTTTCTATATATTTGTTGAAAAAATATCTGCATGTAAGTGGACCTTCACAGTTCAAACCCATGTTGTACTTTCTAAGGATTTCACAAGTTGTTATTTTTTTTACACAATACAAAACTTAATATTTCATTACTCATAACCCTTTTTTCAAAACACCCTGGTACCTTGCTTAGGATGAGGGATCTGTACTGCTTGTCTTACTTAGTCTGTTCACACTGCTATAACAAATTACCATAAACTGGGTGGCTTATGAACAACAGAAATTTATTTCTTAGTTACAGAGGCTGTAAAATTCAGGATCAAGTCACTGGCAGATGCAATGTTTGGTGAAGGCTCATTTTCTGGTTCATAGATGATGCTTTTCCATTTTTTGCTGTCTTCATATGGTGGAAGAAAACCAGAGAGATATTTGGGGTCCCTTGTACAAGGGACCACGAGACTCCACCTTCATCACCTAATCACCTGCTAGACTCCAGCTCCTAATATTGTTACCTTGTAGGTTAGGATTTTTCAATGTACCAATCTTGGGAGAACACAAACATTCAGACCATCACACTGTGTAACAAAACTAGGACAAAAAAGAATTAGAACTGTGTGCATGGAGATATCTATCAGAAAGTTGACTGAATCTACATGTGGACTCAAATCTGGCTAAATGCATCACCTTCAACTTTCTCTGTTGGCATCCCCTTAAAAAAACTTCACCTTTCCCTGTGTTGCCCCACCACACACACAGACAACACAGACAGATGGAGAAGAAGGCTTAGAAGATTTATTATGAAACTTAATGCTTATCTATTCTTAGTATCAATTTGTTGCACAGTGAGAGATGAGCAGTTTCCAGAATACAAATATGTTTGATTATTACTGATATAAAAATCAATGACAAAAGATAGGAGAGGGAAACACAAAACCTCATATACCTCAATCTTCATTGGCTTTTTTTTTGGGGGGGAGTGTTGTTGCTGGGAGGAGGAAATGCAGATTCTGGAAGAGAAAAGTCAATGACAAGAATATTAATATGAATGAA
Source organism: Eidolon dupreanum (assembly GCA_028627145.1). Taxonomy (NCBI): domain Eukaryota; kingdom Metazoa; phylum Chordata; class Mammalia; order Chiroptera; family Pteropodidae; genus Eidolon; species Eidolon dupreanum. The sequence goes on along the minus strand of CM053503.1, from coordinate 98,382,528 downwards.
AATATAACATTTTCAGGTGACTGGCCATGAACATGGATTATATTATGTCAGTCTATATTAGCACTGAAAGAAAGCAGAAGTTCCAAGTCCTTACTAGCTAGGCAGAAAATAAATAATCATGGATTGTGTTTTTTATGTTTATAAACAAAAACCAGAACAATTAAAGAACTATTATTACTCATTAATTTCAAATTATAGTCATTGTCTAATTAGATTTCAATGTAGCCAACAAGCTCCAACAATACTGAATCTTTGACTGTCTTCCGCATTTTATGTATGTTTGAGACATAAAAAAATCCTTTATTTCACTGATTTGGAAGGATAGGGCTAATGATATTAACGCTGGTGTGGCACTGGGCATTTTAATATTAAAGTCAATGAAGATGCAGAGAGCACAAGTGACCTAGAGTATATTCAAGACCATATAACAAGAATTCAATTCTTAAACAAAATCTTCTAAACAAAGGAAATCTCAGGTACCATGGCAGGGACATGGTGTGTGAAAGATATTGATCATGTTGGGAGATGCCAACCACAAAATTTAAGGTCGGAAGTGCTTGTTTTAAGTAGAAGCCCTGCCACTTGCTTAGTAACTTGCAACCTGGTGCAAGCCTTCAGACATGCTTCTTTAGCTGAAGTCTGGGCATCCAGATGCCTATCATGCCTTCCCAGAGGAATTATGTAGACATCAAATAAGATAACATGTAAAACTGTCATACTTTGTAAAGTGTTATGGCATAATGCATTATTTTTCTTTCTTGGGTGAAACAACAACAACGACAACAACAACAAAGCCTCAATTATACAATTATCTGAAAACATTTTAACTTAAGTTGTTCTGCTGTATTAGTTACTATGAAAAGCAAATTTTATTTACTGTCATTGAGTGTTTTTATAAATAACGATGTTCCAAATAAAATCCAATTTGATTAGATTTTGTCAGAGACTGTGAAGAGATTCAGTTTCTAAGTGATTTTAAGATTTCATCTTCACCCTTTTGGTTTGGAGACAGCCAATATTAATGATCACAAGACCAAATTTTAACGGGCAGAGAAAGACTGAGGTCAAATAAGAGACATTATGTTACAAACACATAATAGCTATTTCTTCTTACTCAAGATACAACCAGTATTTCCTCATGTGTATAAGAATTACATTGTCAGTACTGGTCAAGAGACCATCGTTTATCTACAGAGAATTACAGCTTTGAAAAATTTTAAAATACCCAGCAATCCTAGTTTGGAATTTTCACTATCATCTTTTTCTTGATGGCATCAATTTATATGCTTTAAAATAAATAATTACAATTACAAAATACCCACCCAGAATTTTAGAATTAATAAAGCAATTTCAATTCCATGACCTCATTTAATATTTACTCAGCCCAGTGTGGCAAGTTTTAAAACAATGATGACTGTACTTGCCTATAGCACATATTCCAAGGAAAGAAACCAGTAATAATACCCAGACTATGACTGGAAGGCCTGGGTCCTTGGTTATTGCACCAGCCTGCTTAGCAGTAGAACGAGGTCGAGGTTGCATGTGCATGTCAGGCCCAACTGTGGCTCAATGTCAAGAAGAACATTCTAACAATCTGAGCTATCATGTCTAAGATTAGACTGATAAATCACTTAAACACATTGGGTTAGATGGTTTCATAATCCTTTTCAAATCTATAGTGTTATGCCTTGCCTTACATTGTAAAGGCATCCAATTTAGAGACAATATATTTTCTACAGAACATAAAAGCCTATAAACATAATAAAAATTGTTTTTTATGAACTATATTACCTTAAGTCAGTAAGTTTAGGTCTCAGGTTCCTCATGGAAAAATGGCTATTGAGTGCTTCCTGTTTCATCGGTGTATACGTAAAGGTAGGAGCATTTCACATATATAAGATAGTCTTTGTAAATTCATTGCTAGAACTCCAGTATCCTGATTCTGATTGGTCTTTTCCTTCAGATGACACTGTCTGATATAGTATCATTTCAAAGTGCTCAGAGTGCCCTGATATTACATGAGAAGGGCTACAGACCTCAACTAACACATTTTCTTTCCAGTAGTCAGGCAGTTGCTGCCTCATTCCCAGGTAGGGCTGTAAGTCAGTTTATATTCAAAGGCACATCATCCCAAATGGTGAAGAACTTCACCTTTCCTATTTTCTACTATAAGCTAGTACAGTAGCCACTCTAAGTAAGGCTGTCCTTAGATCACAAGAAAATAAGCAAAAGAGTTTATTGCCTCTTCTAAGTTTTCCAGGGAACCAATGATGCCAACATACTCACAGACATAATTCAGAGAGTCATTATTATATATAGTCATAATATATGAGTACCTGAATATTATTATTTGGTTCTCTCCTAAAGGGAAACCTGAGGGTGCACTGTCATGGCTACCACTGATGTTCTTACATGATCTTCAAGTACTCCTTTCAGCTCTGACATTCAGGATTCTTACCCAGGATTCTTAGCCAGGATTCTTAGCCTGGTCTGGGAATACCAGCAGAGAAAGCTGGCAAACCCACAGTAAAGTAAAACCAAGTTAAAAGAAAAGGATACGTTTTCCTTAGGCTTTCAAGTTATCGCATTCAGCTACTGGGGCAAGGCTGCATAACAGCTGAATCTCTTCTGACTGAATGCCTCACTGAAACCTGACAGAAGTCTAGTTGTGCCAGAGACCTATGTCTACTTCAGCTGCATCTGCACACTCACACGTGCATGTGCACGCATGCATGCATGCTCAAACACACGCAAAGAAGACAGCAGAGGTAGTAATTGAGATTTGGCAATTACCAAATGTACTTTACTGATGTGTTATACCACATTGGATCCTTATACCTGTAAAGGTATGATTTTTAGACTCTATCTACTCTATAATCAAATAATATATGATCTACTGTTGTCTCGAACAATGCTCCTATGATGACTCCACATTTCTCCTTTATATATGTGCTGTCACCTCATGTTAATGTGTTTATAGTGATAATGATGTAAAATTTCATAAAATCTCTAACTACTTTGTTAATAAGTTGAGAGCTAATTCATGCCTCGATTTAGATTTTAAAATATTTAAATGTGAATACAAACATTCTTTCTTCAGATAAACAACAGCAACAAAGATAACCAGGAAGAACATGCAAGAGTTGCTGTTGTTTTTTTAAGGGACTAAATATGGTATAGACAAATATATCTGAATTTCTTAAGGTCTAATTTTATAATTATTCACTAGCATTATTCTATAACTGTCATCATTGCTATTATCAGTTTAATACTGACATCAGAAATGGATCAAGTCAAACTCTCCATCTACTTGCTCTTGACATTTTGGGAGTTACATATATGTGTATATATATATATATATATGTATATATATACACACACACACACACACACACACACACACACAACACTAGAAACATGCTGTCTATGAAATAAAGAATAATTTCAGGGAAATAGATGCAAAGATTTCGGGAAGCTTCAGAAAAAAAATCCTTTTGTCAATTCCAGGAGATATGTATTTTCTTCTGTTACCTTTTGATACCATTTTCATTAATAAAGGTCTTCATCTAGTTGCAAAAGATACAAAGAAAATTCTTTCTATATCATAGTGAGAACAACCTTGATTTAGTTCCTGGGCTTTGAATAATAATGTATGTCATCAGTAAAGTAAGTTGTTATAATTTACTTCTGACATTAAGATGTGGCTTTAGGGCATATTGTTGCAAATGTATCCCATTCACTTTCTTGCCTTCTAAATGCCCTTCATGTTTCAGTAAAGCAATCCAATCAAAACTAAAGACCAAAAACACTGTAAAACAAATCAAGCATATAAATAGTTTCTAAGCATTCCTGTTACATTTTAGCCCTTTAGCCAGAGGCTCTTAAATGTTTTAAGCTGTATATACTAGCTTAACTTAGCAAAGTGACCACGGAAAATGTCACCAATGCATACTGTTTTTAGTCAGGTTCTTAAGGACTGCACCCCAGAAAGACATGGAAGTGATACTGGAATTATTTAGAGTAACAGAAGCCACCCAGGTAGAGTTCTCACAGAGCATATCCAAGGTTAATTAACCGTGTTCCTTCTCCTTGTGCCAGCTTAGGGGCAGGACCCTTGAGACTGTGAACTCACCCTGGGGCCAGCAAGCAATAGCCCCACTGCACCATCTCCTATGAGATTGTCTCAGTAAGATAGATAGGGATGGCTTTGGGAGAATTTGGATTGTTTGTATTGGTGGCAGAAGAATGAATTCAAAGCTATTAAGGAGTCTTCCACTTGCAGAGTATCTAGAATAAATATTTTTATTATTGTTGCTAATAGTGATAAACTAAATTTCTGGAGCTGGATGTTCATTCACTGTAGGAGAATATTGCCAGGTGTTTATTGCAAAACTATCAGGCCACCAATGGAAAAAGTAGCGAAAAAAAAAAGTTTCTGTAGTGATGCTTTCCTTCTAAGGTTCAATGGGGATTTTGATAGTATTGAATGAAATGATTTAATATTAATTCTTAAATATTCTTTCAGATAACACTTTAGAGAGAGAAAATATATGATGTAGTATGTATTTCATGTATAGTTTTTCACATTAAAAAATGATCTCAGAGCCTGAGTTCTTTTAAGTAATATTTTCCCAAATTTCTGATTATTCTATGTATTTCATAATATGTATCAAGCACCTACTCAGTATGAAGCATAGTACTATACTAGGTACTGGAGATACACCAGTGAATGAAATAGATATAGTCCCTGACTCCATGGAGCCAAACATTATACTTGGGGCAGGTAAGTAAAGAGGTAACAAAATACTTTCCGATAGTGATAAACACTATGAAGAAAATGAACAGGTTGATGTAATTCAGGGTGACTGAACTTGAATGTTATTGCTTACAGCATCAGAAAGACTCTTCTAAAGAAATATTATGCGAACTGAGAGGCAAATAGCCAAAGAAATTTGTTCAGAGTAAGTGTAAAAGAACAATGAGGGAACAACTTTGGCTTATTTGAAAACTAGGAGGAAAAGGCAATGGGTTGCTGGTGTCTAGAGAACAAAAAGAATATCATGCAATTGGTAGGCAGGGGCGGGCAATGTAGAGGCTTGTAGGCTATAGGAAGAAGTGTAGATTTTGCTGCAAATGCAGTGAGATATTGTTGAAGATTTCAAGGAGGTTAATAGCATTCTTTTCTGTACAGTTTTAGAAGGTCACTCTGGCTAGTCTTGGATAGTGGTATAGAGTGGTAAAGGCAGAGGAAAGGATACCAGGAGACTATAATAATATTGGAAAGAGATGGTAGTGGCATATGGGCTAGGATGGTGGCCCACAGCAGAAATGGAGAGAAGGGGCCAGATTTGGATATATATTAGAAGTAGAACCCTTAGAAATTGTTGATGATTTATAATATACAGAATTGTAAAATGGCCCCTAAGATTCCACCCCTTGATATACATGCTTTGTATAGTATAATCTCCTTTCCTTGAGGGAGAACAGGACCTATGAATATGATAGGATTTGACTGAGATTTTCTCATAGGACAGTGGAGTGAAATTTTTCTGCTGGCTTTGAAGAAGTAAGCTGCCATGTTGTGAGGGGATCACACAGCGAGGACCTGAGGTGGCATCTTGATACCCGAGAGTAACCCCCAACTGATGTGGGACCTTAGCCCTACAAACACAGAGATCTGATTTCAACCAACAACCTAATAATCTTGGAAGAGGACCCCTAGCCTCGGATGAGCTCACAGCCCAGACAACATTCTTATTACAGCCTCTGAACAACTAATCAGTGCATGGACTCCTGATCCACAGAAACAGAGAAAATAAATTGTGTTATTTAATTCACTAAATTTGTGGTAATTTGTCATACAGCAATAGAAAACTAATACATGGCTTATAATGGACAGGAAGAAAGAAAGGTATAAACCAAAGAGAAGTTCAAGATTTTTGGCTTGGCGTCTAAATACTATTCTCTACTAAAAGGAACAGTATTCCTTTAGAAAAATAGCTAATTCTGGGTCTAAGTCAAAAGAACAAAAGCAGTCAGAGATATCTTTTTATGCCAGAAATGAAGGCAGTGCTCAAAGAATGAGGGAAATATGTCCAAGGGGACATGGGGCCAGATTGAATGGATTCACACTGGCCAACTCTAAGACTACCTGAGCACCAAAAATTAATTTTGAAGAAATGTTTTACAATCCATTAAAAGAAAGAGCAATTCATAGGTCCATAACATATAAATAAAGACATAAATAAATGAGGGAGAAGGGAAAGTTCTTTCTTAGAGCAGAATGCTAACAAATAAATCTAGAAGAAATTATAGATACAGAAAACTTACCACTTGAGAAACATCACAGTCATGACTGATTCAAGTAGAAGGTATGGAAAGATGCTAAGGCTGCTGGGTGGAGGTTTGATGAAGAACAGTGGGTCAGTCGTGGTCCAAGCAGAGAAGCAAAACCACAAAAAGATTGTGTGTGTGTGTGTGTGTGTGTGTGTGTATGAACTACATTTCTTGGTATGTTTCTAGTTAGGCAGGACCAAATAAGAATCCTGGAGCTCATTTAGGGGGTGGAAGCCATTTAAATGGTGAAGCAGCAGCCATTCTATACTCACATTGTGTCACCTACTGGCTTACCTCATTAATGTGCAGCTTCTCTGTCTCCTACGCCAGGTTGAAGGGCCATGCTGACATATTACAAAGCCAACATAAGTAGGATATAGGTTTAGAATTGGTGTATCTTTCCACAAAATACTTATCATTTACAAAGGGGAAAATGGTGACCTTAAGGTAGAAAAACCGGGCAGACACCAACTAGATGGAGGTTTACATCATTTTCTATAGGGAGGATCATCTTCATAAGCCTCCTTATGTTCTAAAAAGGATACAGCATCCTTTCTCTGGTATTTCTACCAAGAATGCATGACCCCTGTCTGAACCCAAGGAAACTTCCAGCAAATCCAGGTTGAGTGACGCCCTACCCATAAAAAAATCTATACTCTTTAAAAACATCAAGGACATAAAAGGCAGGGAAAGGTTGAATGACTTTCCCAGATTTAAAGAGATACCAGAACTAAATGTAAATCATGACCCTGGATGGTATCCTGGACCAGAAGGAAAAAGATGTCTAACTGAGATTTCAGGTTTGGTTGTAGTGATCTATTAATGTAGGTTTCCTGTTTTGGCTGGTTGTGTGGCAGTTATGTTGGAAAAGGTCCTGGTTTTGGAAATTACACACTGTAGTATTTAAGGAAAAAGGAACACCATATCAAAAGTTGTCTATAAGTTGTCTAGAAAAATAATAATGATATGAAATATATGTTATGTACAGTCACAGAGAGAGATAAAACAAATATGGTAAAATATAAACAATTGGAGAAACTACATGGAGGAGATTTGGGAGCTCTTTGTACTACTTATGTAAATTTTTATCAGTTAAAAATTGCTTCAAAGTAAATTATAAAAAAGAATGAATAGGAAATGAGAATTTAAGACAAATACTGACCACAATTTTTCTAACCTTTGCTATGAATTAGGGGTTGAGAAATGGAATAGGACTAATTAGGGTATTTGGTCTCAAGGAAGGATTTCTAAGTTATTTGACAGAACTTGTTTGTATGTTGTTGATAATGATAAAAGTGACCGAGAGGGACACAGAGTAATTTCATGAGCAAAATTCTTAAAAAGCACCAAAGGGATGATATCCATGTGAAAAGTAGGTGGGATGGTTTTTGAGAGAAGCAGAGCCATTTGCTCTTCAAAACAGAAAGAAAGCAATCAATTTAGTTTCAGGTTATTAGGATTTACTAAATATTAAATATTTAAGAGCAGAAGTGTCCCTAGACATGATGATTAGGAATTAATCAGAAAAAAAAGATAAAGCAAAAATGAATTATATTATTTTTAAAAATCAAACCTTTATGTATCCATGTTTAAAACTTTTATTTTATTACAGAGAAAACTAAGACATAAGAATGTACATGTCATTTCCAGATACCTGATCTATGGACTTCTGGAGAATTTTTTGCAAGGTTCAGATAGGAGTCGAGGCAAAGAGCAGAACTAGGAGGATCAACTGGCCCTATGTACTCTCTAGATATGAGATAAGTTACATGTTGTACTAACAAAAATGAGTTGCACAAGTTAACACGAGAAGAAGGCCTATAGGACCAGGCAAGCCTGTTCTAACTTTGGGGAAATTTGTGTGATCTCATCTGGTCAAGTTACCCAAAGATTTACTGATTTACTCTATTAGCTCCACTCTGGATTTTTCAGTAAAGGTAAAAGTAGAAAAATGCTTTGGTTAGACAGGGAATATATGTGATTGTTTAATAGAAAAGATAATTGGGGAGTTACACTTCAGTGTCTTTTGTACAAATTCTTCACGGTTTATTTAGATCAGTCATTGAATCATAATCTTTTTCACAAATATTTTAAATTTTAGCATTTTAATACTCTGGTATATCAGAATTAGTTGATATTTTCACTTACTTAACAAAGCATGGTTTTTTATACAAGTCCACAAATTTATCCTTCTGGAGTATTGATGAATTTGCCAATGTTCCTTCCCTGCTGTGTACATTTTCCTCTATTTATGTTTTAGCTTAAACATATATAATTATCTGTTTTATAAATATCCTGTTTTTAGACTCTTTGCTAACAAAAAATTGTATCTATTTGAAATGTGTTCACAATGTGACCTCCACTGGCCTAATGAATTGCACACTGGTGATACCAATTGACTTAGACCCCAACTCCACCACTTACTATCTTCTTGACCTTGGAAAATGCATTCTCTTCTGGAGTCTGAATTTCTTCAAATGTAAAATACAAGAGGGGTTGCAATTGGTGATTCATATGAGTGTGCTCCTTCAAATAATTCGTCTTTCTCTTGGGGTTATGCTAAATATTTTAATCCTTCCCCTGCGATTTTGCTATGTGATTAGTTTAAATCAAGTGTATTAAAGTCATTGAGACTTAATACTAAGACAGAAAGAAGTAAACTCTTTAGGAAAGTAGAAACTCTTTGGACTTATCCATCTATTCACATCTATCTCTATGTTTTCTAGTTATAGTAGTGACATTTACTAAATAATTAAAGGATAATTTTAGGACCCAATCCTGCATAAAGTAGTCCTGCCCTGTGATGGGGGGACTACCATTGAGATGTACAGATTAAATGAGAGCTTGAACACATAGCATCTAGTGAAGTTTCTGGCACATAGAATGTTATTGGTGAATGTTTACAGTAATCATTATTGTCATTGTTGGTTATTCCTGATGCCCTCTTTTATTAAAAATAACACACTTCACTTGGACAATTAAGTTTGAAACTGTTAAGGCATAAATTACCATTCCTGGAATGACCTTTACAAGGACACAGGACACCAACCAAGAAAATGTCATTGGCAACACCAAAACCCAAGTCTTCTTTCCTTTCTAGACTTTTCTAGTACTTATTTTTAGTAGAGATACTCCATTATATACCCACGGTTTTCAATCTAGTCTTTATGACAGTCTCTCACTGCCTTCGCTCAACTGGTGATAATGTTTTCACACTGTACATCACACTGTACAAAATGTCACTCAGGTGAGAATTCATTTGTTTCCCATTTCTTCCATACAATTCCATCCTCTCAGTGAAAAGCATGTGAATTTCCTGTCTTTACCATTTCTTTCTCCAAAGAGGTTAGAAATCCTCATTTTTGTTGCTCCTATCCAGTGTTAAACACAGTTTCATTTTTGCTTTGCTAAGTTTCTCTAATTTAATTGTTAAGTACTTTTGCTTATAGTCCATTGATTTGATTAGCACTTCTATGCATTTCTAGAGTCCCTAGGAACTCTGTATCTTGTGAAAGTCTGTATTTTCACTAAGGGTTAAAGAAATCTCATCACTATATCCAATATGGACAAAAGCTTTTGTCTATATTAGAGTTCACCATGTAGATTTGTTATTATGACTTCTGTATTAGTCACTAGAGGATCTTCAGGGCTTTCAGCCACACAGAAATTATTTCCTCCTTAGAAAAACAGTCTAAACACAAATGATTGTCAATAGCTAGCAGTTTAAACCCTCTCTGGAGCCATGCTAGTGATGGACTATTAAAGCACAATGAAACCTGACATTGTTTTCCATTTAAAACCATTTTCCCATTTTCTTAAAAAGAAAAAAAAAAGGAATCATTAACATGACTTGGGAGACAGGGATTCTAACAAAAGTGTAAAGCATGTTTGTAAAATCACTCTTGATATGATCCTATCATAGTATATTAAATTATTAGATGAATGAAATGGGAGTATTTCAAAAATATTTCATTATCCATTCACTATCAGTCTTCTTCTTTTGCTGCCTCTTTGTTGACTCCTGCCATGTGAGACTAATGAGCAATTTGCAATACTGCCTCTTCAGTTTTTCCGCAAGTACCTGAGCTATACTTGGTCATTCTGAAGTTGGAGTAGATTTTAAAAGTTTTAGTGGAAACTTTCATACTGGTAGTGATGCCTTTAACCTTTGGGAGATTGAGAGAAGAAGGGACAAGGTACATCTTGTGCCTAGAGTGACCACTGGACCATGGATGATTTATGATTTCAAAGAGAAAGGTGTCAAGAACTGATTGCTTTCCCCTAGCCTGTCTTGGGATCTTTGTTTGAATTAAATGCACACAAATGGTGGGATACTGTGTGAACCAAAATTATAGGATGGCTTATGTGAAGCCAGAGACCTCAGTTCTGCATTCAGCTGTCTTTTAAGGTCACTAGTCTAGGGGACAGAAAAATTTTCCTTCTTCTCTTTCAGTTCTTTGGCTGGTTTAATAATTAAATTGACATGACAGAATAATAGAAAATAAATTTGATTTTGTCTGTATGGGCACCTCATAAAAATAGGAGACTCAAAGAAGTGACCAAAGATGGAAGCTTTTATACATTTTAGACACAGAAACAGTACATTCATGAAGAATTGACGAGACAAAGGGGTTTGAGTTAGGAGTTGTAGATTGGTGAAGAAGTAACAAGATTTGTTTATATAACCTTTTTGGCCCCCAATTTGCTAGCCATGGTAATAAGGATGCCTTCTACCCTCCTGGCACAGAAAGGGTACCTCTCACATGGGAGATTTATTTCATGCTTTCAGGGGGACAAAAAGAGTCAGAGTGTTTTTCTTGCACTATTGTTCCACTACCTTTAAGTTAAAAAAATATATGCCAATTGGCATATTTTGGGATGGCATATTCTGATCACTTAACTAGCAAAGCTTTTTTGTCAGAAATTTTAATAAATAACCAGCAATCATCAAGGCTGAATGAGTCCACAAATAACATATATGCTGAAACTGAGTGGTTTCTAGATTTTTCTAGTTGTAAAAGTCTGGAAGAGTTGGTGAAATAAAACTTTTCTTACATTTTTGATGGCCCTACTTTGCTTATTCCCTGTACCATGTTTAATCTTGCTCTCTTCTAATCTGTTGATCAATTTAACAATTTATTTCTTCATCCATTCATATGTATTTATTTGTCATATTCTGTGAATTCATTGTGTTTATATTATATGCTAGGAGCTAAGGAAACATTAAGGATGTTACAATAAACAAAACTTGCCCCTGAACTCAACAAACTACCAATTTGGTAAAGATGACAAATAAGTAAAATAGCAATTATACTTATAACTCAGTGTTGTATGAGCCACAGCAAGCAAAGTGTTCATAGATATGATAGCGCAAAAGAAGAAAAAGCAATTTGACTTTAGTTTGGGAGGTAGGGAAGGCTTATCAGAGGAGGTGCTGTCTAAACCAAGATCTGGAAGCTTAGTAGGTAGTTTAAGGAGAATTGAGTTAAGAACACAAGGGTCTGAAAAATCTACATAAGTATTTCATATTTGTTTTTCTCTTCATTCATGTTTATTGGTTAGATTGAATTATCATACTTATTCATTTATACTGGGAGATGCTCACCATGGCAATGATGATGACAAAGAAGACAATGGTGATGATGATGTCAATGATGAGAAAAAGTTTTATGACAAAAGCTTTTTTTAAAAAAAGGTTCATCGAGGTACAATTTACATATGATAAAATTCACCCATTGTAAATATACATTTTGATGATTTAGTAAAATATAATGAAATTAAAATCACCCTCTATGGATGATTTTAATGTCACACTTCTATATTTAAAAAAATATAAGTAGTACCTGTTAAAATGTTTGATAAAGGGCATCATCATTAGGAAGGAAAGGAATGAAAAAGAGAGGGAGAAAAGAAGAAAGGAAGGAGAGAATGGAGGGAGTGAGACAGAGAGGGAAGGAAGAAAGATTCGATGAGCAGGACTAGGTCCATGTCATGCTTCATGTTCAGATGGATCTTATATGATGAAAACAAAAAGAAGCAGTGAATCTTCAAGACTGGTCACAGCATATGATTCATCTCAGTTGGAGCTGTACACTGGCTGGCTACTACTGTTACTGAAATAGTCTAGTTCCCAAATAAATGCTACTGAAAGACAGGCATATTGTTAGGACCTCAGTCTAAAGAGTTGGGGATAAGAGAGAGATTCAGGTCAGTGTGCACACTGGCATACAGAGCAGAAATATGGGAAAAGCAAAAGTATAGCTAAGACAAAGTAAGAATTAGGGAGAAAATGGCAAGTTAGTTAATAGGTTTCCACAGCCCTTCTGCATTTGTTTGCTATGCTGCTGCAACAAATTACCAAAAATTTAGTGGCTCAAAACAACACACACACTTATTATCTTGTGGTTCTATGAGTCAGAAGTCTTATAAAGTCTCACTTGGCTAAAATCAAGGTGTGAGCAGGACCTCATTTGTTTCTGGAAGCCCTAGGGGAGACTCCATTTCCTGGCTACTCTAGCATCTAGAGGCTGCCCACATTCCTTTGCTCATCACCCTTCCTGTCTTCAAAGGCAACAACAGCAGGTGGAGTCCCTCTCAGGTCACTATCTCTCTGGTTCTCATCCATCATCATCATCACTTCCCTCTAATGAACCATAGCCAGGAAAGATGCTCTGCTTTTAAGGACTCATATAATTAGATTGTGCTCACCTGGATAATCCAAGATAATCTCTCCAGTCGCAATGTCTATAATCTTAATCACATCAGCAAAGTGCCTTTTGCCATGTAAGGTAACATAGTCATAGGTTCCAGACGATAATTGTGTGGATATCTTTGGAGCAATGATTTAATCTATCATAACTTCTCAAGACTCATAAGTTTTAGGCTCTCAGCCTCAGAACTTCTAGAAACTCAAGCACATATTCATGGGGATCCTAGTTCTGTAATGATCAGATGGTTTTACAGCCTGGGTGGATGTCCCTGTAGGTATTCTGCCTTAATGCCTGTATATGAGTGTGTAGAAAAAGGCAGGTGGGCTGACAAAAAACAAGTATGGTGATTAAAATGATCATTTGAAATGTTATTCCTCTTTTATCATTTTAAAAATATAATATTTAGAAAAATCAGCTGCTACCTTTATATGATGTGGCTTTTTATATCTAATTCTCAAAGCAACCTGGTAATTATGAAGATGAGAACCACACAATGAAATTTAATTTCACCAGGATAATAACAAGAGAAAAATTTTTTCTTTTTTTTTCTGTTCAAGGAAGATTGGAAATTACACCTTCCCATCCTCCTTAGCGGTTTCTAGGCTATGCTCCCATAATGGATTTTTATCTGTTTTATAAGTAATTTCCTTAATATTTCAATGGTCACAGATAGTGAGGATTGCATGTCTCTTCAGGAAGCATATATTTCATCAATGCTGTCACAGTCTAGAGTCCCAGAGCTTGTAGACTGATGTTTTTGCCTATTCTTGCTATCAGACACATAGCACAGAAATAAATGTGTTTGTCTATTTGAGACTTTAATGAAATTGAAAACATAGTAACATTTTTCAATGTCAATGAGCTCATTTTCTTGTTTAGATGCTAATGTTGGTTTTTCCTGAGAATTCCATCCTCTAATTGTGAGTCATAACTTTTTTTTTTTTAAGGTCTGAATTATGCTGGGTGGTATTCAGCTCTATATAGGACTAGGTATTTTTATTTGCTTAAAACCTATATAATGGAGTAAGGAGATGAAAGTGGAAGAATAAGTAGAGCAGTCAAACTTTACTAAAATCATTCACTATGATTTTGAGGGCTTACAGGGTACAAGGTACTATGTTAGGATCTGAGCATAATCTATCTAATGTACTGTATTTATTTGCTGTTTGCTGCTATCTTTCTTTCCATTTTACTAATCAGGAAATAAGCTTAAAGAGACAAAAAAAAAAACTTGCCTATGTTTTTACAGTAAGTATGCTAGAGTTACTGTTACATCCATATCTGACTCCAAACTTTTGCCTGCTTCCACCACCACTCAATCCTCAACTACTGCCCATACCCATCCTCCTATTGGACCCCATGTTGAAGTATAAGCAGGGGAAAGTTTTCCTGCCTTTTACACCCTTCCATCTCTGTTTCATTCCCTTTCGTCCCTTCTGTTTCTAAAACAAATTGGAATTCTACAGCCTGTAAATTCTATAACACTTTGACTAGGCTAAGACTAGTTTCTGTTCCCAGATCTGGGTGTCAGGCATTTCTCTTAAAAAAGTCATGATATCAGGTCTTGATTAATTCATGCTCTTTTGGGCCCCTTTGCTTCTCATTATTATTATTTATTTCCCTGCTTTCTCCCCCTCTCATTCCCTCCCTCGATATCCTCCTTGATTGTCGCTGTTGTAAGCATCTGCTGTATTAGTGGTTGCCTAACATCTTTTGAGCACCTCTCCTCTTTGAGGGATATCCTCTACATAATGAGTCCTCACTGTCAGAGTTGGAAGCTGAACCCTTTTCCTCATCCTCCTTGGGCTTTCTGGGTCCAGGCAAAGGAGCTGGACATGCATCAGACATGCCCATGAAGAAAATTTTTAATTTGGAAAACGAGATAGAAGTTTACTTTCCTCTTATGGAAGAATAAAAACCTGCTCTACTCTAAGAAGTCCATAAGGACACAGGCTCCTTTCAGCTGATTACTTCACTAACATAAGGGAAGGACTCAACTTCATTGTGTCAGAAGTTGTCACACAATTCTTCTGACTACCTCCTATTGGCCCAAACTTACTCACATGGCCACATTCAGCTTCAAGAAAGGCTGAGAAATATAGTTTTTACTCTGAGCAGCTGGCCATGTGACTAACTAAATGTTCTATTACAACAGAAGAAGGAGAGAATGTACACTGGGGTCCAAACAGCAGTCTTTCCAACAAAAGGGAGCAATATGAGGACATAGACACTCATTGAATCCACCTCTTGGCACTTGGTGGTTCTTAGTGGTTCTAAGCATTTGGCTCCTCAAAGCAGCCAGTGTATAGTCTTGAGCTTGACAGATACAAGCTGTGATATTTCAGTGAACTGAGATGTAGGCACCACATATTGACAGCAGTGGCATTTTTATTAGCGATTGTCATGTATTGAACATTGCCTGTGGCTGTGGTTGGCTGAATCGCCTGATAATTCAGTAATAAATTCCATTTCTACCAGAACTAACTAGAGTGAAGTCTGTGGTATGCAGCTAAAAACCATCTCCCTACAGTGTCCTCAGAAGGATGATTATCATTTCTATTTTTCTCAAACTCAGCTAGCCAATGTCCTTCTTTCTATGTTTTAGAGTCAATGAACAACCTTAAATCTTCCTTTCCATCACCTCAAAATTTCTTATTTTCATTGCCTGCCCTTGCCTATTCTCTTGTCCTGAGGATGAAGTATTCCTATAAGCTCTCCAGCCTTGAGATTGAACTCAAGCCTTCCATTTCCTTTAGAATACGCTCTAGAAGTGCTGCATCATCCCTCTCCTAATTCCCCCAAACGTATCTTATATCTTGAATCTCTTCCTCTCTTTGGCTCTTTTCTCTCAGTATGCAAATTATAAACTGGCTTGGGTTCCTTCTATCACTCCTTTTCCCCAATGCAGCTACTTTTTCAACTGCCATTTCATTATTTGGCTGCTTTAACCCATTCCATTATTTCTTCCACTTTTTCTTCCACTTCTTCACCACTAACTAATTCCTAAGACTTATAACCCCTTTTTTACAGCCACCAATTCACTGAAACTGCTTTCTCCAAAGTCACTTACAAACCCCTAACAAATCCAAATCTGAATATGTTTTCCTATTCAGTATCCTCATGCTCTTTGTCACATTGGCACTGATCAACAGTTCCATTTTTTTAAGACTACATTTTCTCCTCAGTTAGTGAACAAGCATTACCCTGATTCTCTTACTTTGTCCCAATAGCTATTCATCCACTTCCTTTATTTTTTTTTTAAACATTACCTTTGAATCCTCATCAACCCTCTAAACCTGCGCATTTTGTATTCTCAATGGCATCCCTCTTCACCGATTTGCCCAAGTCCATTTTGCTGACTATACTCCATGTTTCTCTCTCCATTAACCCAGGCATATGGTCAGTCATCAAGTTTTGCTAGTTCTACCCCACGGATATTTCTCAACTCTTCTTAAAATCCATTAATGGTTTCCCCTTGTTCTCAAATTAACATTCGAACTCCATAACAGGACTTATGATCTGGCCCTACTTATCTCTCCCAGGTTGTTTTTTTTAAAGAAGTCACCCCTATATGGACCTATCATCTTTTCTCTTGTCCTTGAGAATCTTAAGTACTCCATTCACTCTACCTCAAATGATGTTTTTCTTACTCTTGACTTGAGTAATTCCTAGGAGTATTCCTCCTAAGTTTTCAGCTTAGTTGTTAGTTTTTCTGTGAAATCTTTCTAGCTTTCCCACTTTGTTCCATATTCCTTCATATTATAACATTTAACATTATGTATTAGAATTATCTCTTTACTACTCTGTATTTCCAATCTATATTAACCTCTCTGAGGAAAATGAGGATACTATTTTCATTTACCATCATATTCACAGTGCCCAACAAATATCTCTTAAATTAATAAATACAGTGCCTCTTTCTGTCTCATAAATGTTGGAATTACCCAGGGCCTATCCTCATAACTAAATACATAACTAAATATTAGAAATTAATGATGTCATCTGAGCCTTATGTCTTTTTATATTTAGGGTGCAGGATGGCTACCAGAAACCCCAGACATGCGTTCTACCTGCTTATCCTCCTCAAACTATTTACCTTTATAGACATCTTTCCTTATACTCCATCCTGTTCCTGTCATACAGCATGCCTTATAGTCCGACAGATGACTGTAGCTTCCTGTTTCTGAGTTTTTGAGCATGTTATTACCTCTGCTTACAATAATGTGAATAATTCCTACTTATACTTATTTTCTGACAAAACTTCCCTGAGTTGTCAAGACTAGTTCCGGTCCCTCTTCTAAATCATCCTGCAATAGGTGCTTATCCCAATAAGAAACAGATCACATTGTACTGAAATTACCTTGTCAAGTTACCCCATGTCTATTTTTTTCACCATCTTTCTCTGGTACATATCACAGTGACTGGCACATTACAAATTTTCGACAAAGATAAACATTTTTGACTAATTTATTAAATGAAGTTTTATATTTGAGGACTTTAATGTTGATATTCTTAAACAATAAACTCAAAAACTGTCTCAGTCAGCTTTTTCCACAATAGTGCTGCCTAACAAACCACATCAAAACCAAATGGCTTAAAATATTAAGACCTAATTTCTCCTTCACAAGTTTGCAGGTAAGCTTCAGCTCAGCTTGGCAAGGCTGGATTCCAGGCTCTGGGCTCTGGACTCCAGGATCCAGGTTGGCTTCTGATGTGCTACACATAATTTTCACATTCTTTGGTCCAGTGGCCACCTGGACAGTTTCTTCTCCTTCTGAATGCCAAGAGTCCAAAAGCCAAGCCAAATCATACAGCATATTAAAGACCTCTGCTTGTGTCACATCTACTAACTTTCCAAGTCTAAGATCAACAAGACAAAGAAGTTTACTCTTCCCATTAGAAGTGCAAGGATTTAATATTTGCTGAAAAAATAATCCAAACCATCACAAATTCTGCTAAAGAACATTGAAAAGAATGATGAGAATAGATACTGTACTTTTTCTACCGTAGAAAGCAGTAATAGACAAAATTCAATGTCCCTGATATAGTAATGTTCTAGGCATTGTTTCTGGTTCTCAATTTCCAGTTTGTTTACAATGCTAATAAAATGATAAAAACAAAGATTCTCTCAGAGGACACAAAGCCTTAAAAAAATCAAATGCATTGCTTAGGTCTTCAAATAATTTTATGATATAAAGTAACATCATGTATCTCAAAAATTCTTTGTAGACATGTATTTGATCTACCTAATCAGAATATTAAAAGGAGATCAAAATCAATCCAAGTTAGGATTAGAAAATATCAAACCTGAGTGAGCATGAAGCCAAAAATCTAAAGCTATCTTTTCTCACAGTTTCCTTTTGTACATATTTGTCACCTTCATGTAGTTGAATTTGTTTCTGCCCTTCTGTAATGAGAGATGGTAGTTGTGGGGATGATTTTTAATGGCCTAAAAAGTAAGATATTATCATTGCATGTGCCATTCTAGGTAACTTGATAGAAAAGGTATCTGAGTATTACAAATGGAATCCATTTTACTTGTTGATAATCATGAGATATTCATTTATATAGTAATAACGCCCTACTCACTCACCAAATACATATGTATCAGGATGTAGAGATGAAGGAAATACTTAAAAAGCTGTATTTAGAAAGGTGTTGATCTTTAACTGGGTTGCTATATGAAGAAAATGTCCACATAGTACACTAGCTAATTTTTAGTTTTGGAATCTGTACTCTAAGAAAAACTTTTAAGAGCATCAACTAGTCAGTTGCCTACCATGAAGAGTGGTTCTAGGACAAGATAAATCTATCACATCAGAAGGTCAGTTCTGCCAAAGCAGCACTGAAATTCAAAAGAGCTCAATTTCCTTAGTGATTAAAGACTGGCAAATTAAAATTACAATGAGATACCAAGTGTCAGCAGATATGGAGCAACTAGAGTTTCCATAAATGGCTGATATGAGGGTTAATTAGGTACAACAGCCTTTGAAAAGGAATTGGCAGTACCGACTAAAATAGATCCAATAAAATACTTATGAGTACTCGAAATTATGTACAGAAATTTTTATATTGACATAATGTATACCATTTTTATGCTGAAAACAATTTATATATCAATCAAGATGAGAACAAATTAATCATGGTATAGTTATAAAGTGCTATACAACAGCAACTAAAAACAAACTATTGTTACATGCAATACTGACAACTCATAAATAGACTATGAAATAAAAAGCAAAACACTAAAGAATGCATACTATATGATTGTATGAATATAACACTTGAAAACAGACCAAACTAATCTGGTGGGCAGTCGTTGAAGGGAGCACGAAGAGAGCCTCTGAGGTACTGGTTATCTTTCTTCACTTGGGTAGTGGTAACACAGGTGCAGGCACTTTGTGCTAGCTCATCAACTGTGCACTTTTTATAATTTATGCACTTTTTTTTCTGAACGATTGAATAAAAATTTACTAATTAAAAAAAAAAGCCAATGAACCCAAACACTCCCTAAATAGTCACTATACTGGGTGCTTTCATAGTTTATATATCTTTTCATTCTCATATTTAATCTGGGAAGCAAGTGTAGAAAATTTCCGGGGTGTAGAAGATGAATCTGAGGCTCAGAGATGTTCTGACAATGCCAAGGTTAGACAATACCTGTCACTCTCATAATATCTCCGTAATACAGGTGTCTGGATCCTTTCGCTCAATTTTTCCTTCACAATCTGTTTTCAAAAAAGGGTTTGATAAGGCTATAACACAGAACTAAATTGTAAATAGAAAACTCAAAGGTGGAGAAGATGCTATAATGAATGGATACAGAAGTTTGATAAAAAAATGTGTGAAATGGAAAATACTTGTAAGAAAAATGTGGGAATTCTGGGAGACTCCAGTGAAAACAAATAATTCCCTCATCCCTCTGCAGAGGAGTAAGTGTTCAGAAGTGTGGGGGGATAAGGACTAAAAGTATTCTCGCTGGATGCTGGCACACGTGGGAAGTCAAGGTGAGCCACAGATGTAACAGATGTATAACACCAGCCACAGATTTAATTTTGAAAATATTAAACTCATAAATGTGTTTTAAAATGTTATGAGTTCAACTGTATCTATAATTAAGATTAAAAGTTGTAAAGATTTACAACTTTAACAAATTATCCTTAAAATGTGTTTTTTTCTTCTCAACGGTGTCTTCTGTGTATTCAGTTTTCCTTGCGCATTTATATATCAAGGAATTTCTAGACTAATTAACCTCTTCTTTGTATAGAAAGCAGCATAGTATAGATCACAAATTAGTAAACTTTTTCTATAATTACTCACTTTTGCTGTTATAGAATGAAAGCAGCCATAGATAACACATAAACAAATGGGTATAGCTGTGTTGCAACAAAACTTCATGTGCAAACACAAGTCGTGGGCTAAATTTTCCCTATGGTCCATGTTTTCTGACCCCCTGGTATAGATGAAATACATTGTATATGCTATCATTAGAACCTGATTTTGGATTTCAGCTCTGCCATTCACTATGTATCGTTGATGTTCTTGCTTTAAATTAGGACATGTATATTGAGTTCACAAGACTAGGGAAAGGATTGAATGATATAATGCAAATAAAGCTTCTGACTGGAGCTTGCCTAATTAATTTTAGTTTTTGAATTTCTGAATAGAAGGAACACTGTTTAGTTAAGTGGCAAGTTTAGCTAATGATGAAGAATTCCACTTGTGATGATAAATACGAGATGTCAGAGAGCCATCCAACAGAAAACCTTCAATAAGCAATAGGAAATGTGGAAGTGAAGTTCTAGGATACAGTGCAGAGAGGGGGGTTGAGTTGGAATTTTAACTTGGGTGATCAGCATGGGACTCTCTGAGAAAGTGGCCTCTAAATGAAAACCAAAAAGAGTTAAAGAAATTGGCAATGCGGATATATGTGCAAATGGAATTCTGGAATGAAGAAACACCAGCACATAAGATTTGGGGAAGCATACTTGAAATGTTCAGTGAGCAGCCAGGAGGCCAGTGTGTCTACAGTAGAATGAAAAAGTAGGAAATTAAGGACATGAGATTAGAGAAGTAATCCAGAAACAAATCATGTGGAATCTTCCAAGTCATTATAAGGGCTGGCTTCTGGCCCAGAGATGTGACATGATGCAATACTCACGGCTAAAAGCATCTTCTCTATTGTGATGGAAAAGTCTACAGTGGGAACGGATGGAAGTAGGAACACAGTTGGGATGGGATTTTGGCAATCCAAGTGAGAATGATGGTGGCTTTCACCAAGGTCACTTCAGTGGAGGTGTAAGAAGTGTTGTTGTTCCAGATATATTTAAGATAGGGGCCAAAAGGTTTGCCAGGGTATCATTTGCTTGATGGATGTGGGATGTGTAATAGGAAGAGAAGGATAAGTGATGACTCCAAGTTGGAGGTGGACCAGATCATATCTAAAATCTCTTCTCAATATTTTATAATTCTAATTATAGAGAATATGTCCTAATTAGTTGTGATACTCAAAACTTGGGTGTTGGAATAAAATGGGTAAAGCAAGTCTCACCCTGGATACTAGAATTTACTGCTGCATGAAGTTTTTACCCTTTGGAAAAGCAGAGGCTAAACCAGAATTGTAAGAATATGCATAGGCTCAGTATGCATTGTCAACAAATAATTTTGCACTAGGCATTGGGACATGGTCAGAAGACATTCTAAGTTA
Organism: Eidolon dupreanum; assembly: GCA_028627145.1. Taxonomy (NCBI): domain Eukaryota; kingdom Metazoa; phylum Chordata; class Mammalia; order Chiroptera; family Pteropodidae; genus Eidolon; species Eidolon dupreanum. The sequence continues at coordinate 98,360,775 of CM053503.1, read as the reverse complement.
TTAACTTTGTCTCCCTTAGGATAATATAATATTTTAGCCAAAATTCACTAAACTATAAGCCTCAGTTTTTTTTTTTTGTTTTATTTATTTATTTATTTATTTATTTATTTATTTATTTATTTTAAGAAGGAAGGAGGAACCACCATGGTTTTGCCTGATCTGACAGGCTGAAGGATTGGAAACACTATGTGCTGTCTGAGTCTAGAAACTGAGGACAGGTATTGTATCCATCTTCTTAGATGGTCTGAAACCAAGTTCTCCTTCACTGGCTTTCCTATGACTGAAATATTGTGCCTTCAATGAGCTCAGCCACAGTCCAGTAGTAGCTGTTAACATCATGCCATGAGCTGCATCTACACCTAGAGAAAGCGTTCCTAGTAGCTCATGCATCATTATTCTACCCTGGACCAGAAGAAGGGACAGACCATCAACAGTCTTTGTTTCTTTCTGTCCTTGTCCACAGTAAGTGGAATTCTTTTATTCTTAACATTTTCATTATTAAATGTTTCATGTTCAAATAAAATATGTGCAATTTCTGAGGAGAATTAGACTTTACTATAAATTATTCAAGTGAACCCACAGAAATTCTACATTGTTCTTATTTATTCTGTCATCTAATAGACCAATGGTCAAAGAGTTGGTGACATACCTGCTGGCACATTAGATACTACCAGAGAATACTTTGATTTACAGATTCCAAGGCCTCACAATAGCACTGAAAAATCAGGGAAGTGTGTGTGTGTGTGTGTGTGTGTGTGTGTGTGTGTGTGTGTGTGTGTGTATTTTAATCTCCCTAGAAGATCTTTATGCAATGGACCTGGATCAGATTTTCCAGAACGGTGCTTCAGTCTTCCCACAATTACTATGAACATAATATTTAGAAATGTTATCAAACCAGCTGTCACTAAAGAACTCAAGGCTCTAGGAAATTGTAGCCCAGATGTGATTGTGGACAGACTTGTCATTCTCTGTGAACCTTGGATCTGACCATTTGAGGTAATGAGCTGAGTTCAAGGGACCTTTCTAAGGATCCCTCTGAAAGGCTCACCTATAGCTTTATCTCTTTAAATTCAGATTACCAAATAATAACCAATTTTACTGCCTGTTTGGAGAATGTAATGTAGTTTGTTAGTTTATTTTCATCATCAGTAAATTGCTGATCCCTGACAAAGTTCACTGAAACAGCCAACCATACAGTCTTCAAAATAATACACATCAATAACATGAATTTGTAAGCTCTCTCATTCCTTTCTTGGCAGCTATAAACTGCTGACTCATACGCCTTTCCCTGTCGAGTGTGTTTAACTTCATATTGCAACTTAATAGTTTCATTTCAAAACAAAGACTGGAATTGGAAAGTGTAGGGAGAAAGTGCAGTAGGTGAAATGAAAGTTTCAATATATGTTACCATATATAGGAATCTTAAATTACCTCTAAATAATACACAAGCTATGACGTGAGGCTGAAATGAATCTGTGACAGAACGTCTTATCCAGACTCAACTTCTCATCTTTTCTCCTAGAACAAACTGACTCTGTGGAATGTTTTCCAATTAAGGCATTTTCATTTCAAATTCAAACTTGTCACCTGAATTCTAGATGATCCAGTGAAGAAAGTTGGTTCACCTATCATTTCAGCCAAAATGCAGGCTCTTTATTAGTGAAGCATAATGTCATTAAATCAGTTGATTTTCCCAGAATGAAGCTCAATATGTTATAATTATAGCCTCAATTTGTCAAGCATCCAAAATTATGAAGTTAAAGAAAAGTAATAGTAAATTTACAGCAGCTACACAGAGAAAATTCCCTAGCCCCACCCCTACTTGGAGCAAGATTATAAAGTCAGCAGGAAAGTCAAGGTAAAATCACATGCATTGTGATTTTATAAAATGGCGAACAACTCCTTGTAAAGTTCTGATACAATCATAAACAATTTTCTCCTGAATTTATTTCAAAATCACGTTCCTGAAAATTCAGTAACTATTAAAACTATGTAAATTATTTTATGTTTATACATAAAACAAAGTTAAATTCTTGACTCAGGCAATTATATACAGGTTTTCCTACAAGATGTCCACTAGGTACTCAACATCACATATGATATTAGAATTCTTTACTGTGTGGGAATATGCATTCAGACTTTTTTTCATGTCCTTGGCCAGTAGGGACTCCTTATCATTGTGACAATCAAAAACCTCTCCCTATAAATTTCCAAGTGCATCCGAAGGAGAAACCTTAAGAACCAGACATCCAAATGATGAGGAAACAAATATCCTTCCCACGGAAGGATAGAAACCCACCCAGAGCCTACAAAGCAGGGCATTACAATGTAAACTGACCTCTATATTTTGATAAAATTCTCAGTCCTTTTGGACAGAGTAGTGAGGTGAAGGGAGTTGTGGATTTAGAGTGAGAAGTTATCTACCTTCCGATCATAGTCTTATCTTAAATTCAGTAGCTATGTGACCCCGGGCAAGTCATTTCTTCATTCTGAGTCTCATTAAAGCAGAGGTAAAATTTATGACTGTCCTACCTACCTTGGGATTGCCCTCAAAATCAAAATAGTATGTCATCTGACTTTGTCATCTAGTTGATTGTTAGAACTATGCAGCAATTCTTGATGCTAAGTGATGCCATGAAAAGATGAGAAGGGGGATTGCGAGACTTATAGAGATGGTTACAAGTCTAAGACTGGCTGGTGTTCTGGTTGTACAGATTGACTAAGTGTGAGTTCACCATGTCCATTAAGTGCTTCTAATACCAATGATTTCCATCCAAGGGTCTAGGTTAGATATATATTTTTATCTGCCTCTTGATCATATTCTTATGATGTCCCAGGAGCACAGCTTCTAGGACTTTCTGTGCTCTCTTTTATTCAATCTCCTCCCCACCTCTTCACTGACACCTCCCCTGTTAAACTATCACTTTCTCACTCACTTACTTTCTGTTTTATGAACCCACTCACTCTCCCTCACACCTGCCCTTCTCTCTCCAATAAACTTTCCACTGAATTCTAAGAATATATAACAGTAGCTCCTAACCTTGAATGCACACTGGAATCACCTGAGTGATTATGTCCACCATATTAGTTTATATGGCAATAATTTCCAGACCATTACTAATCAGTTAGAAAAAAATCTCTGGTGATATTTAGAAAGGCTGTGATAGACTTTTGGAGTTAAGAAATTGGCTCAGGTGGGCAAAAGGCAACCAGTAACAAAGCATCCAAGGATCTATGAAGATTTCACGTGGCAACCAGATGTCCACGCAGGGAGTAGGAAAATCACAAGGAAGACATTAAAATCTGGGGAGATAAGCTGGATTAGTGCAAAAGTTCAGGGTCAATGGTGAGCACAGATTAAAGAGTGACTGGTCTGGGTATAGATGCAATAAGTATATCTGGGATGGTGCCTCTTTTGAAGTCTTAGATATGCCAAGGACATCTAAGATAGAAGGACAGAGCTGTAGTTCTGGTTTGAGCAGTGACATTGGGAAATTCATATATTTACCAGAGACAATCTGAAATGTAGAAATCTGAGATGGATTTCATCAAAACTCATGAGTACTCTACTGAAAGACATTCTAAGTTTTTCCAAGTGAATCTTCGTGAAAGATCAGGCTAGAGCTAGAGGTTAGACCCAGCCTCTAAGTGTATAATTATAAAACAACTAAACATTATTCAATGGAGCTCAGGAGCCAGATCTGACCCAGGTCTCCTCTTAAGTCAAAGTATCAGCTGAATCAAAGTAATAGTGGTTCAAAATCAGATAGGTAATTTGTTCATGGTTCTGTGTTGCAAAGGGGTCTATTCTATTTAAGTAGATCCTAACCGATATCTGGGAGGACTAGAAAGGGTCCAACTCCCAGGGCAAAGGAAACAGGAAGACCAGGGCAGGAAACCAAGTGCATTGTGGTTATTAGTAACACTGTTTTCTTAGGAGAAATCATACTAGTCAGAAAAATTAAGCTGAAGTGATTATTCAGGCTGAGCAGTGCGGCTGAGATGAGAGGAACTTTTCGGCTCTGTGACATGCTTGTCCAAAAATAGCAGTAAGCAAGTCTGATGGCATAGCTCATCTCAGACTTGTCCTAATATTGTATCTGTAATTACAGCTAATGCTCTCACTGGTCCAAATTGGCTCAAAAAATGGTTGAGCCTGATGATTCAAGTTAATGACATGGCTTTGCTTTGTTTTTGCTTTTTTTTAGCTGATTGGGAGTGGCCTGTGTGTCTCTGAGAACTAATAAATGCCTCAATGGGCCCTGGGACCGCCTGGGCCCAAAGGCTCCCATCCCAGACTCTCATCATGGGAAGCTGCTCTGGTGCAAAGCCGAAGGCCATTTCTACAGTATTCTGTGTAGTATATTGCTCCCTGTCCGTAGAGGCTTGGCCAGAGGTGTGTCCTCCAACATTTTTGAACCTTGGCAACTTTCCCTCACTCACTCGGAGATCACAACCAGTTTCTTGACTTGAGAGATATCACTCCTAACTCGAGTACAGAGCTCATCTTCCAGGGTTTTCATGAGCGTTTGTGAGCTTACACAGCACTCTGAGCCGCTCCAGCAGCTCCACTGGGGGAAGCAGTGCTGCTATCTGTGGGATTCGTTTCTAACCCACAATCACTTTCTCCATCAATCACTAAGGACTTCATTTTGTACATTTTTTCCATCTTCTGTGTTTTCTTATGGATATATAGCAGATATTTGCATTTTCACTGATGACACAATAAGGCTTTTGGTATAATAAACAATGAACTGAGATTCAGAAGGCTTAGATTTTAGCAAGCTCTGCTACTACCAATATAAATTTAGATAAGTATTAAACTTCTCTGAGCATCAATTTCTTCTTCAGTAAAACGAGAAAGTGATATCTAGCTCATTTTGTCTTTGAGTTACAATAAAGATCAAGTGAAACTCTAAACACAAACTTTAAGAAGAAATACAGATAAGAACTATTTATCCATCTACCCATTCATTCACTCTCAAAGAGTTAATGAGCCCCTATTTATTGTGGCAGGTAGAGCTATGTACTGGGGTTACTATCAAATGAATTATTCAGATATAAATAAAATAATCATTCTGACAAATGTAAGTTATAATTCTGAGAGAGGAAATAAAGTAGAGGTGTGCAATTCATATGATAAGGGAGACCTAACCTCCTTATGGTGTCACTTAGCTGAGCTGTGGAGAATGAGGAGAATTTACCCAGGTAAAAAAGGTAAGCAAGAGAATTTCACTGACTAGAAACAGCATAAGTCAGGAAGGAGCATGCCAGATATAAAGGACCACTAACAAGCCAGTGTGGCTGTAGTGGAGAAAAGGACGAGGTGACAGAAAATGAGCCTTAGGAGGCAGTTATGTACCAGATTATACACTGCTATGTTGGTCATGATAACGAGTTTTTACTTTAATGTAAAAGCAATAAATCTTAAGAGGAGATGAAGAAAGAAGGAAGGGAAGTATGTGTCTAGATTTGCAGTTTGAGATCATCCCTCTTACAGGTATTTGACTACATTTCTTTTTTTATTCCTCAATCTTATCTTTCATTAACCTCATTTCAAATTCTTTTATTTACTCTGGTGGGATGGTCAATGCTCCTAGAACTTAAAATATTTAGCATATTTGTGCTTCAATTTGAATTTCCACATTTAGCAATTGTATAAACTTAAAGAAGGTACTTATTCTTCTAAGCCGCCATCTTCTAAATGGTGATAATGATTCAATTCTCATAAGTTTCCTATGAATGAATGAGATGATTTATACAATTCCTGGAATATAATTAGTCAATAGATGCTAGTTTTGATTATTATTCCCTCTGACAATTTACTCCTCTTATAATCACACATTTTTGGATAGGATTTTAGCTTTTTTTTTTTTCTTTTAGCTTTTAATACAAAAGTGACATTATTGATCTACTTTCAGTAGAAGATGTTATTTCTTTTATTTCCTACAGAGGGGATGAATTTATGTCAAGTCGTCTACATTTGCTTTTCAGGTCCTCTAAAAATAATGACCATGCTTTTCATTACTTTATCTAGCAATAATTTACCAGACATCAGGAATTAATATCAGTACTCTTTTAGAATTTTGCCAAACTGAATAATATAAAATAATTCCAGACTCCATGAAAAGGGGTAAATGTGAGTAAATTTAGGTTGCATTGCTACCTACCATCAGTAGTAGCCAGTCGACTTAAACAATCTTTTGCTGGATGTCACTTATTTTTTTCAAGTGAATACAGTGATCCCATATAAAGCAGGGGTAGTTGATTTTACAGTGTTAAAAAATTATTCACCTCAAACAATAAGTTGTTGCTTGTGAGCCAATTTCAATAATCAGGCTCCAGGAACTATTTTAAATGAAAATGGCTGCTTCTGAGTAAGATACAATGGGCAATGTTAGGCAGGGTTTGACCTACAAAGGGTAAAAAAATCAAAGTTAATTTTGGGGGGAAATTAAGATTCTCCTCACAGTCTCAAAGCTTTCTTCTCTAATCACAGTGCAGACACTATCAGTGAACAGAGAATCTTTGTATTATTTCCAAGTTTCTCCCATTGTCAGTCACTGTGACAAAGTGCTGGCCGGTCTGACACAATGATGAATCACTCCAGACATTGAGTTTTCACATGGCTGTCGAGGGTTCTCAGAGGACTGTGGTCTGGAAATACGACAGAATACCACTGGGTGCTCTGCTTATGAACAAAGCCGGGATTTGGTAAAAACTAAACAGATGCATTTTAGGGAAAAGAGACATGGAATAAAAATTTACTGCCTACATTTTTACTATGTCTTCATGTTGCAATTGATTTAAATGCTTATAAAGCAAATCCTCACTTTCCAAACCTCTTCTTGTCTATGCTCTACTGAAATAAGTTAGATTTGGGAGTACGCTGTGAAGTTTAAATATTAAGCAAATATTTTTTGTTTATTGTTTTCAGATATAAAATAACATTTGGGCTTGCCTTACCTTTTATCTTTGAAATTTTAACAAACAGTATAATTCTTTGCAAATAATTTTTTTAACTGATTAGATCTTTCAAGTCCAATGCTGTTGGAATTTATGATGGATTGATGCATCGTCCAATGCAAATGCACTTGTACTGTCTACGTTAGTTTCTTGTTGGAGGGCTTGTCAATACACCAGTGCCTCAAATCCATTTTCTCAGTAAAAATGTTGCAATTTTCTGATTATTATTCACAAAGGCAGCTTCCTGAGTTATTTCTGCTCCTGCACAATATTCATGATAGTAATTTGATACCTTAGCAGTTTCAAGGTTATCAAGTGATTGAAAATCCTACTGCTTACTTCAAGGTGTAACATATACAACTGTGCTGTCATCCATTATAGCAGTATAATAGTTTTTCGTAATGCCTTTCATGAACTGCTGATTTAGAAGTGTAAGCCTAACTTCTGAAGGCACTTATCAGTCTCAGGCTGGGAAAGTATTGCTTAGCTGGAAAACAGCAGTCCGGGACTCTTTGTGAGACTTAAAAAAAGAAACCAAATTTCATTTCTCTTTTAGATAGTGCTAGCCCCTGCCCTGTGAAGTCACTGTAGTGCATTTGCAAAAAGAGACAAAAAAAAATTAGAAGTCATAGTTGATCTGGTCCTCCGAAGGGCTAATGCTATGAATGAATTCTAGAAGGAAGCATTGGATTTTGCAGATTGTGGATATTAAGTTAGAAGCAAAAAATTACTGAGAGAGATGATGGAGATTTTGCTAAACTAAAAACACACAAAAGGCAAGCAAAACTCTAATAAAGCAGGGAAGTAAAATCAATCATTATTCTAAGTCGTTCTTTTAAGCTCTATCCACACATTGAATTTTGGTTTAGGGGTCTCCGGTTGGAGCAGAAGGTTTGCTTGAATGAGTTTAGAAGGTGGCATCTGTTTAAGTAACAGATGTCTGTGTCACCAAGGTGCTATGTTCTCACTTTTTATATATGGGGAAATTGCTGCTGAAAGAGTTTTATTGTCTTTATGCAAATGAAAATATCATATTCTTCTCCTTAAAGGGTCCCTCTTCCTGATATGAATCCACAAACATAAAGGATCTCAACCTCATCAAAAATTTCTTTTCATATTTTAGAATCTGATAAAGTTTCTTGCTAACTATCAATTATGCATGAAATGAGGTTTGGAATTGGAGACAATGAAAGAGGCCCCACTGGGTGCAAGAAAATTGAGCATGATAAGAGATGATACTGACCCCTCATCTGTTGTGGCATCGATGGAAACTGAACTTTGAGAGGCACTAGCATCCCCTTAGGGAATGGGTATGGGGTCTTATGAAATGATTTTAATTTCACTCATTTGGTTGTTGGTTTACAGAAATCTCTTTGCTCCTTTTATTTTTCAGGAGAGATGAGGGAGAGTGGAGTCATCCAAAAACACCCTCCAAGTTGATACAAAATTAAACATTACAAATAAGATGGGAAGCATGCATAAAGAATTACATTTGTGCTGCATACTTAAGCACAGTGGTTATCTCAAACACTTATGCAATTGTTTGATTTGCAGGCTGAATTACTTATTTCTTTCATGAATGCCATTTTTACTTAAAGTTCAAAAGAGAGATAAACTATAGGTATTTAGATGCGGGTATTTTGAAAACATTGCAAAAACGAATAAGTCTGCCACTTTGGGGAAAATGACTGACAGTATTTGTTGCTAATGATAGAATTCAAACTTTCAAGTGAGAGTTTGAATTTTGGAAACTATCCATCACCATGTCTTGCCACCTTCCTAATATTTAAAGATTTTTCTGATGAGATTGATGGTGCTATTAATAAATGTAATTTTTTGATATCGTATAATGAAATGTGTCACTATTTGTAAGATCTGTGTAACTTAGTGAATCCATATTTTCCAGATAATCAATGTATGTTACAGAATCATGCGTGTTAAAAAGATCCATTCAAAGTGCAAGACAGTCTAATAGATTGTAATGTGACAGAGTAGGAAAAGTTTACAGTTATGGCTTCAGAACCTACACAACAAACTTTTAAGAAACTACTACTTGTTGAGATTTGATGTACTATTAAAAAAAAAGTATTTATAATTATCTAAAAAGGCAATCAGAATTCTCCTCACTTTTTCAACTATAGACCTGTTGGAGGACATTTCCATAAAATAACAAACAACAGATTGAATGCCGAAGCAGATATAAGGATCCAGCTACCTTCTATTAAGCCAAATATTAACAAGATTTATACCCACAGAGGTCTTCCGAGACTATTGAATTAGACTGGCTTATTAAACCTGGAAGATCTTTTGTCAGAATTATTTTCTTGTGGACATTATAGAAATTAAAATGATTTCAGAAGCTCAAGGGGTATCTCATATTTTCCAAGAATAATTGATTCCATACCTATGGAAATCATGTAGTCATGGCAAACCAAATATTCCCAGGTATCAACAGCCTAGCACCAGTGAGGTCAAATAAACATTAAAGGCCCTATCTGGCTCATTAAGTCCCATTTGCATACCCCAGAACCTCAGCATATGCTTTTCTGGGTCCAGCACCTCTCTCACCCCACCAGTTTTTCTGAAACTATCAAAGTGTTTTTCATTTAAGTTTGTGAATCAGGTTCACCAGGATCCTCTCATCCTGCTCCAAGTAGCTTAAACCAGAGCCAATACTGTTTATGCTCTCCTTTAGGCTACTAAAAACCAGATGGGCTCAATGCCATTGTCATCAAATTGCATCAGTCACCACTGCTCTGAGAAAGCTGAGACAATGTCATTTTTCAAAGAAATGGGAGTGTAGTGAGCATCCCAGAAGGGACTATAAGCTATGGAATAGGAAGAGATCTACTGCCTATTCAAGGACATGAAAAAAGAGATGGCATAAAGGTAGCCTCCAAAAAAAGTTGACATTGGTGGAGAAAAGGTATAGGGTTTAACTTAGCACTTGGCAGAAAGAAGATACGGGGTGGTGATGAGGTAGGAGCTGAGCTTCTATAAAGGGCATAACTGTATTAGAAATCTTGTTTGTGAAAATGTTCTAGCAACATAAAATTGATCACAAAAAAATATGGTTCCCATGACTTCAAGATGTCCCTAAATTGTCTATAAAGTCACCCCAGCCAAAGGAGAGGATGCAACTCAGGGTCTAATGATTCTCCTTTATCAAGACTTGCCTGAGATGATCCATTCCCTCCAACATCGCTTTTCATCAAAAGCAAATAAAACTATGACTATTGAGTGACTCCTTACAGAAAGGAGAGTTGTCTTAACTTGGTGGGATACATTTCATGTTGGATGTTTAAGAAGTAGGTTTGTGGTAGGCAGGAATTTCAAAATGCCTAACAGCTGAAAATAGCAGCTGACCCCACCCACTCTGAGGCAACTGCTGATCTAAAGTTTGAATGGTTTTTCTCTATTTCTCTTACTCTCAATATATTTTGTTTTAAAATCATATATTTTGGGGAAGAGTGGGGAGCTTCTAAAGACTGAGAATTTCAAAAAATACCTTTCACGCACTCAAGCGAGCTGCTGAGCCTCTTTATCCCTCAAAGGGACAGGTTTTTTTTTTTTTTTAACAGATAATAGACGTTAATATTTCAGTGAAAACACAGCTCATTTGAAGATAAGTGTGACTTGGAGAAAGTTTTTATCATGATTCATATTTTAAATTATAAATACTGAAATTTATCTCCATTATTATATATAAGTATGATTTGATAACCTGCAGAAATCAGTTTTCGGATCTCTTACTAAACTTCAGTGAGATTGTTTGAATTGAAGGAGGTAGAATGTACCAAAAGATTTCATAAAAAGTATACAAGTCAGTATTATGGCTACAGTTAACATGAAGGTGGGTGTGGAGGCTTAGTCTAAAAATGATGAAGCTCAATTATCATCCCTATAGTGCATTAGCAGTTTATTTGTGGGAAAATTATTTATATATGTCATTAGAATGGTCGCTGTTAGTCCTGTGATTTCCAAGATAACTTAAAAATGAGAAAGGGACACCACAGCCCCTGAGTAGAGTGCCAATTGAGGCATCTGGGGACTTTGCTGTGTATATCGCTTATGAGAACTTAACATACAAAGACGCACTGTACCTCTGGGTGTAGAAAGAGATGAAGAGAAAACCTGTAGTATCTCCCTCATCATCATCTTCAACTCCATTCTATTCACATCCTCAACAAAGCAGCCCCTGAATCTTGCCTGGACATTATGAAGGCAGAAGGTAAAAGAGTAGAGTAGAAATCAAAATTAAATGGATGTGATGGTGAGAGAAATTTAAGAGCTCATGATAGGACAATCATGATAAGGGGTGTGACTACAGAGGGTGGGAGCAGAGGCTCAAGTTCAGAGTCAGGTGCTTCTTTGCTTAAGCCAAGCCTAGATCATACTTCCTTTGACCTGAATTAACAAGAGGGTGTTCTAGGACACTCTAAATCACAGACAGCAAATAGATTTCTTCTGGTATGCTGATACCATTTGATGGTTAATGTACATGGCATTCTGTATTGAAATAGATTTTGAGACTAAATTTGGGTTTTGAGGAAGAGAATGTTGTAATTCATTTATATAAATTTGTGCCATGGGCATGACAAGGGTGACTGCAACATGTGTGTGTGACATATTTACCACCCCTGCTCCACATACTTCCGAGTAGCCTGCTAAATGTGTGACTACCACTTACCTCCACACTCTCAGGTTCTAAGGTCACCTTGATACTTGGAGACATTGTCTGCTGTAAGAGTCTGGCACGTGTATGAGAATTCCTGGCAGAGGCACTTCTATCTTTTCCTGTCTTTCCATTTCTAGAAGACATGAGGGATTTAAGTCTCCATATTCATCCTTCTCACAACCCTCTTCACTGATCCTGTTCCCACAATAATTTTCCTAAGACTCTGCCAGGGATGAGGTCCATTTTCTGTATTCTCCAAAATGAGTGACATAGACAAAAATTAACCTATTTGTCAGAGAGAGAGAGGACTCAGTGGGACTATTCCCCTGGGCCACTTAGATTCCTACAATAGTTCAGCTGAAATGACAACCAAATAACTTCTTTGTTCCCATACCTTGACTAGCCACCAGAATGTGGACAGATTTTCAGGAAACCCAGGTTAAAAACTGCTTCTTCCCTCTATTTATGTTGCATTTTAATGTAATTGATTGCTTTCCCCCATTTGTTTTGGGGTGGTGACATTTCTCTAGGGGCCTATGGATGATTAAGTGAATGAGGAAGGAAAGAGAAAGGGAGTATAAACATGAAAAACCCCATCAGCAATACTTTCTCTTATTTATAGTGACAACCACAAGCAAAATATAAAAATATATTTAGGGCGATGGCAGCTTTGTTGCTTCTTGATCACAAACCAGCACTTAGGAGTTCATTTTTGTGAGCAGATAAAAAGGGCTGCATCTTGATAAAGCAGGGTGAGGAAAAGGGAGATAGAGAAATCGGGTGAAGGGCAATGTGTCCTAGACAAAACCAGTATAAAGATCAATACTCTAAATAGAAGGGAGATCCTCAGGTTATTGTCTGTGGGTGCCCTCAACTGGAGGTGGATAAAAACCTCTTCCCATCCACAAATTAGAATGCCGGGAAGACAAGAAGTCTTTAGACTAGCCTTCTAGTACTAGAATTTATGTTTGATAAATAAAACATTCAGTCTTCAATTTATCTCACATCAAAATAAGAGAGAAGAAAAAAAAAGAAAGAAAGGGTTCATGAAGATATTTGAAGCATTACTTATTCTTGTGTTAAACAGAGGCATTCTGCAACTCATAAATGGGTCCGTGTGTGAACAGTTAAGCTTAAGTGCGCCCTATGCTAAGCCCCAGTGACACAGGGATGAAAAAGACACAGAAGCTGCTCTCCAGAAACTCACTGCAATGGAATGAAAATTTTTTTGGAAGTTGGTTTGAAAGTTGTAATGCCTTCTCCACTGAGATAATGTTCGATATGGCAGTTGTTTTCAGTTCCCAATTGTTTTGTTCCTGAAATATTACTCCAAAAAGGCTATTTCAGCTCTTCTTTTGCTGGCATTGTTATTATTTTTTTCTATGGTGGGAAAAAAATACTTTGAGCTCCAATCTAGGACACAAGAAATGCTTTCCTAAAAGAATTCATTCAAATATCTGACTTCTCTAGTGTGAAGTCACTTGAAAAGGAAAAAGATCTGGGGAGAAGTGGAGGGCTGAAGGTTCCTTACCTGCAGAGATGTGAACAGTGACCTCTCACACCATGTGTGAGCACCCGACAATGAGAGTTTTGACTCTGGCTAAAGACATCTCACCATTGCTTTAAATACATTTCTCTGGTTCTGTCTTTGCTATCCATGTCCCGCTGGTTCACCTAACTGGACTAGTTTTGAGAGTATATGCTGTTTTACATAAAAGTATTTTCCTAGGCAGGATCATGACCCACTACCTCCAGCCCAGGCTTGTTTCTACTCCTGATTCATCTCCCCTTGCTATCTCAGCAATTCCAGGTTGGCTGACTCTTAATCTGAACACCCAGTCTCCCTTAGTCTGCTTTTACCCACCCTAGCTGATTTGGGTTGTGGTTAGGTATTTTCTTTGATATGTGGTTCTGCCTGTGGGTAATCATCTTGCATCAACCTCCCTGACTGCCATATGCACTCTTTGGTAAGATAAGTCGAGAGAAAATGCTCCAATAAGGAGTATAAAGAGGGGGAAAGGGAAGTGTTTAGGAACTTCAGTTAACTCTTAATGACTCTATAATTATGTAAGAGAGTTCTCTAAGTCAGACACTGTCCCCAGCAACACTCACCAACCCTGCCGACCCTACCAGTTGATTTCAAACGGGTTCTTTTGAATGACATTGGGGTCACTAAATCCCAAGAAACCTTTTTGAATAAAGCATTTGCCAGTAGAGTGTTAATTTGTGGATCTGCTGGTAATGGCTCTCAACCTTTGCTCCATTAGAATCATCTCAGAAATTGCCTCCAAGCTTTCAGAAGTCCCCAAGTCCAGGCTGCATGTCACACCAATTAGATCCAAATCTCTAGGTACCAGATATCAGTATACCTAAAAGTTTCCCAGAGTATTTCAAGGTGCAACCAAGTTTGAGAACTAGTGATTGAGCTGAAAGAGCAGCAGAAGTGGAGACGGATTGTGGAGAGGGAATTTGATGGACTGTCAAGGACTGGATTCAGTATCTCTGCATCTCACTAGCTTTGACAGTTTGACAAGTCACTACACCTCTCACAGCCTTGCTTTCATTAGTTACAAAATTTAATTAATATAACTTTCCCAACTAGTCCTTAGGATTCTGAGGAAGATTTTGGAAATCATAGCTTTGTAGTTTAGGAAGCACTTTGCAGTCTTTAACATACGATTTGAATGTGAAGTGTGATTCATAGAACATCATATGGTACCAAGGCAGATTTTCAGAATCTCTAATCTCTCATTTCATTCAATTAACACGGGCAAACTTGTAAGCTACTTAAAGTGTGATTGGTGCACTCTCCTCAACTCTATTTTTGGCTACTTTATCCTCTCTTGGTTCTTACAACTGTATTGCCAGTGTTTTCATGATGTTCACTGACTGTCTAGGACCACAGCCATGAGAGCCATCTTGCTCTCCTTTCAACATACTCGGGATAGTGAAAGGAAGACAGTGACATGGGCAGGCAAAGGCTAAGCTTTGAGCCAGGATTTGATGAACATGTTTATTCAGGATTTCAAAGACCCAAGTACCGTTCTCTTTTCTGGAACTACTCTGTCATTTCCAGTATAGTAATTGCTTTTTTTTTTTTCTTGACCAGAAGCTTAAACTTTATGCTACCTAATCACCTCCTTTGTCTGTCTTGGATTCTTCTGAAATTGCCCTAATACCTTGACTTGAGTCTTTCATGTTTTAATACTTATTGCTTCTGTTCAGCCTTTTCACTGAGAGACTAATTATTATATTTCTGGCATTGACTGGGGCCCTATCTTCTATTTCTGACAACCATTTTGCTGACATGTTGATTTTGGACTCAGATTACCTCTAAACCATGATTAGGACAGGAATAATATTCATTAGGACTGGCTTGAGCCTCTTCCTCTAACATACCTGTATTATTTCTGCTCTGATATTGCAAAACTATTACCTTTGGTTTTTTACCTACTAAAACATTTAATGAGCTACTACCAGATGATAATAAAAGCGTGTATTTTTACAATTAACTTTTGCATATATCAAAGAAATTATTATCTAAAAGTGAAAAATCAGACATGATGAGGACAAAATTAAACCACATGAGGGTTTGTAAACTCTGTCTCCATTTGGAAATGGTCCCTCACCTTCATCCTCTCTCTCTTACATATTTTCCTCTATTCATTTCCCAAATTATTTGTTTCCCCATCAACATTCTCCCAATATATGAGATAAACTGAGAACACACATAAGCAATATTTACTTCCTTGGAAATAGTATAACATCCAGGCTACCTTAACAGAATTGATATTAAATATACAATATTTAGTTATAACCTTAATGGAAATATTAAAAGACATGTAAATAAAACTAGAAATCTTTATTGTAGAGCCTAAACCATATTTGTAATAAATGGAGAAACATAGGTTCTTGGCTCTGTGACAGACTAAAACTGTAAAAATATAAAATTCTACCAAATTAATTTGTAGGTTTAATGTAATTTCAACAGAAATTATACATTAAGTTTGAGTGTTTATAACTTAAAGAGTCTAAATTTCTATTTTTTTAAAAAAAAGTAATAATGAAGAACTCACTTTGCATAATCACAAACAATGTCATAATTACTTAATAATTTAAATGGAATCCTTGGTGCAAGATTCAACCAACAGATCAGAATAGAACAAACTGAACACTCCACTGACAGGTAGTAACCTATGGAGCTTTTAGTATATGGAGACTGACAGTATGAATGAACAATAATGTTTGGTTAGACATGGAGATGTGAAACAAGTAAAATCCTCATTTTATGCATTAAAAAATTCCAGGTGGATTAGGAGTTAAAGTAAATAATGAAATCTTACCAAATCAGGGGTGAAAAAGAACACCAATAATTACCTGATCTAAAAATAAAACTTTTTAAGCATAAAAGCAATACAATAAATCAAATTAATAAATTCAACTACCTAAAAATAGAAAGTTCTGTGTCATATATAAATTTAAAGACAAAGGACACATTGAGAAATTATTTGAAACATTCATGATAAATGACAGGAGCCATCAATCTATAATTGGATCATATAAATTGATTAAACAAAAAAAATTATCAAACGCAATAGTGAAATGATCAAATGACATAGCAATTGATTCTTAGAAAAAGGAATACCAATGCCCAATAAATATATTAAAAATGTTAAGCTTTGCCAGTAACTCAAGAAATATTCATCAAACAATAGAAAATTATTTTCTACCCTTAAGATTGTTAAAGGTCAAAATATTTCTCATTCAATACTTCAATGATGGTAAGTGTAAAAATTGGTACAAAAAAATAGAAAACAGTCTGCCACTATATTCAGAGTACCATAAAAATTTTTATCTTTTCATACATTAACTCTATGTCTGGAGACCCAATCAGAAACAATAACAAGTATATGCTTAATTTATTATGGCATATCACAGAATAAGTTTAATGTAAGTAAAATAACTCTAAATGTCCAGCAGTTGAGGAAAGATTTCAAATTATTGTTCATTCATACAAAGCATTATAGTCACTGTATAGCACTTTCCAATAGCAGCCTGGGAAAGGCAAAAATTTTTGCAAAGGGTATTTAATAATATGCAAAAGTGATCATAAAGTGTCAAATGGAAATAAACACGATACAAAGTGGGCTAACAAGATACAATAACAGTTTTCCCACCATATGATCATATTTGTATTCAAAGCACTTCTATGTATATCATTCATATGATCCTTATTTGGTAGGAAGGGGAAGCCTTACTTTCCTTCTTAAGTTGATGAATAAATAGATTCAAAGCTGAGGTTTTATCATAGCCCCTATACTTTTTCCCTCTAAGGTTGATGTACGAAGAGCTACTTAAAATAATTATAGGATATGTTAATTTTCTGAAATTATTCCTGAGTTCCTCATAGCAGTCAATAAAAATTAGTCCATTTTTTGAGTATCTGGTATGTGCCAAGCTTTTCTTTGGGCACCAAGATACACTGATGAATGAGATCAAGCAGATTTCCTTCTCTTGGAATATAACACTAAGCAAAGAAGGAGGAAGACCAAAAGGAAACAAATAATATCATGCTGTATGATATCATGATCTCACTAAGTACTAAGGAGAAAATAAACAGTGTATCTTGATGGAGAACTAGGGTTTGAAGAGTGATGAGAGGAGGGTTTTCTATTAATTAGAGTGGTCAGAGAAGACTTCCAGGAGGAGGTAACACTTGAACAGAGAGAGACCCAGATGATAAGCAGACAACCATGGGAAGTTCTGGGTAAAGGAAGCTCCTGACAACGGGAATAGCATGTAGGATGGCCTTGAGGTAGCAAAGAGCTTATTGAGATACCCAGTGTATTAGGGTTCTCCAGAGAAACAGAACAAATAGGATAGATTAGATGTACATATAAAATATATATATTATAAGGAATTGACTCATAATTATGAAGGCTTAGAAGTCCCAAGATGTGCAGTCAGCAAGCAGGGAGTCAAATATTAATCTCATCCAGAAACACCATCACAGACACATCCAGAATAATATTTAACCAAATGTCCTAGCACCCTGTGGCCTAGTCAGGCTGACACATGAAATTAGCATCACATCTAGTGAGTTTGGAGGTTGGTGAGCAGGGGAGAGAGTGACATGAGATGAGGCTGGAGAGGAATGCTGGGACTAGATCACTCAGAACCGTGTAAGCATTGACATAGAATAGCATAGATTAAATCATAAATAATATGGAATCAGTGTACATCTTACTGAAAGGTATTCAAATGAAGCAGGCCTGAAACTGACCGACTGCTGAGAATAAGTAGGATTTGTGTATATAGAGAGATGGGAAGGGCACGGCATCAGCTAGAACAAGTTCATGAAGTGAAGCAGATGTATATTATGACTGTCTGATACGAAAGGCCTTTAGTTCTTTCAGTTATTCATAGGCTAAGGAGTGTGACTGAACTAACTTTTGCAAATAGCACTTTTAACATTTTTGGAAAGTTCAGATATAATCAATTTGAAGGTCATTTTTAGAATCCCAGTTCTTTCTGGTTAATAGTTTGAAGAACTCAGCAACAGTTCCAGAAAATTGATACCATCTAAATAAAATGTATCAAAAACTGCTCACACTTTGTACAGGTTATTAAAATTAATGATCAAAAGTTTAACAATGAAAGGCAAACAAACAAAACTGTTCTAATCTTTCTATTCTTGTGTAGTCAATGATGAATAAATCGGATTGATCATAAATTTAACAAAAATAAAATATGTATTGTGAAAGTAAATACAAACCTGAAATCTCAGCAGTGCAACATAAATGATCAAAAACAGTGTTAGATTTCAATGCTTGGTTGATTTAATTCTTTTGCAACTAAAATCATCTCTTTCCTGTGAGCAGATTGCAGCATAAATGGATATTTATGACATTTAGAACTATTCATAGTTCAGTGTTAAGGAAACATCTAAAAATGCTTTTTATTTGTTATTTTGAGATAGGTAAAGCTATATAACCTGCAGAAGGAAGTCAAATTCTCTGTTGTAACTTCCTTGTGTTTTGCTTTTTTGCTTTCTCTTAACTTCTCTTTAAATGCTAAAGTTTAACTGACTAGATGGGGGAAAAAAAAAACTTTGCAAACTTTAGGATCTGTTCTTACCTATTCCATTCACATATCATGGCTTGCATGGCTCTATCACCTTTTCCCCAACAACTGAATTGCTTACCAATGCATATGGTCACTCTACTTAAAATCAACTAATATTCGTAAAAAGTCACACACAGAGATATCATATGACCCAACAATACCACTCCCAGGTATATATCCAAGAGAACTGAAAACATATGTTCACATAAAAGTTTATACACAAATGTTCAAGTACCATTTTTCATAACAGTCAAAAAGTGGAAACAACTGAAATGTGCATCAACTGATGAACGGATAAACGAAATGTGTTATATCCAGACAACGGGATATTATTCAGCCATAAAAACTAATGAAGTACTGATATATGCTGCAATACAGATGAACCTTGCAAAACATTATGCTAAGTGAAAGAATCCAAGCATAAAGGCTACATAATATATGATTCTATTTATATTAAATACACACAGTAGCCAAATTCATTGAGAGAGAAAGTGTATTAGTTGTTTCCTAGGGGCTCTGGTGGGGAAGAATGGGGAGTGACTGTTAATGGGTATGAGGGTTCTTCGTGCAACAAAGAAAATATTCTTGTATTAGGTAGTGGTAATGGCTATGAAATTTTGAGAATATGCTAAAATCTCCTGAATTGTACACTTTAAAAGGGTCAATTTTATTGTATGTTCATTATATTTCAATTAAAAAAAAAACTTGAAATAATCCTGTCTACCTTAGTGTCCCGCATCCAGGTACCAAATTAAATTCCCATTTCTTATCTCATTGAAGTGCACCTCCCTTCATAGAAATACTCGAGTCTAAAATCTGAGAATCATCTTTTCTTTCTATCCTTGAATTCAATCAAAGAGCTCTTTTAATTTTACTGTCGTATCTCTTGTATCTCTTCTCTCCATAGACATTGTTTCATTTTAGACCTACATCCTTCGATTCCTTCTTAACACATTCACATTCATTCACTCAGCAAATATTCATTAAATTCTTATCATATGACAGACTATTCTAGGTACATGTGACACATGACTGAAAAAATGTACAAAGATCTGCTCCTCAGAAACCTACATTCTAGTGGGCAGAGAGTGACATAGACATAAAATATAACAAATAAGTACATTATAATGTGGTAAATTAAAAGGTGGTTAATGCTACAGAATAAAATAGGGTAAGGGGGCTCAAGAGTGCTGGTAGGATAAGAGGTTGCCATTTAAGATAGGGTGCTTAAGGTAGGCATTATAAAAAATAGTTTCATTTGGGCATAGATATAAATGGAGTGAGGGTGCATATAGAGGAATACAGGGGGATATCTAGAGAAAATAATTCTTGGAAGAAACAATCAATACAAAATTCCTTAAGAAGAAGTACATCTGGAGAATTTGATCAGGAAGGAGGCCAGAATGACAGAAGCAGAGGGAATGAAGGAGAGAAAGTAGGCAAGGTTAGAGAGGTCATGGACAACACAAGTCATACAGAACCTTTCAGGTACTTTAGGTACGTTGACTGTTACTCAGGGTTTTGAGCAAAGAGTGATAAGTTTCAAGAGAACTGTTATAGTGCTGAATACACAGTTTTTAGAGGGTAAGATTTTTGGCCTGAGCAACTAGAAAGATGGAGATGCTATTACCTGAGATGGAGAAAGCTGCTGATGGAGATGGCTTTGTGGGGTAAGATCAGGAGTTTCCTTTTGGACATATTAAGTTTGAGCTATTAGATGGTCTAGTGGAGGTCTTGAAAAGGCAGTTGCATATGTAAAGTCTTAATGTGGAGAAATGGGCTGATATTCATATATGGAGATTTTATATATATATACACATATATATATGTGTATATATATATAACTGAGATGTCAGCATATAGATGATATAAGTATACAAGGAGAAGAAGATCAAGGGTAGCACCACAGGACACTCTAACATAGAGAGTTGGGGAGAAGTGGTGGAATCAACAACAACAAAAGACCAAAAAATAGTGACCACTGAGGTAGAGAGAAGACCAAGAAAATGTGTGCCTTGGAAGCAAGGTCAAGAAAGGATATCTAAGAAGAGAATTTATGCAGCTGTATCATTCCTGATGTCACTTAGATGTGCACTTAGAATTGACCACTGGATTTAGCAAATAACAATTTCTGTGATGTGGTGGGGTTTAAAGCCTAATTGTAGTAGGTTTACAGAAATAAACTTGGAGGAGAGGAATTAGTGAGTATGGTTAACTCTTCTGAAGTTTGCTGTAAATGGGAGCAGAGAACTATATGGCAGCAGTTGATGAGGAAAGTGGGTCAAGAGAAAGTTTTAAAATGAGAAGAATAAGAGCAATTTGAATAAGAGCAATAGGAATGATTCATGGGTGAAGAAAAAGGTCTTGAGAGAGAGGGAAGGATTACTCTGAGTGGGTGAGAGGGAAATAGGATCAAGGAATGGAAGGGACTGGCCTCAGATGGAAATAAGGGAGTCCATCCGGTATCAGGTGGGGATTGTCAGAATGTTCAAACACTGAAGGTGGGTAGATGCGTTGAGAGTCTGTGGAGATTTTTCTGCCTGCTTCCATGTTCTCAGAGAAGTGGGAAGCAAAGTCAACAACTAAGTATGAGGTTCTGGGAGGAAGTAGTGGTTTGAGGGCAGGAAAGTGATGGAATCGTGTCCAGGAGAGTAGAGGAGTGAATGAATATAGAGCATGATTGCTGGGCAGCACAATGTACCCATCCGAGGTTCATGATTGTGAATATAAAATGAGACCTATCAGTGAAACTTGGAGTTTCTTTGACTAGCCTGTTGGCTCCATGTTTGCCTTATGGCTAGGATGGTACCTGACACATAGTAGGTACCCCATCCTACCCTGCCTCTGGTCCCACTTCCCTCTAATTCATTCTTCACACAGCAGTCAGAGAGGTTACTCTAAAAATAACATGGTTCCTCTCCTTAAATTTTCACACACAGTGATTTCCCACAGACTTTGGGATAAGGTCCAAACTTTTTAACCACAGTATAGAAGCTCTTCATAATCTGTTCTCTGGTTAGATTTCAATCTCACCTTTGTATTTACCCTCATGTCCCACACTGTAGGGCTAGCCACAGTAGCCACTTAGAATTTCTCTACTATCGCATGATTAACTTCTAACATTTCAGGGACTCGGCTCAGAAATCACCTTCTTTAAGAAGCACTTGCTGATATCTTTCCTAACACCATCTCCTCCCAATCTGGGTTAGATGCCCCTCTGGTGATTTCTATCACAGCAATCCCTATATCATATTATTATAATAATCTCTTCTCTTTGTTCCTCAAAATACTGTATGTAAATTCTAGGACAGTAACATGTTATTTATGTGTACCCTTAGCTACTAGCATAGTGTCTGGCATGTAATAGGTGCTCAAAAAATGTCTGCAAAATGAAGAAATGGAAAATTGAAGTCAATCATGGTTGTCTATTGCCTATCCAAGCAGGGAACAGTGAATGTTAATATAAAATATATACCAGGAAGCTTCAAGGTAGCCACTCTTTTTTTTTAAAATCAGTTTTAAGTATACAGTACATTGGTTAGACATCTATATAGTTCATAAAATGATCCCCCCAATCGCTCCCTCCCTCCCCTGGCCCTCCACCTAGCCATCATATTAATGCTAACTGCATTCCCTATGCCATGCTCCCCATCCCCATGACCATCTATCAACTACTAATTTGTTCTCCTTTAACCCTTCACCCCATTCTTCCAATCCCCCCAACCCCAGTCTCCTCTGTCTGTCACCAAACTGTCCACTAATTTTGTGAGTGTTTTTGATTAGTTTGTTCTTTTTAATCCTTAGATTCTGCATATAAGTGAAATCATATGGTATTTATCTTTCTCTGTCTGACATTTCATTCAGCATAATCACCTCTAGGTCCATCCATGTCATTGCAAATGGCAGGATTTCATTTTTTTTAATGGCTGAGTGATATTCCATTGTATTATGAACCATAATTTCTTTAACCAATAGTCTGTTGATGAGCATTTAGGTACCTTCCATATCTTAACTATTGTAAATTTTGCTGCCATGAATACTAGGGTGCATAGATCTTTATGAATTATTGTTTTGGTTTTCTTTGGATAAATATCCAGAAGTGCGATGGCTGGATCAAAAGGTATATATATTTTTAATTTTTTGAGAAACTGCCATACTATTTTCCATAGTGGTTCTTTCAATTCACAATCCCACCAACAGTGTAGGAGGGTTTCTTTTTTTCTGATTCCTCAACAACTCTTGTTGTTTTTCGATTTATTGATGACAGCCATTCTGACAGATGTGAGGTGATATCTCATTGTGGTTTTAATTTGCATTTCTCTGATGATTAGCAACCTTGAATATCTTTTCATATGTCTATTAGCCATCTGTATTTCATCTTTGAGAAGTATCTATTCAAAAGGCCACTCTTGACCTTTTGATATTATTTGCTTAATTCTTTGACTCTTCCCAACTCCTAAATGTATTTTACAGTATTCTTGATTTTGACAAATAAAAGTTGTAATTTATTTAAGGTTTGATTTACAGGCATTCCATCAGTAAGGACATACTCCTCAAACAGTTTTTCAGAGCTTGGAGTCAGGTGACCCTGAACCATGCTCACTTGTAGGAGGAGGCACACACTCTGGAGTCCTTTAGATCCAGGTTGGATCCCCACTCCTTCTCCTTACCTCTCTGAGTCCCAATTTCCTCATTTATAATAAGCTTACCTGGAGCAATATTCTAAGGATGGTATTTTGTATATGAACAATAAATGCTAGTTAGCTTTTATTATTGTGACCTAGGATGCTTATTGTTTAGGCAACTGCTATAGAGCTGAACAAAAACAACTGTTCCACTTGGACAAACTACCTCTTCCCCTATGCTCTGAAGTCTGCCTTCTTCTCCCGCTTTAGGTCTTCCTCTAAATGTCCTCACCTTCTCTGGTTACTTTCTGAATTAGCTCTCACAACACCAGCCCCCACTGCCTCACTCCAGCTCCTCCACTGTCATCACAACTCTTCAGTTCCTTCATGGTGTTGATCCCTACTTCTAATTCTAGAGCACAAGTTCTAAAATTGTCTTGTTCAGAGTTATAGCTTCAGTGCCTCATCAAGAATCCAGAACATAGCCAATAGGCTACCAATAACACCTGAATGAATGAATGAATTACATTATATTGTGATCATTCTGGCCAACCAATTTTGATGGAATTTTGAGGAAATTGTTTCATTTTAGTGAGATGCCTAAAAACCTTGTCACCACCCTCCTAATATGAGGAGAACATGTTTGTCATCAAATGGCATCAGCTCCAGGTACTAGAGGTCATGATTTCTGAGTCTTCCCCTCTGCCTCTCCATTCCCAAGGCTGTCATCTCTCAAGAATATTGACAATTATGTCAAAGAAGGTTCTGTGCTTGCAGAACAATTTGTAAGCCTGGACCATCTTCAAAAGTTCTTAGCAATATATGGAAACAGAGAATGTCTAGAAAAATAGGTAGCTTCTCAAACGAAGCCTCTGTCTATATATATATATGAAATCTATTGGTCATGCATTGAGATGAAATCACAACCCAGCTCCCCACATTTTAGCAGGATTTAAAGTGGCATGATAGAATGCGTTAAAACACGAGTCATGCTCAGCAGTCCCTTACTAGCTTCCTGGAAAAGTCGAGACTGACATCCTTGAAATCTAGTGAGAATACAAGTTGATATAAATTATGGACTAAACTGTGCTTTATAGAGGACTACAAAAATTACTGTAACTTTAGTACAGAGTGCCAGAAGAGAGGGAAGATCGGTGAAGGCTAAGAGGGTCTCACAGGGGATGGAGCCTGAGGAAAGAGTAGGGGAGGCATGGCCTGAAGAAAGGAGTGTGATGGAAGAGTAGCACCCCCTGCTGGTAGTAGCCTTACCATACACACAAGGAAATATGCAAGGATGGAAACAGGGAACTCGAAGTGGGCAGGGAATGCAGTCCCAGAACTGTGAGTAGGCCCAATGTTTGGCGTTGCATGTTAGATGGCCCACCTGCACAAGCAGTGGCTCCCTAGCTACTTCTCTGCTGCCTCCTGCCTTCTCTGGAACAAAGCAAAACTGAACCAACATCACCATAATAACTGCGGCAAAACAAAACAAAAAGTTCTCTACACAAAGGATTGGCAGCAGGTAGAGAATTCAGGCTCCTGCCAAAGGAACCATAAGGAAAGCATTTATGAAAATAAGTCTGGCTAAACAGTTGTTATTTTCCATAAAAGACTAAAGATTGAAAACAAATGACAGCAGGACACACAGCATACCTACGTGTGTGTGTGTGCTCACGCCATTTGTACAGGTGTTCGTATGTGGTGTGTATGCATGTGCATGACTGTGTACATATATAAGTGTGTATGGTGTATATCCATATTGTGTGTATGTGTATGTGCAGTGTGTGCTGTGTGAGTTCCTGCATGACTATGTGTGTGTGCAGAGGGCCCACGTTTCCCTCCCTCTCCTGCCACTTGCTTGGGTATCCTCAGTTCTTGGCTCCCTAACAGACAAAAAGAGGTTTGGAGTACAGTCCCCTAATTCCTTTTCCACTTCTGGGTGTACCTGATGTCCCCCTTGTGACCACTGTCCACCTGTGAGAACTCTCCCTTTGACTGGTTTTCTCCCCAGTGGCTAGAGTAGGGGGACCGCAGGAAGGCAGGAAGGCAGGGAAGTGACTTTGATGAATTGCATTGCACAGGAGGCCCAGAGCTGGCAGATTAGGAAGGCTGCAGCTCCGGTGAGTGGGCCTCCATCCGGGGCTTGTTCTGATGAGATAATTTTTCTCATTAACCTTGATAATTCTCTGCTGATATACGGATCTGTCTGCACTAACATAGAACTTTTTTTTTTCCTTTTGGTCTTCTTTCTACACTTTCTAGGGAGGAGAACTTGGGGCTTGGTGGCAGCTTGCAGCTGCCCAGCTGTTTAGTACCCTGGATTTTCTTAGGCACAAAGCTCTCAACAAATATAGAACAAATGTTGGAGGAAATGAGAGATTTAGAGATTTAAGAAACCCATGAGAGCACAGGTGGGGCTCCCACCCCCACGCACAGCCTGTAGTTTGCAGCAAAACCAAGCTGGCTAATTTGGCTCTTTACTATCACCTTCTTATTTCAGACACTGTAGCCTCTGTCTCGGTTGTTTCTGTGCTAGAAAGTAGTATATAGTACATTCAGAACCATTATTTGGGATGTCTTGCCCAGAACATTTTATCTTCTCCCTGATTAAAATGAATTTCTGTATAGCACACATACTTCTTTTACAGTATTTACTACGATGAATGTACCCATTATTCAAATCTTTCCTCTTGGTAGTCTGTGAGCATTTTGAGAATATAGGCTGTCCTTTTCATCTTTGTTTACTTAGTTATTAATACAGTGCCTGGTACATTGTAAGCACTTGACAAATGTTTGTTGACTTTTGATATAAATTAAATAAAATGCAAAATTAGGAAGTATCTTGAATGCTTCATGAAGTTCAATTTTAAGGGGAAGTTAGCAGAGCTTTCATTGTATCCATTTGAGACCTAACGTTGGACTCTTACACCTACTCATCTAGACACTGGGTATCTTCTAGAGTTTCTCATAAGGAAGAGAAACCAGGATAAGTTGATATATTGAGGCTCTTAGTCCATTATCATAAATAATTACAAGAACAGGGCCCAAGAATTTAATAAATTAACAAATTAAATACTTTTATGAAAAACCAATGCAATATAATTATGTTATATAAGAGGTAAGTATAGCATTTATTTTTAAAATAATTCACAATACACCATAGGAAGTATGATCGAGATATAAGATACATTGAAATAATGACTACCTTTCATATGTATCTCCATAAACAAATTTATAAATTCTACCAAAAGTCTAAATTCTAGCTCCTTGATGAATACGATGCTCAGGCAGAAGCTTTTCTTGACTCCTAGTCCCCAAAATACATACAAAACAAACACCTTATCTCCTTTTTCCCCTTGAACAGGCAGAAGCCATTCAATAGCCTTTGCCTATAAACTGACACTCGATTTGGAAAAGTGTCATGCATTTCTTGGGGAGTGAAATTATCCTCATAATTCATCCATGAGGCAAACAAAGACATCATAAAGTCAGGGGGAGTGAGATTTGAAGAGCTCTTGGTTTGCAATCTCAAGAGCTCTCAGGGTGAAATCTAAAACTGGACCCTATACACAGGGGGCAAGGAGAGACTGAAGAAAGAAGTAAAACATTCCAGATTGAGACATGGCAGGTTTAATAAGTAAGGGAACTTATGTGCAAGGTTTGTCTTGGGCAGTAAGACCAGTAAATCTCCATATCTGCCCACCATAATTTTAAAAGTTTATATAGAAACCTTAACTGAGTTTGGCCATGTATGTATACTGCACACATGGTCTCAAGAACACATTGCTCTCTCAGGAATGCGTCCGTTGTGGTAATGGTGAGTGAAAGGTACATTTCAAGGATTGGGAGAGGGTGAGAAACCCCTGATTGCCTGGGTCCAGCTCAGTGACCTTTTCCAGCAACTCTCTAGGCACTCTCCTCTCTGCAGAATGTGGGGAGGTATTAGCTGGCAGCTGTTGTGGAGTTGGAGCCAGTGTTGATGTTTGAAGAAAGACTAAGACTAGAGAGAAAGGAATGATACTCTCCCTTTCAATAGGGTTGTCCTCAAACTTAGTGTACCAGTTGTTGCTGATACTGCTGGTTAAGGTACCCACTGCTCTATAGGAACATGAGTTCAGAAAAAATGCCAGGTTACCTCAAAATTTTTGGAACTGGAAGAAGAACCATGAGCATTACTTGAATTATAGAGAATATAAAACTGTAAATGAACTTATAAACCATCTAATCCCCCTCATTTTATAAACAAAGAAACAACAGGGATCTAGTGAGGGAAAGTAGTATCATCTTAAAAACAAGTGACTCAGTACTACACCACGGCAAAGAGTTGGTCATATGCCAGCTGAGACCATCCAAGTGGTTGTTTCTACTACTAAAGATGTTATAAAGATTATAGCAATATACACAATGGAATTAAAATGTGAGCACTTGTTCTTCATCTAAAGATTCTGATTCCTGTTGTGATCCAAAAAACGATCTCTTCCTACTATGTGCCAGGCACTCTGCCAGGTCCTGGGGATGGAGCCCACACTCTAGTGTAAGAGACATGCTTTTGACAATATGGTTAATGTTGCCCAAACACAAGTTCTCAGAAAAGCTTGGCTTCCAGCTTTCTATGAGCGCATCAACCTGTGCCTTATGGATGAGTGACAGAAGCTGAAATGGTTGTAAAGAAGTGAGCTCTCCTTCAAATGTGCCCCAGCCTTTTGCAAATGTAGAGATACATCTAAAGTCAATGAAAATTGTCATGCTGTATGCTCAGGCTTTGAGGAAGCTTGGGAAATTCCAGCCAGAGCTAATTTCTTGTTTTCTGTTTTCATCACATGGCTTTCAATCTCTCTCAGCCTCAGTTTCTTGTCTAGCTAATGAGGTGAAGATTTAGCAAAATGAGATAGTAAGAGTAATATGCTTTCAATAGGGCATGACACGTGGAAGAGACACAATAAAATTACAGCTTATGACAAAGTGAGAGAAAGAATGTTTAGACTAATTCTAGATATATTTAATTTTTTTAATGCTTTACCTCTATGCTATGAATGAATTATATTATTATCCTCATTTTGCTAATAAAAAACAAAAGTTCAGAAATGTGGTGTGTGGATAATAAATTCAAACTCAAGGCTGTCTGAAACTAAATTTGTTTTCCTAATGATGCATTCTTAATGATACTTTAGCCTTGGGAAGGAAAAAATCTGGAAAAGGTTGTTTGTTACCTGATCCAAGAAGTAAGTATACCTATAATACTTTTCTTTAGATGCTGTGGTACATTATCATTTCAACTTTCTTAACCTTATTTCACAGGGTAAGAGTTAAAAACTAGATCTGTGGAAAATTTCTATAGTCATCACTGCCTCCTTTTATCTTACCCTTAGTCTGCTGCATTCATTTATATCACCTGCCTGGGGTCAGGAGACAGAGTGGGTAGTGGACTGACCTTAACAGACATGAGGAGCTTTTTGGGATGCTAAAAATGTTCTAAATCTTGATTGTGGTGGTGGTGGTGGTTACACAAGCGTGTATATTTGTCAAAATAACATCAGACCATATACTTAAAATGGGTACATTAAATTACATGCAAATTATACCTCAATTAAATTGATTTTTTAAAACTGGCTGTTGCTTTATCCAGCAAAAGGATAAATAATAGCACAAACCTTTAAGAAAAGAAAGTATCAGGTAATGGGATATGATTAAACTATGCCCACTTCACAAACATGTTGACAGCTTAATGACAGCAAGTTTCCTTGTGTCTCTGAAAATATCTACTAAGGAATATTTGCCAAGGCCTGAAGTTGAAGAATTCCAGTCTTAGAACTCTATTTTTCTTCACTGAGACAATAAAAGAAAGCAACATGAGAAGCATAAAAATCTCATACCATAGTGAAAAACATATTTGAAGTAATGACTCCCCAAAAAGACTTTAGCATGCCATGATTCTGAGGAATTCATCAAGAACCTAAGCCAATGTTGGCAAAGGACTGAGAAAAGAAGTGATGAAAAACATTCATGAATGGATTGAAAAGGCAGCTGGTATAGAAGGATAGAAAATTATATTATTCCTTACTTAAAGAAAATTCCCAATATTTCTGAATGAAGAGTTGAGATTGGGTTAAGGAATCTAATCCTCCAAACTAGCCAGACAATATATGACCTAAACAGCGCGCGCGTGCGCGCGCGCACACACACACACACACACACACACACACACACACGATCTAAAATTGGAAAATATTCCACATGGGAGCTTTTATTTGTGATATTTGATCTGGAACTTGATATCTTGTCAAATTGCAAATAAGGGAGGAAACAAAAATTAGCTAATGGAAATGTTGGCAACTTGTGTGTAGTACCTGATATTTACCCAGAATACTTTATTTTATTGTTAATTCACCTCAGTCTCCCAGTGTAGTACCTAGCACAAAGTGGGAGCTAGGTAAATCTTCGCTAGAACAAAGAGAGGGAAAGAGGGAAAAAAGGAAAAACTGTATTTCACATTTTAGCTGAATGTATAAACCTGATGACCAAAAAATGTATATTCGATAAAAAGTTCAATAAATAAAAGACATTAACATATTTTCATTTACTTCACACCCTTTAATGCCCCCTAAATAACCTATTGATTAGTGAGTTAAAATATATATTTTCAGAAGTTCATAATTACAAAAGGAATAAATTGGGATGGGTGCTTAGAATGGATTTCTATATCTGTATTCTTCCCTCAGCAAACTCTGGGCAAGGAAGGAAAACATGCTTAGATTTCTCATTGGATGTCATGGCCTCATGTAAGAATATGGCTTCAGGAATATGAAACAGGCCATGATTATTGAGTAGCCATAACAATTTAAGGATGATCAACGAACTTCAACTCAGATGCACAGTTTGACTGACAGAAGATAATTCTCATTCAAGCTAATGGGGTACTTAAATTGGACTCATATTAGAAAATAAGAAAAGAGTAAGTCTTTTGAAATAAGAAAGAATCATCTCTTTGGTGAGTTCATCCTTTTAGCCTGAGTCCCTTTGATAGTTGAAAATAACGAAGTTTGCATTTTCAAATGATATTTTTCAGTTTGGATTCTTATCAATGTTCTTTGTTGGTATTACTTAGTATATTTTCTCAGAATGAAACTAGATATTGCCTTCTTTCTCTCTGGAGAGAGTAACTGAGCATTATAAAGGTTTTCTGCCAAAAGCATGGAGCCTCAGGTAAGTAATCTCATCCTTCGCCCATGATAAATCAGCTATTAAAAATCAAGAAAAAAGGCAACAGTTGGAATGTGTGAAATGCAAAGACAATGTTGTGGAAACTTCACTTATAAGAGCATAAGTTTTCCCCATCGTTTAGCCAAAATGCTGAAGTCTTCTCTATTTATATTTTTGTTTGGGGATTTTTTTCTAACGCAGGCTGAAATGCTTTGTGCGTGAGACTGAAAAGCTGCCAGGACTAGTCCATCTGGCCGGCCAAATAGATTGCACTCACTGGAGCACTGCCAGATATATATCAGTAGAAAGTTTAATTTCTGGACAATCTAAGCCCCCAGTTCTTTTCTTAGTTTAATGGAAACCACATTTCTATTTTTCAGAAACTCCTCCAATTGGCCTAAGTGTCGTCATCTAGTTTTCCTTCTCTAATCTTGGTCCCAGTCTCTAGAGATCACCTGGCTCAAGAGTGTAACCTGTCCTCTCCATCAAGTCCAAAGCAGTGAAATGAATTCAGTGGCAAGGTTTATGCCAAGTGAAAAAAAAAAATCACTGTTATATTTGATTACATTTGTCTGACCTTGAACAATCTTAGGAGCCAGAGCAGTCATTTCAACTAAGTAATTTAGTTTAAATTGCTTAATTAAGAAATAAAATTTCATGGAATTCCCTAGATTAATTTGCATTTATACTTAAGAGCATCAACATTTATAATGAACTTAAAGAGGAAATAGGCCTGGAGTATTTCATAGTTTTCAGTGAAACCTAATTACATTCAATTGGTTTGAAATAGAAAATATAGAGAGATCTGATATATTTTTAATTTCCCACATCTTAAGGACAATAATGAGCATTTAATATTTGTGAGGCATTGAGTTTCAGACTTGAAATTGCAGAAATTGTGGATTTTAAAGATAAACAGGCTGATTCCTCCCTGTTCTTACCTTCCAGGGAAGGAATTAGACAGGGCAAGTGCAGCAGGAACTCATAGGCAAGGCTGTCCTACACATCATGAGTAGATGATGGGTGACAAAGGAGGGTGCCTGGGACCTGAAGGAGGCTGCTCTTGTCTGCCTCTGTATTGTTTTCTAACCAAGCCCTTCATTCTCCTCTTTCTCTTGAAGAATATTTTAAATAAGAATGTCAGAACCAGATTTTATTTTTAAAAATTATGATTATGGTATAGGGAAAGGATTTGAGGGAGAACCAATGAGAAGACAAAGAGAACGTTTTTGAGCTCCTGTATCTCACCTAGTCAGAGATCCTGAGACTCTGAATTAAGATAGCAGTAGTAGAAGAGATATTCTGGAGGTAATATCAAAAGGACGTGGTGATCTATTGGGAGAAGACGGGGGCAAGAGAGGGTTGTGGGAATGAAAGAAAGCAAGGATGATTGACAGGTTTCTGCCTGGGATGGCAGCTAGTCACCCACACATCCAAATATTCAGATTCGTCTGGGGCTATACTGGTTAATGTCTACAGTGTTTTTATTCTTTAGTATATCCTTTTATTCTCTAGTATATCCCAGTTTGGCTGATAAATTTATATGGTCATTCTAGTAGAAGAATGGATAGCAATCACATTGTGAATTACAGGGAGTAGATGGGTTGAAGGGAGATTTTGGAATTATTATATTTGAGATACCTGTGGCACAGTTTATTTATTCACTCACCTTCTTCAAACCATCTTTTACCATCTAATTTAATCATTTAACCTCCCCTTTGACACATCCCTGATCCCTCTTACCTTGCTCTACTTTTTCTTGAATCTTAGCACTTAACACCTTCCATCATATTGTATAAACTTATTTCGTATATTTACTAACCATGGTCTGTAATGTGCTACAATGAAAGTTCCTTGAAGATAGAGATATTGGTCTCTTTTCTTCACTAATGTATTCCAAGTACCTAAAATAGTACCTGCTATTTAGTAGAGGATCAATGAATATTTTTGAATGAATGAAAAAGTGAACTGAATGAATTCAACAAGTATGTATTGAGTGCCTACTATTTTGGGGGCTCATGTGTCTGTCCTAGTCAGAGTTGTTCAAAAGATTCCAGGATGTTCAATAGAGAGTAAATACGCATGATTCTGAGGCTCAAGAGAGGGTCTACACTAGAGTTATAAATGTGTATATAAGGAGTAAGCAGATCATGTTTGAGCTATGACATGAATAATACCATATAGTAAAATCATTTTAAATTAGATAAGAAGAGGGCTCAGGACTGAGCCCAGAGAGTAACAACATTTAGGAGAAGGTATGGGAAGAGAAGTTAGGATGGAAACTGAGTAGGAACAGTCGAAAAAGGGTAGTGTTAAGGAAACTAAGGAGGACTAAAACAAATTTTTGTCTGTGTGGGAATTGTCAAAGTACGAAATGAACCACATTATTCAAGTAAAGCCAGAATTGCCATCAAATTTATTAGAAAAACAGTTGCATGTAATGAACTGTATGCCCCTAAAATTCATAGGTTAAAATGAAGTCCTAATCACTAATGTGACTATATTTGGAGATAGGGCCTTTAAAGAGATAATTGAGGTTAAATAAGTTCATGGGAGGGAGGTCCTAATCCAATAGGTATCCTTATAAAGAATGAGACACCAGAGCTGCATCCACACAGAAGAAAGGCCATGTGAAGACAGAGAGAAGGTGACCATCTGTAAGCCAAGGAGAGTGGTCTTCGGAGAAACCAACCCTGTTGACACTTAAAACTTTGATCTTGGACTTCTGGCCTCTGGAGCTGTGAGAAAATAAATTTCTGTTGTTTGAGGCACCTAGTGTATGGTATTTTATTATGGAAACTTATAGACTAATACACTGGTCATTGTTGACATTGGAATAATAACATGTTCAGAAGCAGTGAAAGCTGACACCATAGAGCAGTAGGGTAGGGAGTAAAATAGCGGATGAGTATAATCTCCTTTATATAGAACTGTAGCTATGTGAGAGGAGAGAAACAGTCCAGGAACCAGAGAGGCTGTGTTGAAATTGCAGGAGAGCATTAGTAAAATATGGTTACCATAAATTTCTAAGAGACAAGCTGATCATCTTCACACTATAATATGCATAATTATGCATATTGATTAGAGCATATTTCTTTGTTTTGTGACTGAAGGAAATCTTGGGAGAGTTTTTAATTTGAACCAGGCAGAAGAATCTTACAAGAACATTAGCAATGAAGCTGGTACTCTTTTTGTGGAATTTTAGGGTCACTAAATCATCTAGTCCTCCCAGTATAAATTATATCATGTCGATGCTATGCCCCAAGCTGTATAAGTTTATGGTTGTGTGAAGTCATCTCTCAAAATTTTTTAATGCACTTGTATGCTTTCTTCTTAGAGTTTATTACTGACAATTTAAAGTCAGAACTGAGTTTTTCTTTCTAGAGGGCATAGTTTACTCTTATTAATATAACTTCCCTGAATTGGCACATTATACTTTTTGAAGTGAGTTTGCATTCATTATGTCCTAATTCCTCTCTCCCTCTCAGGGAATTTACTCCTGCAATTACTTCACATCTTCCCTGCATCACCAGTTCCTCATCATAATATAAATGCATTGTTAGTCTCCAACACTAAAAATAATAATAATAATAAAACATACCTTTACCCACATTACCCAAGGGTTCAGTCCTGTGTCTTCCTTTCTTCTCCACAAAAGTCAGTTCTTAGATGGTCTCATGGTGATTTCTTGGAGATATATATATATATATATATATATATATATATATATATATATATCATGTATATATATATATCATGTATATATATATCATCTCTAAGGTGATGACTTCTTAACCTTTCCTCCTGGGTTTCAGTCTGGTATATCTAGGCACTGAAAAGTAACATACCAACAAAAAGTAAGTCTTTAGCTTCTTGCCACCATCTCTAATCCAATTCTTACCATTACTATTCTACTTAGAAACAAACAGCTTAATTCACCCAGGTGTTCACACCAAAACTTTCTTGTTCCCAATCCGTCACAAAAGTTGTGTTTGATCAACCTATAAATGAGATACCAATTAAAAAAGAAAAAGAAAAAGAAAAAAAGAAAACCCAAGACACAAAATTATTAAAACAAAAACAAAAACACCTCATGGTGCTCAGAAAGACCTGCAAGGAAGCCAGGGGTCAAGACTGCTGCCCAAAGTTTCCAAAGGGTTCATGCACTCTGTGTGTCCCTGTTGGTCCCTGTGCAGCTCCCACAGCCCTGTGAGAAGTGTATGTGAATTCAATGAATGATTCAAGTTTTGACTGCAAATTCTTTCAGGTCTTTCCCTCCAATGCCCTTTCTCTCCAAATGTCCCAAGCTCATCTCCACAACTGACATAGACTCACCACTTGCCTGTATCAAGGCTTCCCTGCTGGTCTATTAAAAATATCTAAAGTGGTGAAATGTCTTGTATAGAGCTAAGAGAAGGCAGCCAGGCCTCCTGGGTCCCCCGGGACCTCTAACTAAAGGCCAGGCTGGGTCAGGCAGAGATGCCTCCTGCCCACTTCTGGACAGCATCGCGGGGGTCCCGGGCTTATTTCTTCCGCAAAAAATCTCTGCAGCACCAGCAGCACAGCTCTCTGTGGAGCTCATTCTAGGTGAGACCACCAAGACCACTAGGTGCATCCCCACACTTACCAGGAGTGGCTTTGTGGCCAGTCTTCCATGCACATAGCAACAAGTCCAGCTGGGCCAGGAGCGTTCCCCAAGCGACAGCCCTCCCAAAGCGCATCTGGATCGGGAAGCACCCTGCCTATCTAGCTAGGAGATCTTTCAGTTAGTTCTGGGACTGGCTGGGAGAGGATAGACTTGAATTTCTTGAGCCTGTTGTCCTTGCTGCTGTCGCCCTCAACCCTACTGGCCAGCGATTAGGAATACCTGTACAGCATGAATGCCATTGCCCATTAAGGAGGACTTGCTGTGGCTCTTGATGGTGACCGGCAATGGGAGCATGTCTATATGGCCCACGAGAGTGCAGGAGATGATGATACCCAGCAACAAAGGCTCTGCAGGCTGGACACTTGGTTGGGTCCCCAGATCTTCTCCATGCCATGCTACATGAACACTATGAAGGACTCGATAACGTAAAAGGACTCAATGCACAGCGGCCCAACTTAGGTTCTGTAGTTCTTCTCTGCACAGGCGCGTGCCTGCTCTTTGGTGACTCGCTGCTCTGTGGGGACTCGCTGCGCGTTCCCAGCCAGAACCCAGGAGACCTCCCTGTCATCCCACCCCCATTGTGCCCGGCACATGCTCCTGAATGTCTTTGATCCACCAGTCTCTGCAATGGAAGGACCAGCAGTTGGTAATGTCATACACCCTGTGTCTCTTGGACTAGGACCTGAAGGCGGCTCAGAACTTGCCATGGCCCAAAGTGCCCCGGAGCTCCAGCTTGACCCACCCGCGGTCTAGCAAGATGTTGGTCGTCTTATACTCGATTCCATTCGTAGGCGTATGGGGTACTCAGCTACACAGTCTTGCAGGCTCTCCAGGGTTTCACCTTTGTTCGCATGGCTGTCGCCCACCAGCAGGAACTTGAGCAGGTAATCATAGCCCTTAATCAAGCTTCCCTGAGTTGTCATCCTATGCCCAGGCATGGGCTGCACTAGAGTGCGGCAGTGAAGGAGGCTGCATACCATCCACCTGTGGTCCCCTTCAGTCTGAGGTTCTACCTTCTAACTACCTCTATACCACTAGCATGTTTTTCACAAATAACTGAAATAGCCTCTAAATCAATATACTTGCTTCTACTCTTGCCTCCATAGTTTATTCTCCACATAATAGCCAAGGTGATATTTTACAAATATAAATTTTGTCAAGTCACTTCTGTGGTTGTCATTAGTGCTACTCACTGACCACACTGCCTTCCTGTCTCTTTGGATACATGATAGGATTGCCTTCTTATGAGTGGGTTGGGTTATATGTCTTGTTAATGACCAATAAGTTGTAAGCAAAATGACACCTGCATTACTAGGTTACAGGATTTAATTGCTGATTCTAGACCATCCAGAATATACTCTTCCCACTGCCATAGAGACTGGCATGTTGCAAACAGTGGGACTTCCGTCTTGGTCCTAGACTGAAGACAATGAGCAGAATCCATAGTAAATAGTGCACTCATGAGAAAAGTCTGTATTGCCTTAAGCCACTGAGATTTTCTTTTGTTACTACTGCATAACCCATCTATCTTGTTTGATGTTCTCTGCTGCTTGAACTATGTTGTAGGTAGATGGAGTTCTAACAAATTTTGAATAAAATACAAATCTCTTAACATGGCCTGTGCAAGCCTATGTGACTTGTTCCCTTCCTACTTCTTGATTCTTATACTCTAGACAGGCTGTCCATGTTGTTTTTCGACTTACCAGGCACACTTAAGCTTTTTCCACTTTCTGTTCTTTGTGCCCGGAACATTCTCTCCTCAGATCTTCATGTGGCTGACTCCATCATTTCTCTGGGTTTTCTGCTCAATGTCACCCACTTAGAGTCTTACTTTCTCTCTTTAAAATCTGTCCCCACTCATATTTGTTGACATTTTTAATTTATGTATTAGATAGACCAGGTTATGCTAAAATAACAAAACAACCCCATATCTCAGGAGTTTATCACAACAAAAATTTATTTCTTGTTCTCACTAAATGTCTAACTGAGATCAACAGTGGATCTCTGCCCATTACATCAAGCAAGGACCCAAGCTAATAGAGACTTCATTTTATCACAAGCTTCTAAGATCCCTTTGGAATGAAGATGGGTACCATACAGTAGCACAACTGATTAAATATGCAGTCTCAGAAGTGACACATGCTACTTCAACTAACCACAGGCAGTTACAATGTTGTCCTGAAGGAAAGAAGACTCCTCAGTGTCATCCCGGAGGAGAGAAAATTTAGATTCTCAGGAAAGCCACAGTAGTCAATAGTCACAGCTACTGTATTGGTTTTCTACTGCTGCATAACAAATTACTACTAAGCTATACTTAAAACAACCTTCTTTTATTAGCTCACATTTCTGTAGGTCAGAAGTTTGTGTGGGCATAATTTGATTCTGTGCTCAGGATATCATAAAGCTAATATCAAGACTGAGCTGGGCGCTTGCAGTTGTAGGACCGAGTCTCTGTTCCTTGCTGGCTATTCTCTGGTCCTAGGAACTACTCACATTCCTCTCACATTGCCCCCTTCATGTTCAGACCAGCAACAGCATGTCAAGTCCTCATTTCTCCCTTTGCCTAACCATCCTTTCTGCTTTCTGCAGGAAACATCACTAGCAGCATATTTTTCTTGTTACCTCTCTCATTCAGCCTTATCTTCTTTTTCTTTTGCCATTTAAAGCTCATAGTGTTTAATCCTCCTCTCTCCTCACCCTCTGCCATCTCTTCCTAGTGCTAGTCTTACTCTTCCTCTCCCACCAGATAAATCCAGCTTTTTGTGTATGT
The DNA here is from genome assembly GCA_028627145.1 of Eidolon dupreanum. NCBI lineage: Eukaryota > Metazoa > Chordata > Mammalia > Chiroptera > Pteropodidae > Eidolon > Eidolon dupreanum. The sequence continues at coordinate 98,322,763 of CM053503.1, read as the reverse complement.
GAATATTTCAAATACATTTGAACTTTCATGATACATTTGAACAGGTAATACAGGTCTCCACCTCATCCTTACTCACTGGGAGGTGTTTTGGCCCATGGCAAAATGGATTTTCATGATGAGTTTTTCTTTAGAACATCTTCTCTGTACCAACTTCCCATACCATGTATGTAGACATTCTTGTCTCTCTGACACTCTTTCTAGGAATCATGGAAAATCGAATAATAGTCATGCTATAACTGTTCATTTCTTTCATTAGCCTTGTCTATTCTCAGATTCCCCTCCATTATTATCTAAATTTAAATATATATATACACACGCACACACACATACATACATACACACTATATATATGTATATAAAATTTGTCTTACATATGTTAAGAAGTACATAGAAGGGCAATATATATATATGCGTACATATATATGTATATACACACATACATGTATATATATGTATATATGTATGTATATATATGTATGTGTATATACATATATATATATATATATATATATATATATGTACACATACACACACACTGCTACTACTACTATTTCGGAAAACTTTCCAAACTAATTTTTTCCATCCTTAGTGAAGTGCAATGTGGTATCTCTCCCAAGCACTCTCTGAGTTAAAATGCCTACTCTGTCTGCAAGCACTCTATCCATGCAGGACCTCATTTATGAGGAAGAGCCTTGTCTGCATACAAATGACGGTTAAAAGTGTTTATGCCATAAGAGAATGTTACCTCAGCAAGTATTGACACGATTTGCAAACCTTCAGGAAATTGCCGGGATCAAGGTTCCAAGATACTCACCTCCAGTCTCTACATAGAGAATATAATCTTTATCTGAGTAAGAACAGCTCTTCTTTAAGAAATTTAATTGTAAAAAGTAGTATTTAGAGATAATCATATTAAAAGTGTGCACTCTATATTCTCTTCTAAGTATTTAGATTCTCATTCTCCATTTTTCCATGACCTTTCAAACAACTTTTGCTTACAGAGGCCAATTTATATTTTTTCCTCGTCTCAGCAAGTGCTACCATATGAGACCACCCAGATCTGTATCATATCTAAGTTAGAGATACTAAATTGCACTCTGATATCATGCTCTTGACTTTTATCAAAGGTATTTGTAAGGACTATCATATATTTTTCTGCATTTGATATGAAATAGGGACTGAGAATATTTTCTTCTAGATTCTGTTATGTCTCCTTATCAATGTAGGAAATCTCTGTCCAAGTACAATATGAAGAAACCTTTATTTTCTTCAGAGACAGGTATATTAAGACCTCAACATATTTTCCTCTGCAAACTGGCTGCTGAGAAACTCCGTGGGTCTTATGATCAATTCCAAAAGCTGCTTTTATCCTTTAACTCAGACCTCTTCAGGCCAGCATACACTCAATCTGGGTAAACTGCATCTACAAGTCCAATGTTTATCTGTGACCATGTGAAACAGAAAGAAAGAGAAAAGAGCATGTTTTGGGTTGGGGAAAAGCAAATGGAAGGAGTTGTATCAGGGGCCAGTGAAACCACATGGTTTCAGATTATGCCTCAAATCCCAGGTCTGCTATTTGATTGTCACAATTTATTTACATATCTTCTGTAAGCTTAGGTTTCTTCATCTGTAAATTGTTAATGAAAATACTTGCTTTATAGTTATTGGGAGAATCAATAAAAATAAATCTTTAATACAATATCTGGTTCTTAGTGAAAGCTCAGTAAATGGCAGCTCTGATTGTCCATATTTTTATATGACTGAAGAATAAAGATGGGGAGAAATCTAGGCAAAGAAGTCGACAGCCTCAAAATGGAACTACTGGTGAGTTGTCTTTAATGCACTTTCTCTTTGATATGTGCAGAGCTTCAGACCTCTGGAAAACTATGACATCATAATGCTTTTCCTCTAAGAATTCTATATCTTTCTTTCTCTTTTCCTTCTTTTAGGATTCATGACTAATTATGGTCACAGCTTTGTTCAACTGTGTTCGTTCATTCTTTTATTTATCATTCATTCATTTATTCATAAAATTCTGTGAATCTGCTTTGTGTCAGATACTGAGCTAGATGCTGGGGGGTATAATAGTTAATATAGGCACAGCTCTGCTTTTACAGAGAGCACAATCTAGAGAAGGAGACAGAATAAAAGCTATTATAAATGTTAATTGTATGTGCCTCCTTTTTTCACTAGCAACAGTGACCCAGTGAGCTATTTCATAGAGAAGTCTTAATGAATCCTTCTAGGATTATTTATGACTAATGAAGAGCCCCTAAAAAGGTGAAAAGCTTAATCCAAATAAATGAATCTCTAATGACAGAAGTTTGGTTAATGTGGCACCAAGAGTAAAACAGATATTTAAATCAAAGGCTCTTCCAAGAACCCCTTAAATCCCACCGCATCGTTAACTCTTACTATGCTGGAAAGTAAAGCTTTGATATTCTTTGCACATGGTGATGTTAAACAAGGGATGTTCTCAACCCTATGCCCCAAAGTGATACTCTTCTTCCTTATATATAAGCTCAAGAAAACTGGGATCTGTTTTACTAGATGAATAAAGAAAGATCCATAATTAGAAGAATGAGAGGATTTTCATTGTAAGCTGACATATTTAAACATGGAAATGTATAGGAAGCATAATAAAATTACAAAATAGAATGTGACAATTCAACCTAAATTTGAATTAAGTGGTCCTCAAACCTAAGGACCACTGATTGCTGCACATTAGAATCAACTGGGGACCTCTTTTAAAAAAATCCAGTGTCTGTGTTCCATTCTAGACCAATGTAATAAGCATGCTTGAGATCTGGACATGAAAATATTTTTGGATTTAAATATTTTAGAAGATTTTATTTTACAGCCAGCATTGAGACCACTAGAGCAGAGGACAGGATTTGCAAGAACTGAGATGCACCCTGAAAGCTTGGCCAGATTTTGATAGATGTAGAGGAGTGAAAATGGCTGTCTGGCAAGAGACAAATAGTCAGACTTGAGAATGGAGCTGAGAGCACCCTTCAGCCTCCAACCAGTAAGAACCCAGGACCCTCAGCCCTACAACCACAAGGAAATGAATTCTGCCAACAATTGGAGTGAATGTGGAAGTGGATGATTTCCCAGTCAAGCCTTCAGAGCAGAATGCAACCTGGCTGACACTTTGATTGTAGCCCATGAGACCTTAAGCAAAGGACCCAGTTAAAAGCTCAAACTCCTGACCCATTGAAATTGTGAGATAAGTATATATGTTTTAAGCTACTAGATGTGTGATAATTTGTTGTACAATAGAAAACTACTACACTTATCCAGAAGTATAAATCAAAAATGATGCTACTGATGAGTCGAGTGTAAATTGTAACACTTCATCTTATCTGTAGCATTTGTTCTATAGTTGGGGTTTCTGGCTTTCAATAATTCATTTACGAAAGATTCAGTTTGTAGAGTTTTTCTTTGACTCATAAAAGCCCCTTCCAGCTGAAAAAACAAGAAGATTTCAGGCAATTTGAGGACAACTTTAAAGATTTAACAGTTCTTTTTATTAAAGCAAAATGAGTCAATGAATTCACCAATTGTTCATTAGCATGAAAGAAAGTTTTACTCTGTGGATCTTGGTTTGTTATTATAGTTACTGTAGTCAATATAAGATGAAATGAAAACTTCAGTTTGAGTCAGACCAGTTCATGTCTTTTGAAGGCAATTTTAGGATAGATTGATAACCTAAAAACAAGTGAAAAATGCTAGCTAGTCAGTTCAAAATAGTGTCTGTCTGTCTATCTTCTGTCTGTCTATCTATCTGTCTATCTATCCTTACTGATTAATGTCAACTAAATTTTGTTACTTACCTTTTAAATAAAGGATCAAGAATGTCCTCGTATATGCATACTTTTAAAAAAAATGATGACACTGAGTCTAGCTGCATGAGTTTCCTTTGTAGGAAGTTAAGTGGCAGTCCTGCATAACAGATGAAGTTGCTTAATACAAATCATGTATGGGGTATAGAAAAGAGAACTCTTGGAAGACTCTCTAAAGGCAAGATAGTATGATCCCTTCACTCAGTATTCTCTATATAGAGCACTTTAAGAATATCAACTTTTTTGCAATTACTACTTTTTAGAACAGTCCAGAGTTGAACATAATGTATAGTGAAGGAAAATTGGAAACATTGTGATTTAGAAGTATACCTACAATAATGATTACATAGCTAGCAATATAAACTTATGTTTGTATATAGTTCTATAGGGGTGTTTATGTTAATGATCTTCTGAAATATAAGGCTGCGATATTACGCTCTCCACATGACATTTGGAGAGAAGGAGAGAAAAGAAAAGAGAGAGCAGTAGAGAGAGAGATAGAGATAAGAGAAACAGAGATAGAGATAGAGATGATAGAGAGATAGAGATAGAGAGGCAGAGGCAGAGGCAGGGGCAGGGGTGGGGGCAGATATGGAAAGAACAATGCCAAGATGAGAGTGGAGATTTTACACTTTCTTCTCTAAGTACTTATCATCATTCTGCCCCATTTTAGCAACACTTGTGCAAATATGGAGACAGGACTTTTGCCCAACTACCATCCAGGGACACCAAGGAGAAGGAAGAGATTCATCAACTTGTTGAGAAAATCTTGATTTTTTACATCAATCCTTCCCTGAGTATAAGCACTAAGATTGGAATCTTTGAGCACTAGAATTGATTCTTTGTTGAAGATACCAGAGCCCAAAGAAGTGGCATGTTTTTTCTAATAAGAGTATGAGTTGACCCATAGTAGAGGCTACCAACTATTCTTTAAGGTCTTACTCTGTTCCAGCCACTTTGAATACATCATCTTTAATGCTTTCAAGAAGCTTTATGCATATGAGGAAACTGAAGCTCAGAGAATTTAAGGTACATGCCCATAGCCAGACAATTAACATATGGCATATGAGGGGTTTAAAGCCAGGTCTGTTTAATTCTAAAGCCTATGCTTTTTCCATTAAAATAGACTACTTCTTGAGAATTCAGTTCCCTTTATTCCCAGCCATAGCAACTTTCTTATCACTGAGTCTGAGCCTAGAGATAAAGTCAAGGTTGATATTTATCTTATGAGAATTTTATCCAGAGACTGTTTCTCTCTTTCAGAGATAGCTAGAGCTTATAGGCTCGTGAAAAGATAGAAGGGCAACTGCTCTTTCATGGAGAATGTGTGTGTATGTGTGTATACATGTATTCACACACATGTGAATACATGGCCTTGCTATAATAGCTGCTACAAAAGTTGAATGCTCTCCTGATGTTTCTGCATAGTTATATATTTTTATTTTTATTTTCTGGTTTTTATCTGAAGTGTAGCTTTTCATTGTTTCTATATGAAGACATTCATCAGCATGTATTAAAGATGCCTGTTGGGAAGCCCACAGTGACTGGGCCATCGTAAGCCATTTCATTCTGGCTGGGCTGTGTTTCCCAAGGGTACCAGTCTGGCATCAGAGAGCCCGAGCTGCCTTGCTATTTCCCCTCAGGATAGGTAGTGGAAATTCATAGGCACCTAAGGACCCTATTAAAACACCAGATTTTGGGTGGAGCCAGTGATACAATGCAGTTCGGTGAGTATTTATATGACGAATGAAAGGCTTTTCTTAGAATTTTAAGAACATGAGGTACAGACAGACACAGTAGTCTCTCAACCATGCTTTAACGAGTCAGGTCCCTTGGCTGGCTAAATGCTCAGTAACAGAACGTGCGTTCACTGAGAATACAAGCAAAGAGTGCCTGGGTTTTGCTTTGGCACGTGTCTCCAAAGGGAGGGAAATGTGACTCGTGATACTTGAGCTAAGTTGACACTGCTGCCATCACCTTTGGAAAGCAATTTGTGGGCAGAGATCTCGGTTGTTTATAAAAATGACATGAGCAGCAGCTTCAACCTCAGGAGGCTTCATAGGGATAGATAAAGAGGAGGATTACAAAAGCTAAAGCTTTTGTTTAAAGAGAGATTACAAAGCATTTAGTTCGGATCAAGTCTGCCTGAAGCTTAACTGCTAAAATGTGCCCTTTTTCTCTGCTCTGTGATGAGTTTTGCTCTTAAAGTTAGTGCTCAAATATGAAGATGAAGATGAAGCTTTATTTGGAATAACTGCAGATGAGGTTGTTGGTCTGTTACCCTTCTGTTAATATGAATTCAGGAAACATGAGGATTAGAAGAGATTCTAATCAATTGCCTGACATTAGTTTTTCTAGTAACAAGGACAAACGTGCTTTCTAAGTACTTGAACGTGAAAAGGAAATCACGCAAGTGAAGTAGATACAACAAGGGTAACACGGAGATTTTTATAAAGTGAATGGTTTCTATTTTGAACTTGTCCAATGTATGTACTAACCATGTTGAGAGAGTAAAAAAATAGAGGTTTAGAAAGCTTCAATCTATTTCTCCCTCTGAGACTGAATTGGATTGACTGCATGGCTGATCCAGTGACTGCAAAAGCCTACACATTTAGGAGGTGACTTTAAAAAATGAATTGACCAAAACTCAGTCAATTTGTCAACTATTTATAGAAGTGGCCTTTGTTTAGCTAGGGATCATTCCTGATCTTCTCTATGTCAGAGAGATTTTTTGCTTCAGTGAATCTTTCCTTTTGTTGGGAATTAAAATATCAAGAAAAATGATAGAGTTCTAAAGGAACCATATATAAAATTAGATGTATGTTCCTTATTAATTCATTCATTAATATAAAGTGATTCGTGGAGCACCTACTAGATGCCTGGCTCTATTCTGAGCACTGGGGATCCAGTGACAAGACAAATTTCCTGCACTTAAGTTGCAGTAGGGTAGACAAACTATACAGTGACCAAATAAGTATGTATAAGAATTTACTTTCAGATTGCGGTGTTACCAAGCATAGGGAAAGGAAAGGCTGTTTTAATGGATGTCAAGGTGTGCTTTTCTGAGGATATGATATTTGAGCAGAGATATGAAGATATGTAGGAACAAGCAGTGTGGAAATCTAACAGTGTTTGAAGTGAGAAGGAATAGCATAGGAAGGGAATAGCAGGTGTAAAGGTCTCGAAGCAAAAGTTGGCTTGGAGTGTTGAGAGTACATGGTAAAGAGAGGACTGTTACTCTAATGTGATGAGAGACAGTGGGAGAGTATGACAGGGGGAGCGACATAATTCGATGTGTGGTTCTAGAGAGTTCTCTGGTGACAGCGTGGAGAATACAGTCTTACTACGGTAAGATGGGTAGAAGCAAGCAGACCAGTTGTGAGTCAGTTTCTAAAGTCTATGAAGAAGATGGTATCTCAGAGGAGTATGGTGTTTGAAGAAGTGAGCAGAGGTAATGGGACTTGGATATTTGAGAGTAAATACAGCAGGGCTTTCTGATGGATTGGATGGAGGAAGCTACCATGAAAGAAGGATTTGAAATAATGAAAAGACTGGAGCTACCTAGAATTTTGTAGTGCACAACCTTCATCTGTGCTGAGGCCCTGATTGAGCTTTATCAAGTGGATGGCTGTTGGTGGCCACAATGAGGAAGATAGTGAAGGAGCAGACTTTTAGTATGTATGGTGTGTGTATGGCGGGAGGGATCGAAGTGGAAATAAAGAACCTGTTATGTTTTAGATACCTCTAAACTACTACTATTACTACTAAATAAATACTCAGAGAAGAGTCTGGAGTTAGAGAGAGGTCTGGATGGGGAATACAAATTGGGCATCATTAGCATGTAAAATATGAGATCATGATATTGGAAGATCACTGGAGAGAGAACAGGGCCAAGGACCAACCAGCAAATAAAATTGAAGAGAAGCCATCTGTGAAATAAGTGGATTTCACAAAGAACAAAATGAAGAGAGTATTTTAAATCTTGTTGAATGGATGAGTGATATATGGACATTGAATTGACTAATGAATTTGATCTTCTTTACCCACTTCACCCTTCCCCTACCCCCTATATTTGACCCCCTTTACCTTCTCTACCTCCACCTCCCCACACCCAACACTCTGGTAACCACTAGTCTATAGTCCATGTCCACAAGTTTCTGTGTGTCCTGTTCATTTGTTGCTTTTAGGTTTATATACCATATATAAGTGATATAATGTGATTTTCAACCATTTCTGTCTGGCTTATTTCGCTTAGCGTGATTATCTTGAGGTCCAGCTATGTTGTCACAAATGGCAGTATTTCATCTCTTCTTATGGCTGAGTAATATTCCATTGTATATATGTACCACAGCTTCTTTAGCCAATCATCTATCGTAGGACACTTTGGTGGCTTCTATGTCCTAACCACGGTGAATAATGCTGCTATGAACATCGGTGTGCAAATATCTTTTCGGATACGGGTTTTCAAGTCTTTGGGGTAAATGCCCAGTAGAGGGATTGCTGGATCATATGGTAGATCAATTCTTAGTTTTTTAAGGAATCTCCATACTGTTTTAAATAGTGACTGTACCAATTTGCAGTCCCACCAGCAGTGTATGAGGGTTCTTTTTCTCTGTATCCTCTCCAGCATTTATTACTTGTCCTGTTGATTATAGCTATTCTAACAAGTATGAGATGGTATCTCATCGTGGTTTTGATTTGCATTTCCTTAATAGCTAGTGATGTTGAGCATCTTTTCAAATATGTCTTGGCCATTTGTATGTCCTCTAGGGAGAAGTGTCTGTTCAGGTCCTCTGCCCATTTTTTGATTGGCTCATTTGCTTTTTTGTTGTTATTAAGTTGTATGAGTTCTTTGTATATTTTGGATATTAGGCCCTTATAGGAGGCGTTGCTTGCAAATATATTTTCCCATTCGGATGGTTGTCTCTTTATCTTGTTGACGATTTCTTTTGCTGAGCAGAAGTTTTTAGTTTGATGTAGTCTCATTCATTTATTTTAGATTTTACTTCCCTTGATTTTGAGGTCAAATTCATAAAATCCTCTTTAAGTCCAAGATCCTTGAGTTTAGTTTCTTCTATGCATTTTATTGTTTCAGGTCTTTTACTCAGGTCATTAATCCATTTTGAATTAATTTTGGTGTGTGGTGATAGACAATGGTCTAGTTTATTGTTTTACAGGTAGCTTTCCAGTATTCCCAGCACCATGTATTGAAGAGGCTTTCCTTTCTCCACTGCATGTTTTTGGCTTTATTGTCAAAAATTATTCACCCATATCAATATGGGTTGACTTCTGGACTCTTGATTCTGTCCCACTGGTCCGTGTGTCTGTTTTGCAGTCAGCACCGTGCCATTTTGATTATTGTTGCTTTGTAGTGTAATTTGAAATCAGGTAGAATGATGCCTCCAGCCTCATTCTTTTTTCTCAAGATGGCTTTGGCAGTTTGGGGTCTTTTGTGCTTCCATACAAATCTGATGATTTTTTGTTCTATTTCTTTAAAAGAAGCTGATGGGATTTTGATGAGGATTGCATTAAATCTGTATAATGCTTTAGATAATATGATCATTTTAACTAAGCTGATTTTTCCAATCCAAGAACATGGAATGTCTTTCCATTTCTTTGTATCTTCTTCGATTGCTTTTAATAGGGTCCTGTAGTTTTCATTACATATGTCCTTCACATGTTTCATTAAATTTATTACTAGATATTTTATTCTTTTTGTTGCAATTGTAAAAGGAATTATTTTTTCCACTTCTTTTTCTGACACTTCATTATTAGAGTATAGGAATGCTATGAATTTTTGAACATTGATTTTGTATTCAGAAACTTTACTGTATTTGCTTATTGTTTGTAGCAGTGTTCTTGTGGAGTCTTTAGGGTTTTCTATGTATAGAATCATATCATTCGCAAATAGTGACAGTTTGACGTCTTTGTTTCCTATTTGGATGCCTTTTATATCTTTCTCTTGTCTGATTGCACTTGCTCGGTCCTCCAATGTTATATTGAATAACAGTGGTGATAGTGGACAGCCTTGCCTTGTTCCTGATCTTAGAGGGAAGGTTTTTAGTTTTTCACCATTAAGTATAATGTTGGCTGAGAGCTGGTCATATTTGGCCTCTATTATGTTAAGGTACTTTCCTTCTGTACTGATTTTGTCAAGTGTTTTGATCATAAATGGATGCTGTATCTTGTCAAAGGCTTTCTCTGCATCTATTGATATGATCATATGATTCTTATTTTTTAAATTTGTTTTTATGTTGTATCACGTTAATCGATTTGAGTATGCTGAACCATCCCTGTGCCCCTGGAATGAAGCTGACTTGATCATGGTGTATAATCTTTTTAATATGTTGCTGTATTTGGTTTGCTAGTATCTTATTTAGGATTTTTGCATCTGTGTTCATGAGAGATATTGGTCTGTAGTTTTTTGTGTGTATTATCTTTATCGGGTTTTCGTATCAGGGTAATATTGCCCTCATAAAGTGAGTTGAGAAGTATTGCCTCCTCTTTGAATTTTTGAAAGATTTTGAGGAGAATAGATATTAAATCTTCTATAAATGTTTGTTAGAATTCACTGATGAAGTCACCTGGTCCTGGACTTTTACTTTTTGGTAGGTTTTTGATAATTGTTTCTATTTCCATACTGCTGATTGGTCAATGTTGATTTTCCAGTTCTTCTTGAATCAGTCTAGGAAGATTGTATTTTTCTAAGTACTGGTCCATTTCTTCTAGGTTATTAAATTTGGTGTTATATACTTTTTTATGGTATTCTTGTATGATCCTTTGTATTTCTGCAATGTCAGTCATAATTTCTCCTCTTTCATCCTTGATTTTCTTTATTTGTGACCTTTTTCTTTTTTGTTTAGTGAGTCTAGCCAGGGGCTTGTCAATTTTGTTAACTTTCTCAAAGAACCAGCTCTTTCTTGCATTTATTTTTTTCTATTTCTTTTCAATTTCATTTATTTCTGCCCTAATTTTTATTATTTCTTTTCTTCTGCTGACTTTTGGCTTCACTTGTTCTTCCTTTTCTAGTTTTTTAAGATGAAGTGTTAGGTTGTTTATTGGGATCCTTCTTGTTTTTGGAGATAGGCCTGTAATGATATAAACATTCCTCTTATGACCGCTTTTGCCATGTCCCAAAAGTTTTAATATGTTGTACTATCATTATCATTCATTTCTATGTATCTCTTGATAGGTCTTTTTATTTCTTCCCTGACTCAGTTATTCTTCAGTAGCATGTTGTTTAATCTCCCTGTATTTGTGGTTCTTCCTGATTTTTTTTGCAGTTGACCTCTAGTTTCAAAGCATTCTGATCAGAGAATATGGTTGGTATGATTTCAACCCTCTTATATTTGTTGAGGCTATCTCTGTGTCCCAGCATGTGGTCAAATCTTGAGAATGTTCCATGTGCACTAGAGAAGAATGTATAAGTAGCTGTTTTGGAATGGAGGGCTCTGTAAATGTCAATTATGTCCAGTTGTTCTAACGTATCATTTAAGGATGTTATTTCCTTATTATTGATTTTCTGTTTAGATGATCTGTCTATATCTGACAGTGAGATATTTAAGTCCCCTACTACGATAGTGCTTTGGTCTGTTTCTCCCGTTAGTTCTGTTAATAATTGCTTTATATATTTTGGGGCTTCCTGATTGGGAGCATAAATATTAATAGGCATTATGTCTTCTTGGTGCATGATTGCTTTTATCATTATGAAATGTCCATCAGTATCTTTCCTTACATTTTTTTATTTTGAAGTCTATTTCATCTGATATTAGTACTGCTACTCTTGCTTTTCTCTGAATGCCATTTGCTTGAAATATCATTTTCTACCCTTTTACTTTGAGTCTATATTTGTCTTTGGAGCTGAGATGTGTCTTCTGGAGGAAGCATATGCTTGGGTTTTGTTTTTTGACCCATTCTGCAGCTCTGTGCCTTTTTGTTGGTGAGTACAGTCCATTTACATCTAAGTTGTTTATTGAAATATGAGGTTTTCTTATAGCCATTTTATCTTTTGCTTTTTGGTAGCTCAGTGTTTCCATTTCTTCCTCATCCTTGTGTTCCTGTTTTCTTTATTTTGGTTGGGTTTTGTGAGTTTTGCCTCTGGTTCTTCTTGTTTTATGTTATATACTTCAGTTCTGAATCTTTGTTGTGTGATTACCCATACGAATATGTAATGGATAGTTATATGTGTATAGTCATCAATTTTCTTCTGCGCATACCTTATCTCTATTCCCCTTTGCGAATTTGTATGTTTGAATTCTCCCCTTTTCAGTCATTGTTATCTCAATTTGTACCTGTATTTGCTGAATGTTCATTACTATCTTGCTATAGCAATTCTCTTCTTATTATTTAAGCTCATAATGACCTGTTCTTAGTATGGGTTCCACTCTTCTGCTTCTATTTGCTTGATAGTCACTTTACTCCTAATTATGTTTTTTTTTTTATTTTTTTATTTTGTCATTTTATTTTAGGTGAGCTGACCCCTTTCAGTATTTCCTATAGTGCAGGCCTCATAGAGAATTCCCACCATTTCTGTATGTCTGGAAAGGCCTTAATATCTCTTTCATATCTAGAGGAGAGCTCAGCTGGATACATTATTCTAGGCTGATAGTTCCTTTCACTTAATAGTTTGAATATTTGATTCCATACCTTTCTGCCTTGTAAGGTTTGTGCTGAGAAGTCCAAAGATAATCTAATGGGTTTTCCATTATAAGTTACCATTTTCTTCTCCCTGGCTGCCCTGAGAATTCTCTTTGTCGTAGACTTTTTATAACTTTAATAAAATGTGTCTTGGTGAAGGCCTTTTTGGTTGAGATAATGGGGTGTTCTGTTAACTTCTTGAATTCCAAGCTCCAGCTCATTTCTTAGATTTGGGAAATCTTTGTCAACTATTTGTCTGAAAATGCTTTCTAGTTCCTGCTTGTTTTCCTCACCTTCAATAATGCCCATTATTCTTATGTTTACTCTCCTGATGGTATCAGCTAGTTCTTATATTTCTCTTTCATTATTTTTCATTCTTTGGTTTCTCTCTTCTTCCTTCTCATTTATTTCTTGATTTCTGTTTTCGATATCACTGATCCTTTCCTCCATTTCGTCGACTCTATTTCCCAAGCTTGCTATTTCATTTTTCAACTCTCGTAGTGTGTTTTTTATCTCCAGATCTATTCTGTTTTTTTTTGTTTTTTTTTTTTTATTTTTTGAGGGTTTCAATCTCCTTCCTCTGCTTATCTAGTTGTTTTTCAATTCCTGAAATTGTTGACATGACTTGTTTTGGAAGTCACTGAGTTTTTCAGAAATACCATCCTGAATTCTCTGTCATTTAAGTTGCATATTTTCTATGTTTGTAAGTTTATTTTCTGGAGATTTTTCTCTTTCTTTTTGAGATGCCTTGTCACCTTGGTTGTTCATGGTCTTTCTCCACCTGGACATTAATGGAAATGTATTCTGCTTTTTTTCCAGAAAGAAGATTTTTTATATAAAGGTCTTTCTTTAGCCTGCTGCAAAGATGGCACTTTCCTTTTGGTTTTCAGTAGGTGGCGTCTAAGCCTCTTGGATCCCTGCTTTACATAAAGCCTTAATAATGCTTTTATATAATGCCTTTATTTTCTTGTAGATATTTAATCATGCTCATTATCCTCAGTTTCAGTCCCTGTCAATGTTAGCAACAGTTTCGGTAGCATTTGCTCAGATTCCCCTGGGGCTCTTCAGTAATCAGTCTCGGAGGCTGTGGGAGGAGAGGCCCTCTTGGTTGTGCGTTGGAAGCTGTAGCTCAGTCTCAGTTTTGCAACCTTGTTAAAATCAACTGTTGTTTCTCTGCCATCCTCTTCTCTGCTTTCTGCCCTGATGACTAGGCCCTGCCACTGGCTGCGTGGAACTTGCAAACTCTCTCAGGCAGGACTGTTCATGGAAGTGAACAGCCACACCTTCTCCTTTACCCATCTCCCTATAGAGAGTTCCTGTGGCTGTGAGAGGCAGTTTCTTTATTTCACCAAGTCCACCGCCCGACACCTGGGATTCTGTCCTGTGGTAGCTCTTATGCACAGATCCCACGCTCCGACATGATGGTATGCAGTTTGAGTGTTTTTTTTTGCTGAGTTTTAGATGTTCAGTTTAGTGTCGTTTCAAGGGAAGAGATCTGGGAACATCTCTTACTTCACCATGTTTCTTTTCAAATTCTTCTTCTTTTTTTTTAAATCATTTTTCCCAGCTTTATTGAAGTATAATAATTAGTTGCTCATATTTACATTATACAATCCAAAGAGGTTTTTTTTTCAGTTTTAGTTGGCATACAATGATATATTAGTTTCAGTTGTACAGCATAAGGATTAGAGATCTATATAACTCATGAAGTGGCCACCCCACTAAATCATGTACCCCTCTTCCCTCTTACATATTTTTGATAACACTTGACTATCTTTATTATGCTACACTTCATATCTCCATGAAAATTTTGTATCTATCCATTTGTACTCTTAATCCCTTTGTCCTTTTGCACCAACTTCTAACCCCTTCTAACATCTAGTAGCCCTCGAAATATTCTCTGTATCTATGAGTTTGGTTCCATTTTTGTTGTTATTTTGTTTTTTAGATTTCACATGTATGTGAAATCATGTGGTATTTGTCTTTCTCTATCTGACTTACTTCATTCAGCACAATACTCTCTAGGTCCATCAAGACAATATCTTTTTCCATCCCCTTCCTTTCAGTTTGTGTGTGTCTTTTAATCTAAAGTGAGTCTCTTTTAGATATCATATGTAGGGGTTTTGTTTTCTTATACATTCAGCTTCCCTATCTTTTGGTTGGAGCACTTAATTCTTTTCCATTTGAGATACTTATTGATAAATATGTAGTAATTACCATTTTTATTCATGTTTTTGGTACATGTTTTTTCTTCTTAAAGAAGTCCCTCCAACAATTCCTGTAATACTGGCTTGGTGTTGATAAATTCCCTTAGCTTATTTTTGTCTGGGAAGCTCTTTACCTGTCTTTTGACTCTAAATGATAGCTTTGGTTGTAGATCCTGGGTTTTCATCTTATCAAATGTTTTGTGCCAAGCCCTTCTGTCCTGAAGTTTCTTTTGAGAAATCAGCTCCCAGACTTATGGGAGCTACCTTGTAGGTAACTAACTGCTTTTCTCTTACTGCTTTTAAGATTCTCTATTTGTATATAAACTTTGGCATTTTAGCTATTATGTGTCTCAGTTTGGACCTATTTGGGTTCATTTTTTGGGGAACTCTCTGAGCTTCTTGGGGTTATATGTCTATTTCCTTCACCAGGTTAGAAAAGTTTTCCATCATTATTTTTTCAAATATATATTCAACTTTTTGGTCTCCCTTTTCAGGTACCCCTATGACACAGATGTTGTTACCCTTAATTGTGTTCCATAAGCTCCTTAAATTATTATTGTATTCTTGATTACTTTGTTCTTGCCATTCTGATTGGATGTTCTTGGCTTCCCCATCCTCTCTATCAATGATTCAATCCTCTTCTTCCTCCACTCTGTTGATTCCCTCTAATATCCTCTTCATTTCAAATAATGTGTTCTTTGTTTCTGACTGGTTCCCTTTTATAATTTCCATTTCCATTTGTATACTTTTATCTCTGATAAATTTCTCACTGAATTCCTCTACACATCCTTTAATTTCATTTAATATCTTTATAACCAGTGTTTTGAACTCTGCATCTGTTAGATTGCTAGACTCCATTTTCCCCTAATCTATATTCTGTTTTTTCATATGATTTCTACTTCTTTATCTTCCCATTTTGGCTGCCTTTCTATGTCTGTTTCTATGTACTAATCAAAGCTCCTAAGTCTCCCCATCTGATTGGCATGGCTTTGTGTAGTAGGTGTCCAGCAGCACAGTCCTGAGAAGGGTTCAGCTGCAGATCAAATTTAGCTCCAGCCTATGCCCCTCGAGGGCCACCTGTTAAGATTCAGCAAGCAATCCACAAAAGTTGTGCTTATAGTTGCCTCAAGTAGCCATGCCAGAAACTGAGGTCAGCTGCTATCAGTGTGAGTCTTGGTGCTGTTCAGCAAGTGGCACAGGACTTAGTGAGGACACAATTGGATGTGGTTAGGGTGGGGCCATGAGTTGGGGGAGGTGGAGTTTAGGAAATCCTCTGGGTAGAGTGACTTCTGTTATCTAGTTTGATACATCTCTGCTATGGTGGGTCTGTGTGGGCACACTGGGAACTGGGAGAGCTCAACAGAGGAACAGTGGATACCACCAGCACTTCTGCCAAGGAGAAAACCTCACCTCCAGCCCTTGCTCCAACAACTCAGTGTCCCTTGGTAAGTCCCTCATGTCCCCTGAGCAACTGACTGGGCACTGGTGTTCAGAGCGAGCAAGTCTGTCACTGCGAAAGTCCGGTTGCAGACAGACCCCCTTTAAGAGGCATCTGTGGCTGCCACTGCTATGGCCTCTGTCCCACTCAACTTCGGGGGACCAGGCAGCCTTTTGTCTTTACTCGCTCCTACCCCCAGCCATAGCAGGGTGATTTCTTATTTCTGTCCCTAGTTGTAGGCTTCTATACATTTGGACTCCCAAGAGACTCTGCTTGCTGTTTTCACGATGTTTCCATCTCAACTCTGATGTGATTGAGAGGGGATGAACGAAGTTTCTATCATCTACACCATTTTGCCATCTAGCTTGCAGTCTTCTTAATACCTTATTTCATTGGGAAAATAAAAATCAAGGTCATTGATTAAGATTGACAAAGGGTGAATTATTTCTGTAGGTTTTAAGAGAATGTTTGTAAATAATGGTCTCCAACAATGAAAAAGCAAGTTTATCAGGGAAATGAGATAAGATGGCAGAAACAGTATCATGTACTGGTTACACAGCAAAGATCTTGAAGACAGACTGGAATCCAATCTTGGCAGTGCCACTTATGAATATTTCTTCAGGTAATTTACTTAGTAGCTAAATGCCTCAATGTCCTGATCTGTAAAATTGGAATAACAATAGTATACTTACATGATAGGATTGTTTGGGAAATTAAAACAGCCTGGCACTGTGAAGTGTCACCTGTCATTGTGAGGATAACCTGACAGTGGGACAACTACAGGTTTATAGTCCTAAAAATGAAATGATTCTAGTTAGTACAGATGTGTTTTTTTTCTTCTATTCATGTTCAATTGCTCAGTTATGAAGAAGTAGATATCAAGTAGGCAGAGAATTAGATTTAGCCAGGCTTAGACTCAATGCATATGAGGCAGGACATTTTGTTCAATACTTTTTGTCCTCTAAGTATGAAGATGTCTACTTCGTGTTGTTTTCTTATTTGAAATCCTAAGGGTTTTTCTTTTTTCTGTGAGCCATGTCAGATGTCACAAGGTCAAACATTGCAGGGGCCCTTCAGAATATTGGGAGGTTTAGCATTCCATTTCTGATTAAATGAATTCTCTTCTCCAAGAAAAGCACCATTTTTGATTCTATAAAAGTGGCATATTTGGCAGTGACTAATCTGCAAGTCTCTCCATGAGGAAATAACAGAACTACAGAGTCAAGTAAATTCTATTCAAAGCTTCTCTCTTGGAAGTAAAGGACATTATTTCTGTACCCAATAAAATTATATTATTGAGATAAAGCACCCATTATTTCTCTCATAGGTGATTCCTTTTTCCTTTGTTTTAGAATCTCTGAGTATTTGAATCTTAATCTTTAGTGGGAAACAGTATACTGTGGATCTCCACTTCAATTATCCTGGCAGCTTATACACTGCTTTCTTTGTTGCTAATGATCTGAAGCAAATGCCACCAAGTAGATAGAAGAAAAATTCCAATGAGACTGCATAGGCATGCTAAATCTATCTTCTTTTCCCATGCAGGAATCTTCAAGAAGGCCAACACAGGAATCTGTTATCATGTAATAACAAAAAGACAATTTTCTCCATGTTGTTCTTTGCCTTTAGAAGTCTTTTTTACTTTGACTTCTCTTTCCAAAAATCCTTCTAGCTTTCTTAGAAACTCAGGCTTTACAAAAACCCTTGATATTTAATACTAGATATTACTCAGTATCTAATTTATGGGGATTCTCCATTCTACTACTCTTAGATTTCTGATTTAAAAGGGCAATTAGCTAGCAATCTCTACCATAGCCTCTTCCAGCTCTAAATATGCTTGAAAATATATGTAAAAACTATATGTAGAAACATCAAAAGATGAAAACTCAGAAAAAAAGAAACTAAAATGGGAAAATAATCGAATGTAAAAATCAAAGAAAAATTGTAATTATTTATATTATAGATGGAGCCAGATGAAGAGACGTTCCACTTCCATTCTTCTATTTCTAAGTCCTGAACAACCAAGGAAATAAGCAATTCTGTGGCATCAAGTTGATGATGCTTACCTTATTTTAGTGGTGAAATTGTGAGTGATTTTGATATTTTTTTGCCAGTATTTATTCTTTATCTTCTAGTTTTTTAAAATCAAAATAGCTTTATAAAGACAGTATCTATCTATCAATGATCTATCTATCTATTTTTCTATATATCTAATGGCAGAAATAATCTCTAATACAAAGTGGTTGTCTTTGGGATTGGAAGTTTGGGCATTTTGTGTTTTTATTTTATTATATTTTCAAATATTTTAATATATTATATATTACCATATAATTAGGAAACAAAATATAGTTTTTAAAGACAATACTTTAGAGGACTTTGAGAAATTGATTTCATTACCTCTTATTTTAAGTCAGATTTACAACAAAATATTTTTTCCTACTTGGTGTTTTTTTATCACAGAAGTGAGAAAGATTACCTTTTTATGAAGAAGACTAATATATATGATTCAATATGAAAGTCTTGATTCTTGACCAAAATAGAGGGTATGTTTTGATGTTCTGCCTTAAAATGTATGTATCTAGGTAGTATGCAGAACTCACAGTGGGGTTCCACAAAGGCTAGATTGTCTAGCAGCTAAAAGTGGGGATGACTTTTTAATAATAATAATTTTCACAATGTATAGAGAATTATTGAGATAATCTGTGTCATTAATAAATGGATGCAGAAGTAGTGGATGCATGAGGGGCTGTGGCATACCTTAAGGTACAGAAGTCATCATCAGAAACAACTAAAACTGAGGTAAGCTAAGAGATTCTTGTAACTGCCAATTTGCAAACACCTGCTTTATACTTTTATTGTTATTTTCATTATTGTTATTAAGGCATAATTTATACACATTGAAATGTGTAGATGTTAGGTATATAGTTCTATCAGTTCTGACAAATATATATACCTATGTTACCTACATCTATATCAAAAGAACATTTCCATTCCCCAAAAGTTCCATCAGGCTTCTTCCCAGACAATTTTGTTTCTTTCCAGGTTAGGACTTGTATGAATAAAGATGCTATGGATATTCCTGTATATTGTGGTGGACGTAAACATTCATTTCGTTGGGTATATGTCTAGGCGTGAGATTGCTAGGCCATGGGATATGTGTATATTGAGATCTAATAGGTACTTTAAAAATGTATTTCTATGTTGTTGGACCAATTTATACTTTCCCCACTGGGTAAGAAATTCACAGTTGCTTCATATACTTTCCAACAGTAGTGATCATCTTTTAAATTTTATTCATTCTGGTGAATATGTAATGAGAGCTCATTGTGGCTTTAATTTGCATTTTTCTGGTGACCAGAGATGTGAGCACTTTTTCATATGTTTACTGAATATTTTGATATGGTCCTTTATGAAGAGCCTGCCTATCATGATGTATTTTAAATGTCTATTTCCTTGTCTGTAATTATGCTCCAACAACTGGTCTGTGAATTCTCTAAACTTAAGGAATATTTTAAATAGATCTTTTTACTTCTGATAGTTGGAACATTGAACTAACACATTGAAGATTGTTAAAAAAATGATTTGAATGAAATAAGGATAATTATTAAATAGCTCTTCCTATATGCCAGATGCTTTTCATGTATTACCTCAATTAATCCCCATACCAACTCTGTTTTCAGAAGAGGAACTTGAAGCTCAGATAACTTTGAGCATTTGTTATGGCAAGAGAGCTAGTAAGTAGTTTGCATTGCTATAGCCTGAAACCAGGACTTTCTTGTTTGAAAGTTATTTTCTTTGTCCCTTCCAATCTACCACAATGGCTTCAGATTAGAAAGCAGTTTTTCATTGTATTCATTCCACACTCATTTATTGCACATGATGGCAGAGAATGCTGTGCACTCCAATATCCATATTTTTCTCTTCTCTGGGAACACAACTGAACTACCTTTCCCCTTGAAGTTAGGTCAGGTCTGTGACTGAGATGGCAATGGGTTGTGATTTAG
Source organism: Eidolon dupreanum (assembly GCA_028627145.1). NCBI lineage: Eukaryota > Metazoa > Chordata > Mammalia > Chiroptera > Pteropodidae > Eidolon > Eidolon dupreanum. The sequence continues at coordinate 98,302,632 of CM053503.1, read as the reverse complement.
TGTTGTGTATGCCACCTCTGGGTCTCACCCGTAAAAATCTCCCACATACAGTCTTCCATTTACTGTTTCTGTGGCAAGCATGATGAGTCCCCATGTTAAACATTGTAGCATCATAAGATATAAGGAGCCTGGGTCCCTGAGCAGTTGGTGGAACAGAATCTCCTGCCTTCCCCCATCATGTTGGTATATCATGAGTGAACTTTAACCTTTCGTGATAGATCACAGAGATTTCAGGGTTTATTGTGGTAGCCTGGCCTCATATGGTCGGTCTCTCTCTAGGAATTGGTGATACGGAGATGAATAGCTTTTAGCCTTTGAGAACTTTGGTTTGGTAAACAAAGAATTCTAACACATGCCAAATGTTACTATAAAGGTACAGACTGAGTTCTATGGCATATGATTTAGAAAGATCAATTCTGCCTTGTAAACTTAAAGAATGTTTCACTGAGGGAATAATATTTTTTTGATCTGGGTCCTTGGAGGATCAGATGAAAGTGATGTAGAAACAGCATGAGGAAATGTATAGAAAGCTTAAAAGCATGTTATACTACTTTCTGGAGATTTGCGAAGTTTTGTGTGGCTAGAATACAACTCGCTTAAGGAGAATAGGAGAAAAATGTAATAAAATAGATTGGTGGTCAATAAATTGAAGCATCTAGTATACTGTGAAAAGGAATTAATAATTGGTCTTATGATCAATGGAGAGCCATCTCTTATGAATTGAAGGGAGAAGAAACTGGAGCAGGAAAATCATTTGAAAGTATTGCAGTTATCCAGATGAAAAATAATGAGGATCAGAACCGAGACATTGTCAATGGGAATTAAGAGGAGATAGCTTCTTAAAATTAATATTGCTTTGAAGTCAAAAAGAATTACATTTAAACTATTTCTTTGGTTGAATGTTGCCAACTATTAGAAAAGTATTACATAAATCAAGTCCAAATGAATCTTTGGTATTTTCAGGTCTCCTTTTAGAGTCCATGTTTCCTGTTAAAATGTCAATTGTTCATTTCTTTCTCTAACTTCTCAGAACTTCTAAAAGCCTTTCTCTACTTAACATGTTGCTCATCAAGAACATTCCATCAATCAAAATACCAAGTTATAATTCCAGTGTTAATTCCTTACATGTCTATTCCCAACTTATTAGTTACTTTTTTTTTTTAGATGAAAGACAAGATAATTTAATTCCACAAATTGTTGCTGAACTTCTATTATGTTCTCAGAGTAGCAATAACTAATAATAAAGAGAGTATAAACCTCAATCTCAGTCTTTAAGGAATTCCTGGTCTAGTGCAGGTAGGGAGATAGTAAATCAAGAAAGGTAAGATAAAATTCCAAAAGGCAACAGTCAATCTAAAGTAACTACTAAAATGAGGTATTATGATGGTCCAAAGTGCTAAAAGTGTTCAAAAGAGTGATGTTAGGGATTAGACATGGTAGGTATGGTTCTGTGCAGAACACACAAGATGTAGGATAGGTTTTAATGATGAAGATGACAAGAATGATGATGATGATGATTATGGAAGAAAAGTTCCTTTTAGCATCTACAATTATATTAGTTACTGCTGACATGTCTGTGGTCTTCTGTTTTAATGATCCAAATAATGGATTATGTAATAATAATAAGAAGAACTGTTAGCCACAGAGTCAGTTTTCACTGTTTGCTTCTTCAGGGGAATAAAGGCAGTTTTAGAAAACCTTTCCTGAATTTATAGGATAGAGCAAACACACCAGAGGAAAAGTATCACCGAGGACTGAGGAAGCTCTTATGTCAGGATCAGAGTAGGAAACACGAAGAGGTTTAGCAAAAGGAAAGAAAGAGCAGATTCTTCTTTTCTGTCTCTGAAAATAAACTACTTAAAAACTGAATCACAAGTGGAGGAGTAAAAGGTAGGTCATTGTATAACTGAGAAGAAGTAGGAAAAAAAGCAGCAAGTAGGATATTTTAGTTTGGTTTTTAGAAGATTAAATAAGTCTGATGCCAGGAACATGATGAAGTAAATTTCCCAAAGGCATACAATTTTGGCAGAACATCAGAATTATGTATTTAGAAATGAGCATTATTCTTTAGCTGTAACAACAAAAGCTAAAATTTTCAGCCTGGAAATGAATTTTGGAAAGAATATAATAGCTGTATTCATTCATTAATTTATCCTACAAACATGTATTGAATAACTATTATAGACCAGACACTGTGCTAGGCTTTAGCAGAAAAAAATGATAAGACAGTGAGGTCTCCCTCAAAAAGTTCATGTAAGGTGACTCACAGGGAAACAAAAACAGCCAATACATGGTGATGTGTATTGTGAAGTTGTGTATGGACTGCTAAGGAAGCGTGGGGAAAGGAATCTTCATCCTGGAGCTGTCTGGAAAGGTTTCCCAGAGGAGAAACCATCTTGAGCTGGGATGTGCAGGATGAATAGATATCAACCAAGAGGAAAAAAATAGGGATAGATATTTAATGCAAGGGGGAAAAAATGAGAAACAGATCATCAGCAATAGCTGCTGCAGACAAGATTCACTGTTGGATGGTAAAATTGGTGGGTAAAACTTTAGGACAAACAAGATTTGCACAGTCACAAAGTTTCTCCCCCAAAAGACATGTTAACTATAATAGCAGAGATAGTAATTGAACAGCAGAAAAATCCAGCAGAAAGCACCTTCTAGTAGATAAATGTCAACATCAGTGGTAATAAGACATATCAAAATTATGAACCCTATAATATAATTCTCTGAAAAGAATACAATATTTATGTGCTGTTTTTGCCCAAAATGCCCAATTTCAGTCTAATCGTGAGAAGGCCTCGGACAAACCAAAACTGAGGGACATTCAACAAAAGAATTGGACAAAGTGCCAAGGTCATGAAAGACAAAGAAAGACTGAGGAACTGTTACCACCTACAGGAGACTAAGGAGAAATAACTAAATGAATGGTAGGATCTTGGATATGATATGGAACAGGAAAAAAATAAGTGAAAAAAACAGTGAAATTTGAATAAGGTTATTAGTTTAGTTAATAATATTTTCCAATTTAATTTTTTATTTGATAAATGGACTATTGTTACATAAGATGTTAGGGAGAATGAGGTTATATACAGAAACTATATTTTTGGTTCAAAATTTAAAAGTTAAAAAACAGACATACAAGTTTAAGATTACAAAATGTATGTTATAGGAGGATGAATACATTGGCAGAATCTTAATGCTGGATGTTTGTGGGAGACGAGTCCCTCCTAAGGAGTTTGGATTGAATTCTGTAGTTAGTTACAGGTCATCGAGGAGGTTAAACAGCACAGCATCATAACCAGGTTTGTGTTTAATAAACACCCATTAAGTGACAGCATGAACAGGAAGGTAGTGACACTGGAACTGGGGACACCATTAAAGTAGCTATAGACTCAGGGACTGTGTGGGAGTGACCTCTCTCCCTCACAATCCCATCATCAATGACTGTAGAATAATAGAGCCATAATCACTCTATGTCCTGACTCTCCAACAGTGGTATGAGTGGCTGCTGTTGGAATACAGAGATTGTCTGTGGGGATTGGTGAGATTTTATAATTACCAAGAACTAATTTTCATTCTACCTCCATTGAGTATGAAGTGCTATATATTAAAAATATTACTTACCAGGAATGATTTATCTGTGACCTTTTGGAATATGAAGAATTATCTTGTTCTGTATTATCATACTAAACCCTCTTTCTCTATTATTTAATAGCAAATATTTTTAAATAAGCCTCTATTTTTAAATATTTATTATCTATTTTAAATATTCAACCTAATGCAGAATGCCTATAAACATATATCTTGTGTTGCTTTTCTTTTTTCCTTGGAGATCCTGGATTTAGATAGGTAGAAGAAGTATGCGAAATGTTGAAAGCTATGTTAGTGATTCAACCCTTTCACTTTGAAATAGAAAGCTACAGCTAAGAGGTTAGTTGATTGTCCCATGTTCATGGGCAAATCAGAGGCAAAGCCTAGACTCACACTGAATTTTCTTCATTCTCTGTCCATAACTCTGTCCTGCACATTAAGAACAGGATTTCAAAGCAACTGCCATCTAGCAAGCCAAGATGAGAAAACCCACATGAGTGAGAGGAAGAAATTCATAGCATAACTGTGTTGTTATCTAATACTGTGCTACTAGGAGATGAAATATTTGGTTCTGTGGAGAATAACGAAGTCTCCCTGGATTCTAACATAGGCTAAGTTACATCTGTGTGAGTTGGGATATTTGTTCTTTAAATAATTATTTATTAAATACCTACAGCATGCCAGACATGGTGATAATTGTTGTCTAGGGATCTTGGAGGCTGGGGTGGGAATCTCCATTTCCTGGCTTCAGGTTTCTATGAGAAGAGACATCACTTGGTGTCTTTCCACCCCATATACTCACATTTTCCTAGATTAGGGAGTGGTAGGGGCAGTGATCTACCTCACTGAAGTATTTCACAGAGAAACTTGGCATAACCCAGCTCTTTTTTATTTTCTTTCTCTTTGGAATCTGTCTGGTCAGATATGAGACCAGTCTGTGGTTTCCCCTTGATGCTTCTGAGGAAAACTGTCAATCTGTCTAATATGAAGGCTTGGTATAATGAAACTCTATTTACCTCACACTTATGTGAAGTTTTCTATCAGGTTTATTAAGAATGAAGGTGGCTGATGTCAGGCAAAGGAAGACTAGGTCTACAGATAGCATGTGGGCCACTATAGTGTAGGGCAGGTTCGTGGGTTTATGACTAGTGGAGTCACACAGGGCCCTGCCACTTGAAGGTTCTCAAGACTTTATGATTGGACTGCTATCATTTTAAATTTCTAAACTCCAGAAGGCACAATATATCAAATGGCACTTTTTGGGCTTGGGAGATAGAACCCTTAGATGGTGTTCCCTCTCAGTTATGATCCATGTTCAGTGCCCAAATTAACCTTGAAAAAGATCTCCCAACTGAGTTTAAATTTACAAGTGATGGTCTTCTTAAGCAAGCATGATCTAATTAACATCCTTTGGAGCTGAAATTGAAATTTTCACCATGTACCCATTTTTTTCAAATATTATTGTATCTTTGCTGTATTCTTTGGCAGCCCTAAGTTCTAGGTTTCTTTGCCAGAAATGAAGGCTTGAGAACTGGAAATCATCTTTGTTTTTTCATAGTTAGGTTTGCAGCAGGGCTGGAATAATCTCTTATGTCCTAATACATCTTTGAATGCTTTAAAAAGTGAGGTACATGCCAGACTTAAAGTGGAACAAATTTAACTTCAGTTGTCCAAAGAAACTGCCAGTATTCTAGTGATGGACAACACAGGCTGTGACTTCTAAAGGAACCAAACTTTATTTAGACATTGGGAAAACATCTTCAACTAAAGCAGAATACATAAAGAACTGTACTTTCTTTGGGTTTTTCATGCCTAAGGACAAGAATATTTGATTTTGGACTTTAATTATTTTGAATTTTGATGTATTTGATCTTGAATTTTCAAGGTGATCTAACCTACAGACTTTATCTTCTCTCAAGGAATTTGATTCTGAAAGAGAATTTATATTTAGGTATTAGGAATTTTATTATTGGGTTAATTTTGTTTCCTGGTGAATTATATTAGGCAATGTGCTTAAACAGAATGCACAATTGGGAAATAGTAAGCAAATAAATTTCAGTTGGCCACAGTGGTCTTAACATTAGTTTAATTAATGTCTTATTTCAGTGGGGAAACACCTACACTGTCATCAGCAACCTCAGGAGGGTCCTCAGTGGAGAAGTGATTGGTATGGGGGAGAGCTTTATGAAGGTAAAATTATATCACCCTAATAGGCTGCCAATTTCCTCTCCCAAGGAGATAACCATATTGTTGACAGTATATTTAAGATTAAGCCAGGTGGGTTAAAAGAACCAATACAATGGGAATGTTGATTGGGAAGCATCCTTTATCCTGGTTCATTTTTCCAAGGGAAGTGACATCCATCAGCATAACCTCTTGGCTTCCCTCCTTCCATCTTACTTATTCCTCTCCAAGGCAGATGGAGTGAACAATCAGATTGGTGACACAAGGAAAGGAACTGAGGTGCTCAGTCCCTTCTTGCTCTCTTTTTGGGATCGCTCTGCCTTCAGAGACATGTGTTCTTCTCTACTCTTTGCCATGAGCTAAGCTTAGTGCTTGAGGCTCCTCTTCTGGAGGCTTACAGTTTTCTCACATTATTCGAGACAGGTGCAGTATTATGAAATGTACAGTTGCTTTTCATTTAATCACAATTTTCTATCACCTCTACAATTAAAAAAAGTTGGCACATTGACCTCTCTCTGCCTTGTTGTGGATACTGGAAAGATTTCTTCATATAAAATAGATGATCTTGTCAAATTACTTAACCTCGCTATTTCTCAGTTTCCCCAAGTATAAAATGGCATAATATCTGTGCCTACTTTCACAGGATTGTTATACATTAAAAAGGTTAATAGGAAGTTTTTAGGAAAATGCTATTAGTGTTTGCTATTACTCCTTTATCTTATTTATCAATTTTTTTCAGAATTTTGGAAGTGGGGACAAGAGATACATTTTCTTGGGTTTCCCATGAAGTTGAACAATCAGTACTAGGTACATACATACAATGATATCATGGTCCTGGCTTCAGTCAAGTGGTAGAAATGGACAAGTAAATCAATGTTTGTAGTACATCATGTGACATATTATTATAAAGATGTGTGCTCTGTGTTGTGTGAATGCAGAGATGGAAACAACTGGCAATTCAAATGTGACTAAGTTGTACTCAAGTTTAGCCCAAGAAAAGTTGTGAATTGGAACCTAATATTTTTTAATCCCAGAATTAAACCTCCATTTTGGTGATATCCTGTCCCATTTTTCTGCTACATGATGATCGTCACTCCTTGGCTGCCCTCCTGGAGTTGTTCCTTCCAGTATCCAGTTCCAGGTTCAATCATGGGTTGGCACAACAGCTGAGGCACCCATCCATTCAATCTGCCAAACCGTCAGTTGAGGGTTGAAACATCTCTGGCTTTGTAACAAGGTGGAAAAAATCGAGTTCATCAGAAAGGAAAAGACATTGTCCACTAGATGAGGATGGTAGTTCCAAGCAGCAGAAGCTCACTCAGCACAGTCAAACAGAAAAGAAATTTATTAAAAAGATATTTAGCCGATCACAGCATCACTGAAAGCAAGCTAGAGCTAAGTTTTTTCATGACAATGCCCCACGACCACACTGTAATTACCAGTCTGGTGAGAAAACTGCAGCCGAGGCCACTGCACAGCAGACAGAATGATTTGTACCACCAACGCTAGTGCGTCAGGACATGATTGCTTCTGCAACCACTATTGCTGCCTGTACTGATGCCTTTTCTACCCAAGCAAAACAACTTTGCATCTTCTGCAACTACCACAGACCCCAAATGCTGCACATATCTCCTTTAATTTTGCAAAACAGCAACAACAGAAAAATAGATTCTGTGTAGTTCTTCTTTTGCCACTACTTACTTCCTATCACAGTTTTGCAAAGGTGCAGCCAGTTGGTGGAGTCCAGATAACATGCCTGACAAAGCCAGTCCTCTAGCTTCTCCCTTGGAGGGTAGTGCTGGAAAAATCTTAGCCAGAAAACGTGACACATATCTAGTATGCTACTAAGAACCTTGGAGGAGGAATGAAAACCTTTAAAGACTTGATTCAATAATGATTGATGTCAGTAAATAATTTATAAGGGTTTTTCTTTCTTTTTCAAATTAATGGAAAGTTTTTTGTTTTTGTTTTTTTTTTTGTTTGTTTTTTGTTTTTTTTTGTTTTTTTTTAAAGATTGGGATGTGAACTCAGAAAAAAATACATGCAAGGCCAACCACTTCTAATATAGGTTTCCTTTATCCAACTTTTCCCACACACGTGATCAACCTCTCTTTTAAGTGTTGACTATATATTAAAAGCAAATTATTTTGAAGGTGCATTGAGTCACTAGCATACTTGGAGGACCCACGTGTCTTAATATTTAATGGAGTGCTATGATAAAGTTCTCTCCCTGCCCCTACAAAGTACAGTATTAAGAATTCTCTTATTCATATAGAATAGTGTACAGTATTGTCAGATGATCAAAGCCTTCTGACATCTGGACTAAATTAACTCTCCATTTTATACTATATTCTTTCCCTCACCAGATGTAATGACCACACTGGATACCACAGGCTTTGCTCAAGTACATAATTCTATTTATGCCTCTAAGTATTATGAATTCAGGCCTTGATGCCAAAAATATCTTTATGTTTTAGCTCTAAAATGCCATAGATAAGAAACTTTGGTCAAGTTTTCTACATTATAATAAGAAACTACAATACTAACAACTAAATAATCAGAAAATATTAGCCATTTCATTATTTTGTTGTTGTTCTCCCTTTACTTCTCTCACGGCTGAAATTTGACTCAACCTCCAAATCGAAGTGAAGTACAAACACTCCCTGAGCAACCCAGCACCACCACCACCACTACTCCCCCTCCAACACCATTGTGCTTTGTTTTCCTGTTATAACACTCATTACTGTTTCATAGACTGGTTTGTGTTAGAGTTACATATAAGCTCTTTCCTCTTCTATCACCTGGACTTCTTTCTAGAAGTCAGAGTTGGCTTCAGCTTGCGTCCCCTCACACACAGGTAAGTTGCTTATACAGAGCAGACTTCCAGCAAATATTTGTTGGATTCAGTTAAATATTAATTTTTATTTTGTCTCATACCTATGCCCTTTGTTAATTAGGCATAGACACTAAAGGATTTTAATAAAATATTGAGTTATCTCTTCATATAACTTATTCATTTTTAAGGGTTCCTGGAACATTACAAACTCTGAGGTATAGGGGTTCCCTAAAAACAATACATGTAACAACCCAGTTGAGTAAGGTCTCATGGTCCAGAAGAGAGGTAGAATAACCTCTTTTCACAGGGAAAAGAGGAAACTTTCCTGATCTTTCAGAGAAGGATAACAGTGAGCTAAGAGAGCTGACTTCAGGAATCAAATAGGGGACATTTGGGTTGCCATTTATTCATCCAGTGTCTCTCAAGATTCTTTTGAGGGAGAGATCACTGAATGTTTGACCTGGAAGAAATTTGGAAATTGTCCAGTCATTTAATTTGACAAGGAAGTACCCTGAAGATCAGTGAAGAAGTGAGGCCTTATAAGTTATACAGAGTAAACAGCAGAAGTAGGACTGGAACCAGATCTCTTTCATCTAAGGAACTACTCAAAGACACCATCCTTTGCTTTCCTCATAAGCATCAGGTAGACTTTTTTTCAAGCTGCCCTTTTCAAAATGATTACTTTGCAAATTTTAATAGCCATGTTGGGAAACAACACCATTCCAGTGTTAATTACTATATATAAAAGGGGACGGAAGCTTAGCAAATATTTTACTAAATCTATAAACAAACACAGCTCAAGAGCTAATCTTTTCTTTGTTACCTTCCTCTCCTATTGTAGTCTAAAAATATTCTGTTCTAATCGTTCATTTTTTACGAATACCGACACTTGTCTTTGCCTCTCTTTAACACTGGACATCTGTGGGTGCTGCTCTGGCTTTGTTCCTAATTACTGTACAATTAATTTGCTCTTCATCTGTTCTTGGCTATTTAGTCTATATGGACTTGTTATCTCTGCCTTACTGCTTATGAGTTGGGTAGTGGGATAGTTGAAACAAACCCACTCAGACCCAAGAAATGACCTTGTCCAATATTAATTGTCTCATTTGACCAAACTATCACTAGCCACCTCCTGAAGCATTCCCTTTGAATCCTAATCCATTATTTAATAAAGTTCTCAAATTAGCAGTCAGGGCTCCATATGGCTTAGGCAGGCAAATCCTATGAGTTAATTCTGTTAATCCAATTTAGGGGGCACAGCTTAGACCTGCAGCGTTTCTTGAGAAGTTGTAACTAATTTTAAGGTTATATTGGGTAGCTTCATCTGAGGGACATTTACTAAATAACCTGGTATACAGTTTTCTCTGGACACTTTTGTATGTGAGTAGGTTCTGCATACCATAACAAAGTATGAGACTGGTCGATAACCTAGCTATATTCCTAAATAGAAAAAACAATCCAAGTGATCTGTCCAGCAGAAAAACATTTGAGACTTTTTGACTTGTTCCCATAGGTTTGAAAAGTCCTAATTAATTTATTCTCCTTAGTGGTCACTACTTCTAACCATTTATTGATTACTGGTGAGAGCAGGGCCTCAGAAGAACCCCACACTTAGTTTAATGCTATATCATTGCTGTTTTGAAACTTTAACATTTAATCTTTGAATGTGAGTTTTATAAGTGAAGTCCACAGGACAATGGAGCATGTACTTGAGCAAAGGTCATACAAAGAAGAAAGGTAATTACTTTGTGTTTTAGTACTTTTAATGGCACAGAAATCTCATATTTCCATTGCTGTTCTGAGTGAGTGGTGTATATCGCAGATTCCCCAATTCACCTTGGCTGTTTATATTCATATATGGCTCTATAACCTTCTGTACTGGCTTACATCCTACTCACACATCACCTCAATGACTGAGGTTCCTTTCACTTTTACTAACAGTTATTTAAATTATTTTTAAGAACTTACTCTGTACCATACATTGTACTAAGCACTTAACCTACATTATTCATGTAATCACCATAGCAGCTGTCTGGGACCACTGTTCTCATTATTCCCATTTTACACATGAGGAAGTTGAGACTTGGGTCAAGTAACTTGTCCAAAGTCACTTGATACATGTTGAACTCATAATTTAAACTGTGGCAGACTAAAGCCAGAGCCAATGCCCTGGAATGATGACTAGAAGTGAGAAATACCTAACAAATGCTCAGACCAAGAACATAATCTGAATATTACATTCTTATTGATCCATTCCATTATTTAATCAGTGGTCTTTTAACCTTTTATTAATTAATTTTGACTTTTAAAATCCTCAATATAGTACTTTATATAAGTTTATGTTCTACTAAAATCCATCATAATGAGGTATCAATAAGGTGAAAATAGACCACAAATTACCTGCCTTTTCTCATTTCACTTTCTTTCTTGGAAGTGAGGAGTATCTGAGCGATCTGTTGTCCTGTTTAAAGTCCTTCAGTCAAAACTGTACTTTAATTCGCTTAATCATTTCTATGTCTTGATCACTTCCTTTCTGTGAACCTCGGTTTAGAAAACTGTGGATAATATAGACAGTAAGTTTCAAATCTGTAGAACTCAATTTCTAGAATCTGGTTCCAAGAAAGCATGCATGATTTTCATATCGATCCTGTAAATATGTCCAAAAAACTGTTCTCTTCTGTCCAATTTATCCATTAAGACCAAGAGCAATCTGTATGCCCTGCTGCAAGTCACTCACTCTTTCCCCTTCCTGCCACACTGGTTATTGCAAATTCAGAACTTAGATGATATTTCAGTCTGTGAATGCAAAGAGGAAAGTCCACTTTTCACTTCTTTTCTTATCTTTCCCCACTGCTGTTAAGGCTAAACCAAAATGTCACACTTTCGGTAGAGTTCTAGGTAAATGAGCCCATGAAGAGCTGGCAACTGAAGTAGAGATTTTGGAACTCTTATAATGAGTGTTTCCTGCCCTGCCTAGTAGCTGTTTTGTTGCTGGCACTCTACTCTCTAGAGTGGAGAGAGTAGGGGCAGTTGTTTTGCCTCTTGTAATTAATGGAATGGGAAACCCTGGGTAGAATGCATACATTAATCTGACTCTCCCAATTATTAACAAATTTTCATCTTTCTTCCTTTATGATCTTTGATCTGAGAAGTGCAAAGTGTTAACTATTTTCAGTAAATGAGATTTTCCTATGGATCTATTTTATGTTCCACATGAGTTTTCCTAAAGAAGCTTCTCTTGACTAGCAAGGAAAGGGAATGTGTAGCAGCAGGAGACCACAGAGAATGCTAAGTGACTTTGTATATGCACAAGTCACCAGAACATTCATTACCATTGAATGTTCACAGGCTGTGTCCTCTCTGGCTGAAAGCATTTCCACAGAGCAGAAACTCATTTAAGAAGCTAATTTTTGTCACTTGCCAACTTGCACCATCCTCTGTGCTGTTAACTGGAGACCTTTTTTTTTTTTTTTGGCAAGGCAACCCTTGCAAGGACCTTGTCAGTTTACAATCCCTTATTTTTTTATTTTTTATGCCTAGAGCACCTGGTCTTCCTAGGTGGTCTCCAAGTACTAACCAGGCCCGACCCTGCTTAGCTTCCGAAATCAAATGAGATCAGGCTTGTTCAGGGTAGCATGGCCATAGACCACCTGAGTGTTTCTTGAGGTTAAAGTCATTTAGTGATAGTTTTGTCTGTGGGGCTCATTTTCCATTTATACCAGCTCAACTGGACTAGGAAGAGGAAGCACTAGCCCTGTGACCAAGAGTCAGCTGTCCCCCAGTGAAAAACCACATATTTTGAGCTCTCTCATGCCTGCTAGCTGTAATTACACTCATGGAAGTTTCTAATCCCAGCAGGCTGCAAAGTAAAGGATATGCAGACCTCTTATATAACACACTGGCCCTTACTTCCAAGACACAGATCCTGTAAGGCCTAATGAACACTATTCTCTATCAGGATACCCATGTCATGATATACTGACATGTAAACATCACATTCTGACTTTTTACACCCACTCCACTCTCAATACTGAGGCTTCTTTTCCTCACTCCCTTTTCCCAAACCCTTCACTGTTTCTCTGGAGCACATGACCCCAAAGGAAAATTCCTCTCACCTTCAGTCTTATTTTACACAGCTCCTTCCATCTTGTTGTTCTGTGTGAACCCTGTTTCCCGTAGCCTACTGACAAAGAGAATAGTTTTATCTCATAGTAGGGATAAGAGGTAGACTGGTCTCCCTTTCTTCTTGGGGTTAATTCCAGACCATTCCATACTCCTTTGAGGAGGATGGAATCCTTCCATGCCATCCTATTGATCCTTTACCAACACTGAGACATTACCTCTCATCCACTGAATATTTTATGCCCCTGTTCATTGTCTTAATGTCCACCTCAACTTTGATCCCACTTCCAGAAAACTTCAAAGACAGTGTCTATGGCTTGACAGCCCATTGGTCTCTCAGTTCCTCATATTATCTCTTCATATCAAATGGCCTTCAGCTCCATTTCACTTTAACTACCCATCTCCTACCTATCTATGAAAATGTGATTGTAAACCCATGATCCCAAATTTTAATTGAGCTTTCAAAAGTGCTTAACATTCTAACTGGACTATACTACCAAGCAAATTCTTCCATGTGCTTTAAAATATAGTTCATATATTCCTCACTCTCTCCATAATACCAAGTTGTCCCCTCTACTCAATTTCACTAACTTGAAAACTTTGCCTCATATCATAAAAATAAAAAACAAATGATGAAAGTGGACAACCACCTTTTTGCTACCAAATCTATCAATTTTTCTACATAAAAATCCATCTTCTTCTTTCCTTCTCCTTTAAAGGAAAAAAGTATCCTTTACAGCTATTAAGGCTCCCAGATATTCAGATTCCCTCTCATATGTCCAAGGACCTCTCTATATCAGTTATGTCTTCTTTCTATTAAATTTGAAGCGTTTTCCTTTAGTAGATTCTTATAAGCATTCAAACATGTTTTTAAACCACCACTTTGATCCCTATCCTCATTCAGCCACTGCCTAATATTTTTAACTCCCAGTTAACTTCTTAAATCCTCTACCAAGTCATTCTTAACTTTTCTCTTTCACTCATACTTAACATTCAATTTAATAGCGAATTACATTGGCTGTAGCTTCAAAATATTTCCAGAATTTTACCTTTTCTCACCATGTTAACGCCTACTACCTAGTGCCAGCTGCTCTCATCCCTTACCTGACTACTGCAGTGGCCACTTGATTGCTCTTCTTGCTTCTTCTACTCTGTCTTCCTGCAACAGCCTCTGCTGAGAAACTCCCCGCCCCCAGTGGCTTCCCATCTCTGAACTAAAAACTTCGTTTTGAAAAAAGGTTTCAAATCCTAACATGATCTGCCCCACCTCTACCCCATCACCACTCTGATCTCATCTCCTATCCCTTTTCACTTTATAAACTTTACTTCAGTCAATCTGGCTTCATTATTTTTTCTTAAAAATACTCTGACTGCAGCTGCTTCAGGTCTTTTGTACGTGATGCTCCTTCTGCTTGGAATGTGCTCTCATAGATATTCCCATGATGTGTGCTCTTCCTCTTACTTCCTGTAAGTCTGTGCTCCAACATTAACCTTATAAGAGAGAACTGGCCTATATAAAATAACAACCACCCCCACTCAGTAGTCTTGTTCCCTTAATGCCACTTTATTTTTCCACCTGACATATTATGTATTTAATTATGCTTATTTGTCTCTCTCGCCTCTATGAAAGAAGTGTCATCAGACATGTTTTCTGTTTTTGTTTTTGATTTTCAATTTACTACTCTAGCCTCAGAATGTAGAACAGCACTTGGCATGTAGTAGGTCTCAATAACTCTTTCCTGAAAAATGTTTCCATTTTGTTATTTCCCTTTTATTCTTATATTTATTCCAAACTGATTTGCCTCTTTGACTCTAAATTTGCCTTTAAAGTCTTCAGTCACCTCTTTTACTAAACTCTTGCCTAACTTTACCACAGAGCAGGTTTCAACCTTCTTCTTCTGTGGTTTTCCTTCTGTATTCCTGGTCTTCAGTCTCAACATTTCTCCCTTTTAAAGAGTCCTTAAATTGTGCAGTTCCTCAGAGGCCTCTTGTATTACACTTCACTTTAGTTCCAGGTGATCTCATTTCCTCCCATGGCTTTATAATATCATCTATTGCTAGTGGTCCCAAGCTTATTCTCTTGCCTAGCATTATCTTCTAAGCTTCAAGCCTATGTTTTCATTAAGAATCTCAATATAAGTGCAAAACTAAAAGCCAAACTACTTATCCTTGGGTGTTACTTCTCTTAGAAAATGATGCCATCGCTTAACTCAGAAAACTGGGAGTCTCTTTCTTTTCCCTTATTTCCTACATTAATTTCATCACCAAGTCTTGTCCACCATATCCTGTGGCTGTGCCTTCTCTTCATCTCCTTTGTCATACCTTAAACACCATTATTTCCTACATAGAATATTGCAACAGTCAACCTAATAGTTTTTCTACTTTCATCTCCTTTTAATATGTTCTCTATGCAGACTTTTTTTTGCTCACAACACTTCAAGCAACCCTCATCACAATTAGGTTATAAAGTCCATCATGACCTGGCCTGTAACTGTTTCTTTTGCGTGATATCTATATCTATTCCTAACACAAATCAGTACTCATGAATGGCTCTTGTTAGGGCATCTATTAAGTGTACTGTGGTAGTAATTCAACCTATGTTATTATATCATCTTCACATCTTTCATGCAATATGCACATTAATGTCACTTATTTTTAGATGAGGAAATTGAATTCCAGGGAAATTAATCCTGGCACTGAAATCATATTTATTGAATGAATGAATGAACGAATGAGTAAAGGGTTTTTTCAAAACCACATATCTAGACATTTCTTGCAGAGCTTCTCTACTACACAGGGGTGATACACATGCCACTTATTCTAAAAGCATAAAGTACTAAAATGTAAATTTTTAAAAATCATAGATCATTTTGGAAGTTTATGTTACCCTGTATTACACAGATATTCTTGCTGGGTGGGAAATAACAACTAAGAGGCTGAATCTTCATTGTTAAAAAAAAATCTTATCTTCTTACTAGATAGACAAGACTTATACATACATACTAGAACACATAGAGAACAACATAATATGGCACTTGTAAATGTCAGAGAGAATAACTGGGAAAAGTCTTCTTAATTCTATTGAGCAAGGATACAAATAAATAAAGGAGTCCCCACCCAGTTAACCTAATCTACCAAATTAGCTAATGGAGTGTCATAAATTATAGCCAGATCTCCAATGTCCTGTGTTAAAGCCCCCAGCTCTGGACTTAGCCCCATGTATGTAACTCACAAGAGTGTGTCAAATCTGATCCTACAAAATATTATCTAACAGAAGAGGTCTTGAATGACATTACATCCACCCTGCCCTGCAACTCCCTACCCCTTTTATCTGGCTCTCCTTTAACATGATTTATTTTATTTCTTCTCACTAACTGACACTTTATTTATTTGCTTGTTGTCTGCTTGTTTTTATTTAATCTCTGTCTCCCCCCACTAGACTATAACCTTGAAGAGTTCAAGGACTTTGTTCCATTTGCTGTTGTATCCCTGATCAGTAACAGGGGCTAGTGATTGACAGTCACTGAATAAATAATGTGTTAAATGAATGAATAATGAAGTACTTGGCTAAATAGAGCCCATTCTTTAACTGAGGGACTCAGGGATTAGAAAGATCACTTTAACATTTCTCTATTCTAACATTATCCTTTCTTGAATGGAAAATACCACCTGATGCTACTCTCAATTTTCAGAATTGTCTTCACTGCCTTTTTATCAAATCTTGTAACAGGAGAAATTCCAGCCCCATCTACACGGTGTCCCTGGGGAATATGACCAGAGGCATGGGCCATGCCCTCGCAGAGGCCGTCTGAGAGCCACTGTGGGTAGCAGTCCAGTGTCTCAATGGACCTCAGTTTAGCTGGCTCCAATTCAGAGCATCACCAGCTCATCTCCAGATGTACTGTTTATGAGGACTGATCCAAAAACTGCCTTCTAGAACCCAAGACACCCACACTGGCTCCATTCAGCTATGACAGTGTACCCAAAAGCTACTGCAGGTTTCACTAAATTACAGAGCAAATGTCAGACTTCCTTTGCATTATCAGACATACATCTTATATAGCTTCTTTATTGGGTTTTTATATCTTGAGGGGGGTCTTAATAGGATGAAAGGGAGGCTTGCTAGGTGCAGATGAGTGCCGTTCAACTATTTAAAAGCATATTTAATTAAACTGGATTCATTGCCTGCATGGGGCAAGTTAAATGAAAACTAAATAGATAGAGTATGATTACATATTATTAAGAAGAGAGACAGCTCTGGAGACCAAATTCTTTTAACACAACATTAAGTTGAGCTCATTTCGTATGCACAGTTTAGCACTGGCCTATAAGGAAATCGTGTTTTGAGAAAATCAGCAGAATGGTTATGAGCTCTAAACAGCTTTTAATAAAATGCAATGTTTCAGGGAAGGAGCAGCTTCCAAGCTTCACGTAAATATGCTAATTAAAGATAATGAAGTTTCCCACTGATTTCAGGTTCTTTTTGTTTTCTATTTTTTATGTTCACCTCACCCAGGCTGCTTTCCACTTTGTTTTATAAACTCCTAGAAATGCCCCAGATTCCTTATTTAAAAGATGACAGGATTGGCTGAAAGTTGAAGGGAAAAACAAAAATAAAATCTGAGTCTGTCAAATGGATGACTTTATTAGAATTGACTGTCTGGGTCTAAGCAGTCCATAGGTTGAAATAATCCTAAACTTTTAGTTGGTGTCTAGACTATTTTGACCAAAAAAGCTTTCAAACTGTGACAATAATAATAAAAACAGTTTTTATCTGTTGAGTCTCTATAGGGAGTAGGTGCTTTGCATATATCATCTAATTCAATGTCCACCATCATACTAGAAGATAGAGATTGATATCCTCATCCCATAGAAATGGAAAGAACAAGGCAAATAGTAGTGTTGCTGGGATTCAAAGTCAGGTCTGACTGACTCTCAGATCCCCACTCTCTCACTGGCAACACCTTCCCTGACCTTGTCCAGGAAATTTCAGCTCTGGGGAAGGGAGCGGTATTTGAAAAGCATGCAAAATAGTCAACATAATTAAAAAAATAAAATAAAATAAAATAAAATAAAATAAAATAAAATAAAATAAAATAAAATAAAATAAAAAGCTTCCAATGTCTTTCAACACTTGAACCTCTTCAAAGAAAGTTTTAGAAAATTCTCTTAGCTGCTGGTCCACAGGTTTAAAAAAAAGTTGAGAAACACTGATCTGATTTACCCAGCCCTGAGTTACAATCTTTGACTTTGCCTCACCATTTCTCATTCTTCTGATAGCAACACTTTGGTGTAAACTTGTGGAATTAGCTCTCCTCCACTTTTAGTCCATATGTCCTGAGCTGTGTTTACTCTACCCTTAGCCATATGAGTTTATATGTGTCCTCGGTCTGGTCAACAGAGTCCCATATTGGTTCATGAGACACATTTCCAGAAAGGAGCTCCAGCTCTCTTACTTTGGGCTGGAAATATTGAGAAAGACATACTCTCTAAGGTTGCTAAGCTGGCATTGCTATATTCCTGGCATTGCTAGTGGTTCTCTCTTCATCATGAGGGATAGCTTGCCTGAGATGAAGCCAAACGCAGAGATAGAAAGGCTCAGAATTCTGATGACATTGTCTGAGGACCAGCATGCATAAAGCCAAATACCTACATATGAACTTTGCAAGTTCAAGAACCAGTCAATTTAATTTTGTTATTAAGCCTGTCTGAGTCATTTTTCCACCAGCAGCATCTAAAAAAGTATGTCCTCCTCATCCCCACCAATACTGTAATTGTAGAACTTTAAGCTCAGAGAGGAAGTACGATTTTCTCAAAATGTTTACTCCTACTTAGCGGTATATTTAGTCCTAGAATCTAGGGCCCCTTTCTCCCAAGTCAGTTTTGTCTCCCTACATCATTTATTCTGAAAGTGTGATCACCAAACCAGTAGTATCAACATCATCTGGAACTTGGAAATTCAAATTCTCCAGCCCTATTTCAGATGTACTGAATCAGAAATTCTAGGGGCTAGGACTAGCAATCTGTTTTAATAAGTCCTTCGGGTGACTTGAATGTCTGCCAAAATTTAAGAACCACTGCTCTAGATCAATTTCAAATTTTTGAAATGTCAGAAACAGTTTCTTTAAACAAAATATTGCATAGGAACTCAATATAAATACCAGGTAAGCACAAGTTATTTTGCTTGAAATACAGTGAGTAGCCTAAAGACTATCTTGTTCCTGGGGACACCTAGCAGCGCCTGAGAACATTTCCAAAGAAGCTTTAGGATGCCATGAAGCACAATTCTGATGGAGAAAGATTGGTGAGATGCCATTAAGATACTTTCTCAGTATCACTTATGATCCAATTTTCTGTAATCTTTGAAGTGCTGTCTTAGGGTGAGCTATTCACAAATCTCTACAAAAGGGCTTTTTGAGTATTTGCAGAATCAGAAGAGGGAACTGGGATTGGGGAGTGCATCATAATAGAGATCTACCTTGGGGAGTTCCAGATCTTGTCCCAGCTAAACTCCAAATCCAAATGTGGATGGAGGATGAGAATAGGCAGCAGTTCTTTTAGAAGAGCTCAAGACCCAAACGGTTGGTCCAAGGTAAATAAATGTAGGAAACTACTTATGTTCCTCTCAAACATAGATTGCTCTAAATCTTACAAATTCAATAGAATTACTCTTTGACAAATTTATGAAAAACATGAATTGTTATGCAACCTGGCCCTTTCCTTGTTGAATGTCACCCAACCTTGCCTGTTGGGACTTGGTGTCTCACAGATGACTGACTGTGTCTAATCACCCATGCAGATGACGGCCTTGGTCTCTTGGTGTTGTACCTTCCCAAGGATGTTTGCATGGAGTAGGATAGTGTTCAACAGAAAGGGAAGCATCTGTTGGGGAAAGATTTTGGGGCAAAGAGATTTTATAGCCTCCTAGGAACACTGGTAACTGCTCCTGTGTCTTTGCAGAGGTTAGTCATTATCACTGAAATGCCCTGTGATCTTCAACTCAGCCCATTTCCCAAAGTTTTTTTGTTTAACTTTTATTTCATAATCATAAACTTAACTCTGCAACCCAGCTATCATTGGAGGGACAAGGAAAATCCCAAATCCAAAGAACTGCAGAGAGAACAGAGATTATAGCGTCTTCTGAGTGGGTGAAAAGAGGAGTGCTCAGGTGAACTACAGAAGGAATGGTCTGGTGGTTAAGATAAAACAAGTCAAATTTATTAGAGTTGTCCACAGTCAGCATTGGTGATCTTCTTGCTAATCTTGCCATTGTTGGACCTGAAGCGCTCCATGGCCTCCACAATATTCATGCCCTCGTTCAGCTTGCTGAAGACCTCATCCAACCACTTGCCATCCAACCACTCAATCTTGACAGTGCAGATGAAAAACTAAGAATTATTCATGTTGCGTCCAGCATTTGCCATGGATGAGATGCCAGGACTCGTATGCTTCAGTATGAAATTCTCATCATCAAATTTCTCCCGTGCATGGACTTGCCACCTGTGCCATTATGTTATGTGAAGTCACCACCCTGGCACATAAATCCTGGAATAATTCTATGCAAGCAGAAACCATTATAACCAAATCCTTTCTCTCAAGTGCTCAGAGCATGAAAGTTTTCTGTTGTCTTTGGAACTTTGCAAACATCTTGAAGGAGACACAGCCCAGGGGCTCACTGTCAATGGCAACAACAAAGAACATTGCTGGGTGGACCGTGGCTGGGCACAAGTGTCTCTGGGGCAGCAGCGTCTGTGAGGCCCAAACATTCTTAATGTTGTTTTATAAGTTCAATTATCACAAATAAGTTCAACTAATACTTTCCCTGTAAAACTATCCCTATCTCCCTGAATTCCCTGTCATTCCTTTTTCTGTGTTCCCATTGGTTCTTGTGAATAGCTCTGTTTTAACATTTGCTATATTGTTTTAATAGTAACAATAATGTATTTTATAATAGTAGATAATACATTTTATCTTTATTATTGTCATTTGGGGGACATATTTCTCCACTCTATGGGGGGGATATATTTCTCCACTCTATGGTGAGAGTAGGATCCATGTGATTTCATCCGTGTATCTCAAAAACCAGGCATAGCATATGTGATACTGTAGGTGCCCAAAAATATCTTTTCTGTGAAAAAAAAATTTCTTGCTAGGCCTATTTTGTCAAGGTCACCTATGGAGCTTACCATCTTGGGAACTTAATAACAGCTGTCATGAATCCAGTGGCTAATATAAGTCATGCCCAGTGCCTAGTGAGTTTCAGATGAAGAAACTGAGGCTCAGATACATTGTGAGCTTATTCAAGATCAAATAACTGGGGAGTGGTAGAGCAGGAACTTAAATCCAGTCTTGTTTGCTGTTATCATTACTTCTCCTCATTCATTCAATCAACCCACACTGAAGGAGGCTTCTTTTGCCTCAACAGTGTGGCTGGGACATTCTGAGTGGCTGTCCTCAAGGGCCCCTGGCTTCTTCCATTAGTTCACAGAATGGTGAAAAGAAAGTCTCTAAAACTGCTACAAGTAAATAGGCAAATACAATCTTATATGATAAAGGCTCTTGTCTTGGATCTATGTAGTACTTTTCCTCTAAAGAATACAGAACTCTTGAGCACAGAAGCAGTGAGAGAATAAAGAGATTGTTTTTGTTTCACTAGTTTTCCCATACAGAAACAAAGCCCATTGCCTTACGACATCCTCAGGCTTGAAGGATGATAGAATTAAGCAGATTATCTTGGTACTGTTTATTATCCCAGGCCTGCGTGCCTATCCCCTGCTCTAACTGCTAGCTTTCCTAGGCAGAAATGTCTCCAAGTTGCACTCTCTGCACTTTCTCCTCCTTTTAATATTATTTGATTTGAAATAGACATACACTACAGCAGTGTTGCCGGAAATATTCTAGAAGCCCGGTAGGATGTATTTGCATATTTATGAAAATAGTTTACCTTCTGCTATGACAATAACAAATGTTCACAAACTTGGCAGTTTGTTCACTTTGTCTGAGGAGAGAGCCAGGAGCATAGCAGCAATTTAAGAAGAACTTTTGGGAGGTGATTACAATATGATTTTACTTTCCTCAGAGTTATTATTCCATATAGCATTTTTTTTTTTAGCATAAATTCTCATGCCATGCATATTCTTCTTCTGGTCATGGAAAATTTTAGAATCCTCCCCAAAATATGCCAAGAGTTTCAGTCAGACTTTGTCAAACTTAGTCTAACCAATCTATAATTATAGTTCATATTTGACAAATATAATTTTGTGAATTTTTTATAATTATTTATGACTGAAATCTCTCTCATGAGTAATTTTCAGCCTTCTAAAGATCTTTCTGAAGATATTAAGCAAAAGAGGATACAAATCTGACTCAACTGTAGTTACTTTGTAGCCTTTTTCTAGGAAAAAAAGATTCCAGAAGGAATGTTTTAAAATAAAAAGATGAAAATTAAAGTGCCTTTAATGACACTAAGTTTCTGGAAACCAAGGTTTGTGTTATACTATCTCCAGCTATACCACCAGTTTACTGTGATTTTGAGATGGTTTAGAATAAATGAGCCCCACGTGGAACAGACTGAGTGACATATTAGAAAGATCAACTGTTTTGACGTCAGACAGACCTGTATACAAATCCCTACTCTCTAACCTACTGGCGGTGATCTTCAGGAAAAAACTAACCCTTTTGAGATCCACTTTTATCAGCTGTAAAATTGGGATAGTCTTGCCCACCTTGCACAGTTCTATAAGTTTGAAATGACAAAGGAATATGGGATAGTTCTGGATACAAAATGCTCAAAAAATACTAGTAGGTGTTCCATAACCTCACCCTTGTTTAATTAACCATACTATTAGAGTACGTATCTTTTTTTTTTTAACTATATTTGTGTTATTGTATAGTTTCAATGTCGTTACTAGTTGTATTAATTTCCTGTGTCTACTGTGACAAATCACCACAAACTTGGTGGCTTACAACAACAAAAATGTATTGTGTTATAGTTCTGAAGGCTAGAAATCTCAAATCAAGATATAGGCAGGGCTGTGCTTTGTTAAGGCTCTAAGGGATAACCTTCCTTGCCTCTTTCAGCTTCTACTGGCTCCATGTGTTCTTTGGTTCGTGGCTTCATAATTTCAATCTCCATCTGTCTTCATATGGCCTTCTTTTTGTCTTCTCCTGTTTTGCCTGTTTAAGGACACTTATTATTAGATTTAAAGTGCACCCAAATAATCCAGGATGACGTCATCATGAGATCTTTACTTAATTATATCTGAAAAGACCTTTTTTCCCCCCCAAATAAGGTCACACTCACAAGTTCCAGAGATTAAGGCGTGGATATATCTTTGTGGACACCATCATGCAGCTCACTACATTA
Organism: Eidolon dupreanum; assembly: GCA_028627145.1. NCBI lineage: Eukaryota > Metazoa > Chordata > Mammalia > Chiroptera > Pteropodidae > Eidolon > Eidolon dupreanum. The sequence goes on along the minus strand of CM053503.1, from coordinate 98,279,527 downwards.
GTATATTGTGAAACTATGATGAGCCAGTTTAAAAGATGAATTCCCTTAGGAGGGCAAGTCAAAGCCTTTAAGTGAACTAGGACCTGAGTGGAGTAGTAAAAGGTAATAGACATCATGAGATGATAACAATGAAAAGTTAGGCAGGAAGAGACACAAGAATGAATTTAGGTGAGATCATCCCAGTTTCTGATAAGCTGGGGTAAAGGGAATATTACTGGACTTTGGTAGTAGCAGCTACAGAAAATGTTCCATTTTCTGAGTACAGATTATTTTAATATTAATATCAAAGTCTGGCTAGCTCTGAACTACTCTCCTGCTTATCTGCAGTAAGCACAATTTTCTAAGAACTTCCCTAGCTCAAATGTTTCTGAAATCCCCAAGTGGGGGTGGGAACTTGGCAGTGAGTTGACTAACTCAATGAATCAATCTTGTACATTTTAAAGAACTACCAGTGTAGCTGGAAGTCAACCACCCCTTCCCTTGATACTGATTTTAATAGAGATATTTTGAAGCATCTAGCAGCTAGACATCATAAATATTGGCCTCCGTTATAGTTCCTTGGGAAAACCGGGACTGCATCTAGTATTTGTGACTGTTACAGCTTTGGACATGTTGTCCGTTTTGTCCCTCAAACTTAGGTCTAGGTGTTCTCATTATTGCCCCTTTGTAATGAAAAAGAGAAATTATATTCTTATAAAGCAGAAGAATGATGCATCATCTGTGTTATTCATAGATAGGGTCCTCAAGATAACCCAAGCTCCCAAGCGTTGCAGCTCTTCCACTCTTACCAGACCAGACATTTGTGATGAGGTTCTACTATCGATTGACATACTTTTCCAGACTCACTAATAGCCTCCAACACTTTAAGCCTTGGTGCTGAGTCTCATGCAGCTTCCTTACTCTCAAAGGGTCCTATTTTCCTTTTTGTCAATCTGATCTTCAAACACCATTCTTGTACTCAGACCATCTGTTATATCTCTGGATATATATACAGAGCTCTGGCAGGTTGAATTCCTTTTCCTTTTGCCTAAATCTATTTCAACCCTTATGCAAAAAGAGGATGTAGATAGTCATAGATAAGTGAAATGTCGATATTCACCCACCAGACATGAACCAGCCAAAATGTTATTTTAGGATTTTACACCTGAATTTTGGAACCGCAGCTGTTAATAGCTTCATTTGAAATTATCCCCTCCCTAACTTTTTGTAAGTTCATTGGAAATATATATATAAACTGTGCTTAAAAAGACAAAAAGAAATATGATATTTACTTTATAGGGACAAAAAGAAGTACAAGGATCAATGAGTGAGGGGTCACACTAGGAGGGTACATTCACAGGGAGAGAGTCAGAGACTAGGCATACAGCCATCCCTTTTCACCTGAATGTTCTCTGGAGGTCTTCTCTGTTGCAACACTGAAGATACTTTGGACATTTAAGGATAATGAGCTGGGTCTTCATGATTGATCTTAGTGTAAGGTAAAGAATATGAGCATTGGAATCGGAGAGACTTAGGTTAGAATCCTAATCCACCACTTACTAGCTTTGTTTTCTCAAATAAGTTGCTTAAGTTTTTGATCATTTTCACCATTATTAGGTTGAAGAAAATACCACCTAACTAAAATCATTGCAGGGAAGATTAAATAAGAATTGAGAGCTTAGAGCTTTGTCATAATAAGAATTCATTATCTTATAACTTGGTATAAGCTTTAATAATGCACAAATTGACTATTTATAGTATCTTTTTTTTTAAATGGTGACATTGGTTAATGAAATCCAGTAAGTTTCAGGTGTATAATTTAACAGGAAGGCATATATATATTGCATTGTGTGTTCACAACCCATATATTTATAGTATCTTTACCTCAGTAACTTTGTCATTGGCCCTATGCTTTTGGCTTGTCTCTTCATCTTGGGATTCTCAAGCCTGCCATAAACTTTGCTCACTGATAAGTTACTTGATGGGTGCTAAAGGTAAAGATGAAGGTACTGTCATTTTCAGAAATTTCTCCTTTAGTAAATATACAAAATTTCTATTCTTACCTTTAATTTTACTTTAAGAATAAACCAATATAGATAGAACTTTCTGACATACTTAAATACTAGTTTGAGATCACTCAACTCATTTGCATGGATGACCTCTACTTGAACTCATTTCTCTGGAAATAAAAGTTTAGTGCACTACTAATTCAACTTAGAAAGTAATTGAAAGACTTTAGCAAATGAGGAAAATTCTAATTTTATAGGGACTGGGAACTTAATTCAAATGAAGAAAGCTTCATTGATGACATGAGTTAATTGTGCAGTTAACATGAAATAACCTTACCTAGCATTACGAAGACTCTAAAAGCATCAGTTTGCAGGTATCAATGATTAAAAGATTCTTTAACAGAAAATCACATTTCTTGAATTTTCTTCATGTGGTATATCTGAAAGAACACAGTCAATGGTAACTAGGGAATCTAAAACTTTCTATAATATCATATAGTAGAACCCTATTATAAACCTAAAATCTAAGCACAAAGATAGAGTTTTTTCAGATTCCAAGATATCATACCCTCTGTTTTGCAAAATCCTTATCTTCTATCTCTAAATGTTGGAGATGTCAGGGCTTAGTCCTTGACCCTCATATCTAATTACACACCTGCTTGGAGATTTCAGCCATTCCTTTGGCTGTTAATACCATTCATATGCTACTGATGCCCATATACTCCATCTCACCCAAGGTTGAGTCATATATCAACCTGCCTACTTAACATTACCATTTGGATGCCTCATAGTTATGTCAAAAGTAACATGTTCAAAATTAAATTCTCTCTCAGATTAATTTTCCTAGAAGCAGAACTTCAGTCAGGGATTCTCAAGTGATTTATTATATTGTTATTGATTTAGTGATATTCAAGTGATTTATTCGAGTGCTCTCAGGAGAGGGGGAAGAAAATAGGAGAGGGCTGAGAAAAAGAGTTAAGTGAGACTAGCTTCAGCAGGGTCCTATGGGGAAACTCTGGAGTGAGTACAAATTGTACACTGAAGTCGATCTCACATTGAGGTGAGGAGGCTGGTCTTTTATAACCACATGTCAGGTTTCTGGCTCCCCAGGAGTAAGAAGTTGGAGGACATAATTTCTCAACCCCTGCAGCTATTTTATCAGGGAAAATTCTCCAGAGAAGGTGATGTTGTGAACAACTAGCATCTGACACTCATGGGATCTAGGGAATGGGTATATCTGTCAATAAAGAGGATGAGAACAGGGCACTGATAGTATCCACTATATATTCTTAATTGACTCTTCAATATGTGGTCCAAATTCTACTACAACTTATATCTGAAACCCACCCACAATCTTTCCAACTCCACTCCCTAAACCTAGTCAAGGCTACTATCATGTCTTATCTAGACTAGTAAAATGCTTGCAACAGGTGCCTCTATGCCTACCCTTACTCATCATAATACATTGTCCTCATAAAAGCCCCAGTTCTTTTCTTTTTTCTTTTTTCTTTTTTCTTAAACATAAATCTGATCACCTTCAAACTCTTTATGGCTTCTTATTGCCTTCATAATTAATTTTAAACTCAAGGTCACAATCTAAACTGCACTAAAGAATCAGGACTCAGCTCTCAATACCAACTCTATCATAGGCCTCTCTCCCTCTGATTCTTCAAATCCTGACATTTGGTCCATTTGTTGATCAGTAAAAGTTTCTGCCTTGTAGACTTCCTTCCTCCTGTTAGCTTTAGTGAGAATGATCTTTGAGATTTCTTTTTTTATTTGGCTCCTTCATCATTCAGGTCTCAGGTTCAAGGACACTAGCCTGAGAGAGGCCTCTTCTGACCTGTGTTTAGCTCCTTCACAGCACTCATCACAGTCTTCAAGGTTTTTTTTTTTTTTCCTAGAAACTTGACTAATAAATGATCCAGATTTGTTGTATAAAAACAGAAAACACCATTCCATTTGTTTTGATCTCTTGACTCATTATCCCCCACTTCGAATAATCTCATAGCTTCCTCTATTCCTCTCAGGTATTAAAATTCCAATCCAGTGAAATATCTACACTTTAATTCTTTGACCTGTACTATTTAAAGCTTTTTAGCTTCCCCAGCTTGGACTTTCCTCAGGCTGGAAAGACTGCATTGGACCAAGAGGACACCATCACTTTCTTTACTGCTTCCCTTAGCTTGCATTCCCTTCCTGCCCCCACCCAACTATGTAGGTTACCTGTGTCTTCTTGAGAACTGGAGAAAGGGCAGAGCTGGGTGAGGCATAAAAGGACTTACTTCACTTGGATAACTGTAACCTGGCATTACAAACTTCTGTGTGTCGTAAGCCTGACTGCTAATTCTTTCTCAAGTTGAGAAAAGCCCATCTGTAGTTTTCTGACACAGTTAATGCTTTAGATGCTAGTTGATTACATTCCCTTCGACTCCTGGCTCCTTGTGGCCTACTCCCCCCCAAAAATGTGTCAGGGTCACTTTATTCCTTTGAGCAATCCACTTTTGAGATAACCTAAGTACATGTCCCTTTTGCCAAGGCTATATCTGGAGCAGGGAAAATAATTCAATTTTGCAATGCCAGCCTCAGGACTTTCAAGACTGTCTCAGTCCATTCAGGCTGCTATAACAGAAATACATAAAACAGGTGACTTATAAACAACAAATATTTATTTCTCAGTTTGGGAAGCTGGAAAGTCCAAGATCGTGGTGCCAGCAGATTTGCTATCTGGTGAGATCAATGGCCATCTTTTCACTGTAATCTCACATGGTGAATGGATACAGGATGCCCTCTGGAGCTTCTTTTAAAAGAGCAATAATTCCACCCATAAGAGCTCTACCCTCATGAACTAATCACCTCCTAAAGGTTTCACCTCAAGTACTATCACACTGAGAGTTAGATTTCAACATATGAATTTGGGGAGGAACACACTCAGACCATAACAAAGATTTTCCAATGAAACCTGCTTCCAAAGGTTATTGAAGGTCATCTGGAGGCTTTCAGACCTTAAGATATCAGACCTTAAGTCTCTCAGACTTCTACGTTCTGAGGGTTAAACCTTCTGAGTATGAAACCATCTGCTCCCCTGTATCCTAGGCTGCTCATTGGTAACACTCTATTCATCACCTCTTTCTCTAAGGCCTGTCTTGTTTCCTGCTCTTTATAGCCAAGAAGTGAGTATTGGCAATATATGGCAGAACCAGTTCTATTCAATCCTCTTGTATAACTAGTACAGAAGATGTAACACATTGATTTAGAATTTGGGGTACATCGTACCAACTGTTTTGAGCTTTAAGCCTCAGTTAAAACTCCAAGAGGGGAAGAGCCCCATTTAACATCCTGTTATTTTTTTTCCCCTTTGTCCATAACTCTCACTAGAATGTACACAATGAAAGCTAAGATCTATCCGTCTGGTACTATAATTAATCTTTAGCACCTACCCAGTTCCTGGGTAGCTTGTGCCAAGTAAATTTCTGTTGAGTTATTTAATGGTGCCATGTATATAATTTTTTTCCTAAGTTCCTTTATCTATAAAATTTGTTTAAAACTTAACTCTCAAGATGAGGGAGACAAGAAAAAAAATTATGCAGCACACAGAGAAAAGAGTAGGGGACTGATGTTTAGATTATAACCTTTATTTAGGATTTGAAGGGTCTCAAATCAGTATCAGAGATTTACAACCCCCCCACTGATTCCTTACAGGTTTTTGTTTAAAATGTAGTAATTAAAATGTTTAGTACTTTTTTCCTACCCTAGTTCTTGGTAAATTTTTGCAGTCATTCACTTCCACACCTGTTCTTTCTAGAAATGCTGCTCAGCATAAAGTGGACCGTGTACTTCTGCAAGGTAAGAAGCCCTGTCTCTCTCCAACCATGTCCCACCTCAGCTATTCCCACCTCCCTCCAAGAGTTCATAGACCCACAATAATAACTTTGTCTTTACATGAAGCAGCAGAAAGAGTTACTTGAAAAAATTTCTCTATTATTGGTTGATCAACACATCATAGTTATTATAATTATCATCATCATTATGATATGTTAGCAAGCCGTCCTGTCAGTCATATGTAGTGAATGTAATGAACCTCCTTTCATCACCACTTTCCTTTGTCAACACATATTGTTCCTCTAGCTAAATAAGCAAACGTGTATTTTCATGCTAAGAGTTACAATAAGTTCTGCAAAAATATTCAAAAGGGACTGGAGGGGGAGCAGTCTGTTAAGAAATGCTGAGGATTCCACCCTGGAAGCCAAGTCATCTGATGAGAAAGCATCTAGCTTCCCTGAGGGCCTCCTTATGTGTCAAGTAATGCTTTTACCAAGGTCATTTCAGGTGACAATGCTATGATTGGATGCTTGGGAAAAGGTCAAGAGGAAAAAGTGGAAAATATAATAAATTTTTTAAAAAGTACTTGAAAAAGATAAGGACAAAACCTAGTTTCAATTCCTCACCCCCTCCACACATACACCCCGCCCCCACCCCCGCCCCATTCCCAGGTTTCTCCAAAATTAGGGGAGAGAAAAAGAAGAATGAGGGAAGAATTATTTCAAGAACATCTGTGGAAACCATCAAGTTTATTCTTAAAGTAAGTGAATATTGGTATTTTATTGACTGGCAAGATATGAAAGAAGGCTAAGAAATCACTATTTTCCTCCAACAAATGGGAGTTCTCAGTCTGTAAAAGTGAAGTTCTGTGAGTTCTGGCAGAATATCTAGAAACTGAGGAACACCTGCAGCTTTGGATTAAGTACAGAAGTAGTCTCTTCTTTTCTGAAAAATATGTGGCAATGATACCTTATCTTTAGGGACTGAGTGAGGATTGAGTTTCCACTGGTGAACAGAGTTTTCTTTAATTTATATCACTTTCTCACCTTCTACCTCTTATAACTATATCAATATACCTAATCATGTGACCACCGATGTGCATTTATGTGATTGTTGGCCCAACTTAAATGGATGCAGGACTGACAAAGTTGCCAAAAATGTTTATGTTTTATGTGTGGTACCTTATTTTGTTTTCATAATAAACTTTAACTTACACATCTTTCTAACATACTTCTAGCATCTCTCTGGAGCCTAATTGCTTGGATCTGTATCCTTGTTCTACTCAATGCCTCTGATGGCTGCCCATATGGCAAATATGTGCAGATTTGAAAAAGGTGTACATTTCTCAAACGCTTTACTCCCAACTGTCATAATACACTGATTTTGTTAGAATAAAACACTTTACTGCCATCTTCGGGAAAATTATCTTGTTCAGTATACAAGTCTACCAGGGTTATAATAGGAATGGTGGACTCTCAGATGGGACACCTTTTTTAGAGTACAATCTGCAAAACCACCTTAGTTTTGTTGCGTTTTAGCTATGTGAACTTGTGCAATTATTTAACCTTTCTCTGCTTCTGAAAAATGAAGCAATAATAGAGTTCTGGGGACTAAGTTAGTTAATACACGTAAGTACTTAGGTACTTGGCAAATAGGAAACGTTCAATAAATATAATTTATAATCATTATTACTGATGAAGAAATAGATTTTGATTAAGTGGCTTCCCTATCGATATCCAAATACTAAGATGAGCTGGGATATGAATTGGGTCAGGTTTCTGTCACCCATTTTTCATCATTTTGCCCTTCTTCATGTGTAGGAGATGTAGTCTGTGGTCAGACATGAAAGATTTGCTTCATCAACACTGAGTTTTAACTGAATGGAAAGTAGCTGTGTAATCTATTACTGAGATGGTACAGACATATATTTTATTGTTTGCATTTAAATTTTTAAAAAGTGAGTGGTTCCTTCCAGAAAATTATGTGATTCTGTTCAGTTTGTGGTTTCTGTTACCTAAGTCTTGTAAAAATAGTGTCACATATTTACTACCTAATTTGGGGCCTACTGTAGTTACAGTCTTTATAATATGATCTTTTAGAATTATGCTAAATAGTACTTTTGAGAATGTATGGATTCTTGAAAATCAGAGCACCAGTCATGGGAAGGAGGTTTGAAACAGCTGAGAACCCTGGAAGTGAATGGGAAACTGATGCCTACATTCCAGACCATACCTCTCATCTGATGTTCCCCTGAAAGACAGAGGAGATGGCCCCTATGAGGCCCAAAGCAGCTTCAGAGCGCATGGGGTGAGGGTGGGGTGGGGTGGAGGTCTTCTCCTCTCACTCCTCTTCACTACTCTAAGGTTTTGCCCTCTCCCTAACAGAAGTCCCCTACCTCACCCAACCAGTTAAGAGTAAGCTTTGCTGTACTTCATATCCTGAAGGTCGCCACATGCATCTTCAGATTATTTCCGGGGACAATTAACTTCTGACAGCTACAAATGAACAACACCCATTGTGTGTGCCTGTTCTAGGAGCTGTCTGCCCTCAGATTTACTTCTCTGCTTTCTCCTTTCTCTGCTCTGTATCACAAAGGCTGGGGAGGTACTGAAGGGGCAGGCTGACTCTAGGCTGTTTGCCTGGGTCCTATGCTAGGTCCTCAGGCACATACATCTGGTTGGATTTGGCCAAGGAAGTTATAATGGAAGATTGAAGGTCGTTGGGTAGAAAGAAGCTACTACTTCTCTGCCTATGGCTGGATTTACAATAGCAGCTGCTTCTCCTTTGTCTCCAGGAAACCCTGAAATGACCTGTCTTGGCTCCAGCTTATACCAAATGACACCCTCCTCAGGGCTGTAGTGACAATACTCCTTTCTTGTTCCTTCAAACTTGGGATTGTTGGGGCCTCCTGCTGTTGATCATCTCTGGGTTGCTTTTCTTTGTAGTGGGTGGGCTCACAACCTCCTCCCTTTACCTTATATAACTTTCAAACCAATTCTCTGTGTTTGTTTTAAATACTTGGAGTGTTTTTGTTTTCCTGGTTGACAGAGGCTGGTTTTAGAAAAGGTGGTTTGGTGCGGTGGAGATGAGCATAAACTCATGAATATGATATGTATAAGAAGGAGTATGCTGTGTAGGATGTATATAGTATGGATATAGATTAAAAAATAAGATGTTGGCTTATAAGTGTTGCATGGTAGAGGGAAGGAGGTTAATATTCACCAGCCTAAAACTGGAAAATCATCACACCGAGGTCCTTAACACATCAAAAACACAGGCTCTCTTTCATAGAAGGAGAGAGTAGTGGGCCCCTCTTCTGAGAACTGCTTTGTGCTCAGCAGGGAAAGAATGGGCTCCTGCCACTAACGTAACAGATAGGAGACTTTGTGATACACAGGACAGGTGGTAGGTGGTATATACTTCAAAATAGTTACTTAAAAGGGTTTTTCCTAGCACATTTCATAGGGCCACAGTGTCTGTCCAGTAGAACATTAAAAATAACTGTTTTCTTCAGTCATTCTATTAACTGTTAGTGAATGCCTACTATGTCCCATTCTATTCTAGGTACTGGGGATAGAGCAGTGAGCAAATAAAAAATACTGTGTCTTCATGAAGTTTATAATATAGGGGTGGGGGATGGAGGAGACAGACCATAAACAAAACATATAAGCAATGCATATGTTAAAATGATAATATGTGTTATAGAGAAAACTAATGCAAGGAAGCAAATAGTAAGTGTTAAGAGTAGAGGGTTGCAGTTTTTAAAAAGAAAGATCAGGGAAGGCTCACTTATTGGGATTTAAAGACCTGAAGGAAGTGAAAGAGACCTCATGAGTCTTCTGAGTAAAGAGTATTTGGGGAGAGGCGGAAAGGGCTTACAGCATCATATTGGGGTGGGGTATGAGTAATAAAGGGGACTCAGGGAGGAGTACAGGTTTCTGGCCAGAGCCTCTGGAAGAATGGCATTCTTATTAATTGAAGTGAAGCAAAGATGAGAAGGAGAAAGTTTGCTTGGGATTTGGTTTGGGGAGATTAAGAGGTTAATATTTAGACATATTAAAGGTGATAAGCCTCTTTTACATTTAAGAAGAGATACCACATAGATAGTTGCTTCTATAAATCTAGAACTCAGAGAAAGAGAGGTTTCAGAGTTGTCAGCATATCAAGAGAACTTAAATAAATTAAAGCCCCGAGGGAATGAGAGTGAGCATAAATAGGAAAATAAAAGGCCAAAGGTTGAGTTCTTGGCACTCCAAAATTAAGAGGTCAGGTTGATGAGGAAGAACTTGAAACAAAGTCGTATTAGTCAGTGTTCTCCAGAGAAATAGAACCAATAGAATTTATATAGAGGAATAGAGACATAGACATAAATCTATTATGAGGGGCTGGTGAGCTCACACAGTTATGGAGACCAAGAAGTCCCACGATCTGCCATCTGCAAGCTGGAAGCCCAGGAAAGCCAATGGGTGTAGTTCCAGTCTACAACCAAAGGCCTGAGAGCCAGGGAAGTTAATGGTGTAAGTCCCAGCCTGAGTCTGAAGGTCAGTGAACCAGGAGCACCAATGTCTGAGGACGGGAGAAGGTGGATATCCCAGTTCAAGCAGAGAGAAAATTCACCCTTCCTCTGCTTGTTTGTTCTATTCAGGCCCTCAACAGATTGGATGATGTCCATCTGCATTGGTGAGAGTGACCTTCTTTACTCATATGCTAATAATCTCTTCCCAAAAAAGCCTAACAAATACACCCAGAAATAAAGTTGTACCGTCTGTCTGTGTATCCCTTAGCCAAGTTAAGTTGACATATAAAATTAACCATTACAAAAGCCTTGGAAGCAGTGGTAAATGAAATGTGAGGAAAACATGAGGAGGGGGTGTCCTGAAAGTCAAGTGAATAATGTGTTTCAAGACAGAATGTGACAAATGTTGCTAATAGACACAACGAGTTGAGGACTAAGGGCTTACCATTGAACCTAGTAGAGGTGACCGATGATACTGAAGAGAGCAGTATCCATGAAGTAGGATGGATAAAACACAGAGTGGGCTCAAGAGAGAATTAAATGACATGAAAATGAATGATATTGAGTATAGAAAACACTTTTAAGGAGAGTTTCTGAAAAGAGAAAGACAAATAAATGGTAACTAAAGAAATAAGTAGAATTAGTTAAAAAGAAAAAAAAATTAGGAGAATAGACAATAAGTTATTATGATGATAAGAAAGGTCTAACAGAGTAAAGAAAACCATGGTTCAGGGAAAAAGTGGGATAATTACTGCTGCAGTGTTGGAGCATACTGGAGGTATTGGCACCTCAGGCACAGTAGAGGTGCTGGCATTAACTAAGCGCATAGACAGTGTGTCCACAGTACCAGGAGATAAGGCAGAATATACAGGGACAGATGCTGGTAGGTGAGCAAATGTGGTGGGCCTTTGCAGAAGTTCTCTGCTGGTTACTTTTATTTTCTCAGTAAAATATGAAGTTGAGGAGGAGGAACCAAGTCATCAACTAAGAAAGGAGGATGGGGGAAGAGGTATTGGAGGGTGAAATAGTCCACTTGGAGAGTGAGCAAGACATGGATAAGGAAAAAATTTCTAGTTAGCATTAAGAGCCCACTTAAGATTAGTTGTCATGAATTTAAAGTGAGGTCATTTATCATGATTCCATGCGTTTTTCTAGTCATATTCAGTTGCACAGTTACAGGCATGGAGTAGACAGAGAGTTGAATTTAACTTGTGCTGTATTTTTGCCCGTGATGAAGTTAGAGGGGGCAAGGAAGTCATGGATATCTGCAAGTGAGGGATTATAGTTATCGGTCATAAAACTCAGCCTGTATAAGAAGGAGAGCAAATCCAAGAAGGGTCAGAAAAAGTGAAATATTGGTATCATTGATAGATTGCAGGTCCTGATAGGGTCAAATAGAGGTTGGGGAGAGGATACTAAAAGGAGTGGGCTGGAAAGATAGCATGTGGTGGTCCAGAGAGCATGATGCTGGAAATAGAGAAAAAAGAGGGAACATAGTTCAGATAATGATTATGGAAGCAAATGACTAAGGAACATAGAGAAAAGGATCATAGGAAGAGAGGAGCTCAGAGACTGAGAAGCCAGGGTATTGGAAGGATCATGTTAGATTAGGGCATTGATATCACCAAAAATCAGGAGCGGTATAAAATAAAGTAAAAATGAACCAGGATCAAACATCTTCGAAAATTAAAAAGTGGCCTAAGTATGAGCTGATAGCTGTAACAAAGACCGGTGTGTAGAATAGCCTGATCATCTGAGATTCAAAGCAGAATGTTTTCATGAAGAAGAGAAAATAGGAAAGAAGGAGTAATGAGAGGATAAGAGGACACCAATCCCTCTTTCAAGGCCAGTGTATGAGAGTGCAGAAGGCTAAAAGCTGTCATTCGAAAGTGTGATGGGGGAAGCAGTATCTTCAAGAGAGAGTCAGGGTGTAGAACATAATGTGTCTAATTATAATGCATTGGGAGTTTTATAAATTATAGGGAAAGTTTTTAGGAACTGGATACAGGTAGATGTGATCAGAAAAAGATTTCATGGAATTTAGAGAAGAGAATGAATGAGAGCCTAGAAACCAGGACTTCTTGTATGGCTTTCTTTAGTTGAATTTTTAACTTTCTTTAGCTACTGACTTTAAGCTTTGTCTAATTGTGGAGGGATTATTTTCTTCTTACAGGTCAAGGCACATAAGCATGAATAAATATGTACCGGATTGTGTTTAAGAGATAATTTATGGAATTGGGTAGAAAGCAGAGTTTGGTGAGATATCTACAGATTAAGAGGAATTTGTATGAAAGTGGAAGGAAGGGGTTATTAGAATGTAAAATACCAAAACTGAAATCAAGCCTGTTTTGCTATTATGGGGATGCTTTTTCCACTGTCATGCCAAAGACAATATGGCATGCCTTGATATCAGAAATATAGATTTCAAGGGTGGGAGGAGAGAGAAACCGACTCATATAGCTTTTGAGTCCTTATGTAAGTGACAGATACATATTTTGTAATTCACAAGAATGAAATTTTAATTTATTTCACAAATGGGACTTAAATTCTGTTGCTTTCAACTTCATTTTTGCCTAATGGTAAAAAATATAGTACAATCATTTTTAGATAAATTCAGACAAATAACAGATTACATAGTCATTTCAAGCAAAAGCTCAAATTTAGAAACTTTTTCTCTACCCCTCATTCTGTCTAATGTCAACACTATATGTATGGGGTAGGGAGATATTCCACTTTATTCTGAGGGAGAGCCAGTGCTTACATTTGATCTATATAGTGACAGTAATAATAAGTGAATAAACTTGGTGCCATGGTCTCTGTCAACAGTGAAGCATGACCACTGGCATCCACTGTGCTCTCACTGGCCTCCAGTCCCTCTTCCCAAGCAGCTTTCTATGGTTGCATATCCTCATCATAAATATGAGATCTACTGAGGACCAGTGGCCATCTCTCAGCCCTTGCACACCCATTGGGGGTTAGTGGGTAGAGTAGATAGGGATCTTGGGCAATATGTCTTGAAGTGTGGTGTCCTCTGTTGCCCTCTCTTGCTCTTGCATGCTTAGCCATAAATATTAGAAATGACAGTTTTATCTGCAGTAGCTGCCTGTGATTGCAGAAGATTTCTTCATGAGGTTTACTGTCTCCCTGGGCTTGACTCAGGATGCAGGAAGGCTCAGATACACTGTACTATCAGATCTCAAGCTTAAAATCAATTTTTAAGGTTACCTCAGATATTTGACACAAAAATGGGCATGTGTGTTTCCCCTCCAACTCCTGGCAGTAAGAAGGATTCTCTCTTATGTCTAACATCCTCATTTTTCTCCAATAACCATACTTCCTATTCTTAGCTCATGAAGACATGGGAATTTGGTCAGCACAAGGAGAAGAAATTGTTACTTACTGAAGTCATATGCTTTATTTCTGGAGTGAGACATTTGACACCCTTGTTTTTAGGTTTCCCATGAAGGAATAACTTAGGGGATATCATTGGATAAGATACATAGTAGGTTTTCATTTCCTTCTGAATTATCTGTATTTATTTAGTGGAAAGTTTGGGTTGATAATTGAAGTAATATACATGACAAATTGGCAAACTTTTTGAAAGCAGGGTGGTATTAGGATATAAATAATTGTTTTAAATTCTTGAGAATGAGAAAGAGAAAATGAGCAGGTGGCTCGTCATGCTTTCACTGGCTTTTAAGTTGGTTCCAAATGGCAAACTATTGCCTGGGCAAATATTTGGAATCAAAATGACCCTACTGCATTTATTCAGAATATTTCAGTCATGTTCACCATTTTAAAGGACATAAAACTTGCTAGAAAAAAAAAAAACTGATTTATTGGAGCACTAGCATGGAGTTTGAGAATAAAACAAGTGAAAGAACAGATATCCATCACCAAATGGCCAAAGTGCTAACAGGAAGAACAGTCTGAGCATATTGTGGAATTTGAAGTTAAGGTGGCAGACTTTTATCTAGATGTGGACAAACTCTATATGTTCATTGTTGTGGAGACCAGACCTATTTTCAAATAAAAATGTAGGTCTTGAATTATGAATTTTGTTCTAAATAAGCCAAAGAGAATATTAAGTAATTTTGATAGAACCAACCAAGACCCAGATACACTGTACTATCAGATCTTTATGAGTACTTATCTTTATGAGTAAATAACATTTACTTTTTTTTTCTTTTAGTTAAATATAACATCGTTATATTTTGAAATAAGTCTTGAGAAGAAAAATTAAAGTAGAATTATATGTGACTGAAGAACATCAATTAAATTACTGGGACCTAAAAAGAAAGAAAAAAAGTTGAAGCATAGTTAATTAGTAATGTGAACTTAGGTTTGGATGGTGGAAACTGATTTTCTCAATGCTGTAGTTTATTACTTGAAATTAATTTAAAAACAATAGTGGTGGCATATAAAGGCTAGAGTATGACACAGCCTGGGCGATCAGATAGACCCAAGTCTTAATTCCCACTGTACCACTTAATAGCTGTTTGATAGTAGGCAAATCTTAACCTGTCTTTATTTCCACATCTTGCAAAAATATCAGTTTTTTTCTCTGTAAAATGTAAACATTAAAACCTACTTTATGGCTCACAGGAATCCAATGAAATACATATTGTATTGCTCAGCATAGTATCTGGAACATAGACTGAAGATTTTTCACCTAGTTCTGTTGCAGAAAAGTCAGACTGGCAAGAAACCAAGCACCACTCAGAGAGTTGGAGAACTCGGGTTTATTATGCCGGCGGTCTCAGAGGAGCTAGCGCTCCGAAGGTCTGGGCCTAGAGCTCAGTTGCAACTTTGCTTATATAGAATTTATTTGGCATGGGCTAATTGGTTAATTTGTCCTCAGATGGTCACAAAACGTAGGAGTTGCTATGGGTTGCAGGCAGTTTCAAAGAGTTACAAAGCATGGGAGTTGCTAGGGGGTACAGGCAATTACATTTGTTGCTTAGACAGAACAAGCAAAAGGGAAGATGAGTCTTGAGTTAATTTCAAGTAAGGCCTATGCAGCAAGCATATCTACAGAAGCAGAACAAAGAGGTGATTATGAGGTTAGCCATTTGAGTAGAAAATTCCTCTTCAGTTCCTCCCAGGAAATTTGCTAAGCAAAGAATTGAACTGATATTGCCTTAACTATTTGATTTTTCTTTCAAAAATATTAGGGAA
This sequence comes from Eidolon dupreanum, assembly GCA_028627145.1. NCBI lineage: Eukaryota > Metazoa > Chordata > Mammalia > Chiroptera > Pteropodidae > Eidolon > Eidolon dupreanum. The sequence continues at coordinate 98,264,023 of CM053503.1, read as the reverse complement.
TAAATTCAGTGAAAGAGTCCACTGTGCTTTTTTCCACTTGATGATTGAAAGCCCAATGTCCCATTGGAAGAAGGATAAAAAACCTTGACATTAGAGTTTCTCTGAAATAAAAAAGCAGATTTATTCATTCTGGCTATGCTTTGGTTGTCCGCCCCCTCTCTAAGCAATTGGTACATTCTGGCTACGATTTTGTATTTGTCACTTAAAATTCGGGCAAGTGTAAATTAGTCTACCCCACCCCAAGCTAATGGTCATTCCTGAAATAAGAATCTATTTTTCTCCTCATGTCGTGACATATCCCAGAAAAGGGCATTGCACTGGGGAATGGGTAGGATGGGGAGTGGGGAGAGAGTCTCTAAAGAAAACAAAACAAACAAAACAAAAAACGATGGAATTCTTCCGGATCCTGCTCAAATGTGTCCAGCTCATGAAATCTGTTTCTTTCATTCTCTAGTAAGAATTAATTGCTTTCTATTCCCTCGGGTAGTTTTTACAGCTTCATTTTAAATTTACGTCTTTATCTTTCATTATATTCGTTTTCTTGTCAATCTCTCTTAGCAGTCAGCACCCCTGTGAGAGCTAGGCCAAGTGTTATCTATCCTTCACTGCAAGATTTCCCATTTTACCTATTATCTGGTCTTGCATGGAAGTGTTTAAACACAGTCAGCCCCTATCATCACTCCTCCTCTGCAGAACCCCAGGACTTGAGAATCTTGGTTACTGTGATTGTGTCCATTGAAATGCATGTCTTTAATTTGAGAGTTGGGGAGATATTAACTGTAATTATCTAAAACTCTATTTTGAGGTAAGTAAGAAAGATCAAAGACTGTGGAACCAGTCCCTGTGTAATGCAGAAAGCATTTCTGGTCCAGCTGACTTCTAGCCCTTTGGCTGAGAAATGTTGCAGACTGGTAAAGCTTGCCTCTGAGCAAAGGAACATCTATTTACTCAGCTGTGGCTTTTTCTGTTTCAAATTAACATTTGCTTCTCCAAAGCCCCTCTCTCTTCTCAGTGATGTTTTCTCACTGTTCCATGTAAATTTCTATGTTTTTCAAAATATTGATCTAAAGGGGTGGAAGTGGAGGATCTTTTGCAAGAAAGGAAAAAAAAAAACACTTGGCATATGTGGTTGCCTTGCATGTCTGACTTTTGAATTTAGTTATCTCCTTAAAATTAAGTATTGTCTTTTTAAGGCACAAAACTGGGACTGTTACACACTCTGATTTTACATAGCCATAGGTATCTGGGCCAGATCTAAACATATTTTTCTTCACAGGAAATGTTTAATAGATCCCTTTAATACTGTTGTGCACAAGCCAGCAGACCCTTGTTCTTTTGATTGGAAATGTAAATCGTACTTAAGAATTGGTCCAAAAGAGACTTGAACTGAGTCCTTGGATGCAAAGTTGCAACTCACTGCAGATTCTGATAGTTGAGTTACAACTCACTGAAAACCAGGAATTTAAAATGGAAGCACTGACAAACCTTCAAGCCAGGGCAGCACAAATGGCGCCTTGATAATTTATAGTCTACAGGCAGCTCTTGGGTTTATTATCACAATGACAAATGCACTGTCATTGTTAATAGGATATTTCCCAGCAAGGACTTCTTGTTATGCAAGCCAGGTTCAGTATGTCATGCAGCATGATAGCAATAAAGTCTACAAGAATTCGTAATGAACTTCAATTACTAATAGATTATGGTTAATGGGAAATATGTGCAGTAAAGATATGGGGTTTTATATGAGCCTTCTGGTATTCTACAAGGCAGTGATTTATGCTACAATTTATGTTAACATTTTCTACTATGAAAAGGCCCAATTTGGTAGAAAGCCACTTCATCCATAACAAATATTTAAGATAACTTTGCACATAATATAAATGAAGGTATAAAATTAGATATTAATCTATTTAATTTTAACATTTTTATTTTTATTGAAAATGGAGACTTCCTCTTCTGAGTAGTACTGTTGGTTTAAAATGCTTGCCGGAAAACAGAAGCATGAGCTATATTGATGTCTTTGAGTTAAATGTAACATTTCGTATGTGAATTTCATTAACTTCCTGCTATAATTACAGACCCATTTAAGAATTGATATGTACTAGTGTCTTGCTTATGTAAGTATTGTTTTAAATTAAGAAACCCCACAAATATTCATGTTAAATTAACATGAATTTGTAATCTATATCATGATTTCTCTCACTATAGAGATTGACAGCTATGATATATATGTGGAAGTGCATATTTAAATGATTTGTTTGTATGTGTCTGTGTGTATCAGACACACACACACATATGGTCTATATACATATATACACATTGACTAAAACTGACAAAAATTAAAACATGCTAACCAAAATATACACCAGTTTAGCCAAATATACACCAAAAACATCAATCATCCCTTTTTCCAGCATATCCATGCTATATGTGCTACTGCTTGTTAGTTACTTAGTAGCCATCTAAGTTATCAGATTGACTGGCAATATTGCAGTGCTTGTGTTCATTAACCCTTATTTTATCGTCATTAGTATTCTTTTATATTATTAGTGTAGTTAATGTCTTACTGTGCCTAATCTATAAATTTTATCATTAGTATGTATATACATAAGGAAAAAACAGTATATATGGGATTCGGTACTATCCATGGCTTTAGGCATCCCCTGGGGGTCTTGGAGCATATCCCCCATGGATAAGGAGGGACTACTGTAGTTGACATCAAGTAAATTAAACCTCTGGAATCCACGTGATTGATATTATATTACCTTTTATATTTTTCAAAGTTTTCCTCTTCTTTTCTCAATGTTCCTTTTGGTATGCTTTATAGATTAGGGGAAAAAAAGATTCTAATAAATATGGGAAAGACTTGAGTCCGATTAATTTAATTCTGGTAGTTAAGGCATAGGTTCAGCGACTGTTAACGCCAAATAAGTTAACATCGTACATAGAAGGTAGAAAGTTATTTCCCTCTCATGTAACAGTCTAAGGGTAGGGAGTTTTCCACTGATGTGACAACTGCTCCATTAGGTCCAGTGCCTTCTACTTGTTGCCTTGTGTTTCCTAGGGTATTGCCGCTTTTGTCTGCATGGTCTGAGATAGCTCACTATCACACCTACATTCCAGTCATCTAGAAGGAAGAAAAGCAGAAAGAGAACATACCTCTTCTGTTATCAGTATACTCCACAAATTGTATCACTTCTCACATTTCACTGGCTAGAGTTTAGTCATATGGTTTCATGTAACTCAAATGTAGTAGGAGAAATGTACATCTTCATGTGGGCAACCATGGACCTAATTAAAAATTAAATAATATGTTACTGTAAAAGAAGGGGAGAACTGATATTAGGAAACAGTTTCTGCCACATTACCTTCAACACTCTGGCCAGCTGGAGCTACACAGGCCTTATTATTTGCCATTGCAAAGTCTCTTTTGTTATGACTACTAACTGAGATTATGTTTACACAAACCAAAATAATAGATCAATTCACTGGGATTGTCCTTCCCTGCCTAAGAGGGCAGGTCACAGTCATACAGTAGCTGCCTTTTAAAAGTAATACATTGTTGGATCGAGGTGATTTTTTCGTCCTGTTTTCTGGATATCTTTTATTAAGAAAGAAGTTTAAACTCTTCTCTTAATCGGTCATGGAGAAATTTTAAAAAATAATAAAAATAACAATAAGCCACAAAAACTATTAGAGTATCTCTCATTAAAAGCTATCATGTGGTAGATTAAGCCTCTTGGAAAACATTCATAATAGTAGCACTGTCTTGATAAATAAGCCAAGGCTGCAATGTGGTTGTGCTCATAATAAGTAGCATGGAACAATTGCCTCTTCTACAGAACTCTGGGATTTATGTCCAGTCTGTCTGCATTGGGAACTAGAGAATTAATGCATGAAACTCATCCTTCAACACATGTAGAAAAAGGAATCACGGAATAGAAATGAAATTAGCATGGAATTAGTTAGCTGTAGGACATAAATAGAGGTACTGACATTTTCCTGCAACTTCTATATCAAATATCTTTGGAGAACTCACCCAGTTTGGACTGTATTTGATAGCCCCCGTGATTTATTTCAACATTTTCTACTTAAGGTAGGTTGTTTTTAAAGTCCTTCAGGTATCCTTAGGATGGATCAGGAAACACAGATAATTCTTCAAGAGAATATGATCATGAGAAGACACTGCTTACACAGAATAGTCACAGTGTGTCATTGCAGCCTCCAGAACAATGCATCACTGTATTTATTAATCCATTGCTACAGAGATTACAGCAATGTGACATGGAGCGTAATGAATTTTGGGCACATTTGGAAATGGTGACTGTTGTTGCCCAGGGAGCCTCTTAAATCAACCCCCCTTTCACTTCAGTTGCCTTTCATGGTGTATATCACATTGAGAAATGGATTACACAATCCGTAGCTTTAACTACCCTGCATTAGTTGATCTCCTACTATGGATGTATGTTGCACAGTGTATGAATCATAAGAGAGCTAGAATACAGTGACAAATAATTTAAACATGAAATGGTGATGCCTGGGCCCCTATAGGAATAGAGGTAGAGAAACAAAGGCAAAAAGTCAAGGTAAATGAATGGTAGAATCCATTATCTGTGGCTAGATTAAAAGAAATTAGTGAAGCATAGTATTTAGAAAGATTTCTATTTCACCACTCAATGAGGTAATTTTTTATATATATATACAATGCTTTGACCCTCTAAATGCTGCTTCTTCCCTTTTGTATTCAGATCCTCTTTAGTTTGTAGATGGACATTTGGGGGCAAAGATAATTTAGTTCTATAAAGTCTTATTCTTTTAAACAAGCTGCATCTAAGATGAAAGAGAATCATAAACTTAATTTTCCAAATATAGCAACATACAGTGTGAAGTCAGATGACATAGGGTCCAGCTTACTTCCTGTTGCAAACTTGTTTTGAGAACTGAGCTAAGTCATTGAACTTATCAGCATCTCCGCCTCCTCACCATCAAAATGGAATAATAATAACTAGTCTTTCAAACTCATAAATAATCAAATGAAGTCTTATATACTGTCTTAACTAGGACATTTGGGAGACAAGAGGCAGACACTCACAAGGATATCTCAGGGAATAGGTATTTTTTTCCCAGGATAGACAGGAATTTGAAATGACAAGAAGCATAAGGAAGCAGCCAAAGCTCATCTCCCATTTAAAGGCCATGTGGTCTTATTCTCTCTGCAAGTCAGTTCCGTTCCTCTTTCTATCTGTGGCACCCTAGTGAGGTCCTCTCACACATGGGCCACAGTGCCAATTCTGGACTTGAATCTATTTCATGACCTTTCAGTTTAGCAAGTATAGAAAGCCATCAAGCCTCCTGTTTTTCAAATATGTCAAGCTCATTCCTCCATCAGGGCCTTTGCACTTGCACTTCCTTCTTCCTTAAACGCTCTTCTCCCAACTCTTTGCCTGCTCCTCCTTCAATTCATCTAAAGCTCTGTTCAAACCTCACTCTTTTAAAAACACCTTCCCTGACCACTGCAACTATTATACTCTCTGGTACTCTTTTCTCCGTATCTAGTTTTATTTGCTTAATAGAAACTATCACTACCTTTTTTCTTTCTTTCTTTTTTTTTTTTTTGTCTGCTAGCCCACTAGAAACCAGGTCAATGGTGTTGGGAACTTTATTTTCTTTACTTCGGTATGACCTTTGCTTAGAACAATGCCTCACACAGTCAATATTAGTTGAACATATATTTTATGAATAAGTGAAAGAATGAGTGCCTGACTTCTCTAGATTTATAATCTCAAATTTCTAAAAGCTGAATTAAAAAGATTCATTTCATATTTTTCAAGAGAAACCACTCTAATCAAATGGTGGCCAACTTACAAGTTGGTATCCTTGTGTCAGCTGCCCACCCCTTGGCCTGCTCAGAGACAAAGTTGAGATGGGATCACTTTATGTAGTACAGAGGTCAGGCACTTACAGTGTCAGGCAGGCACATCCCCTAAGTGAGACTTGAGTGGCCCAGCCTTGATGGTACAGTGAGTTTTGTGAAGTAACAGCTGAGCTCTAATAGACACACAGAGGTCATATACCTTTGTCTAGAAATGTCAAGGTCAGGAACTAGATTGGCTCCTCTAGGTACTAGCTCTCTGGCCTCAGTCATAATTTTCCTTAATTTTATTTTTTATCTGCTTTGTATTTTATATTGAATTTTTTGAGCAATCAGTAATAATCATAGTTAATATTTTTAAAATTCCTTATGTGCCTGCTACTTTTTAAGAATATTAATGTAGTTTAACTCTTGAAATCTTCAGCCATCCTGTGAGGTGGGTACTATGATTATTTTCATTTTGAAGATGAAGAAATGTCGAATTGGAAAATAAGTTGCCCTAAATCACTTAATAACAGAACCAAGATTTGAACCCAGGAATTCTGGTTCGACCTTCCCATCTAACAAGACTGTTTCATATATTTTTTCCCCAATGGGGCTTAGCAAGAAGTCAATTTCTTAAAAATAACATTCTAAGGTGGTAAACACATGCAAATATGCTGTTAAAATGTCAAAATAGTCTGAGTAAGCTATTCTTAATAAACATTTAAAGTACATCAAATATGCCTTTGGGTCTATGAAGTTTTATAGATGTAAGTCCTAGTATTCTCTATGACCTTTGCATCTGTTGTTATATATGCACAACAGAAATTTAAAATATTTTTTTGCCCAGATTGGCAGAGTTTTCAATTAAGAAATTTACCAATTTTTATAATAAGCAAATACAAAAGCCTTAAAATACCGTTCTCCACTTCATGTCTTCTCTTTGGATTTTGGCAGTACTCCCTAATAACAAATTTTAAACAGTGTCAGAAACAATTTAAGTTATGGTTTATAGTAAATACTAAGCAAAAAATAGTTTTGCTGGATTTCTTGAGCTATGTTTAAAATGAGAACATAAACACATAGGTATAAGGTAGATGCTTAAGAAAAGAATTCAGTGAACACCAATTATTTAGCATCTTCCACATGCATGGCACCATGTTAAACACTAGGAAATGTACAATAATGTATATAACAGTGTTCCAAATACATGTTGTGGGCTTTTTTTCTGAATCACTATAACCAACTTGAAAAGTCAGTATGTGACTGCTGCAATCCTTTGTAATATACAATGTAGGCAGGCCAATAGTTTCATTCCTTGTACCTATATAAATTTCCATCATGAACTGGTGGGTAATCATGGGGATTTACTGTTTAAATAGACTGGAGTGTTCCCATTATATTAAATTGAGGCTGGTGAGTATTTATTCTTGTATTTTATAAGGGCGGTATGGGGATGAGAAAAAGGCCATATTTTCAGATATCCATCTATGGTGGCTGTTCTTTCTATGTTCAAGTAGCATGTTAGTTTTATTGTTGTTTTGCACATGTGCTTTTTAGAAAAGGCCATAATTTGCTCTGTAGTGTCTTAATTTCTACCATTGGCAAAGTTGTTCAAGGTCATCATGGCCCATATTCATCAATCACGTGTGCCTCATGGATTTTCTTTGTCAGTAGTGCATATCAGTATGATTAATGGTTCATGGTTCACGTTCAAGAATCTGATTGGATAACTGTCGTTTCATTTGTTGGAACTTATAATTCAAAAAACATTGATGAAGTTGTCCATGAAAAGAGGGCAATGCAAGTCAGTTTTACTTATTATGAACAACAAAGCTTGGTCATTGATTAACGTAAACAGGCTCTGTACTCCAGTGTACTCCCTGTGCTTCAGCTAAGAGATTAGGGAGGGACATTAACTCTTTGAGGTGACTATACTGTAGTACTAAGTGGAAGCACTGTAATGTGAGAGTGACTATCATACTGTGTGGAAGGCTTCATCACTGGGAAAATGAAGGTTCATGCGTGTTTTAGTAAAACCTTATGTATTTTGTTGTTTCTAAGAGGGAGTAGTAATTACTTTAAAAATATATTTATTAATTATAAAATTACTTATTTACTTATCTAAAGAGATGTATTCTTATAAGAATGATAAATGTTTATTATGAAAAATAAAATAAAGAACATCAAATAAGCTTTCAAAAATCCCTTGAAATCTTACTGTCTACAGATGACTGTTCTTAGAGATCTTAGAGGGGCATAAGGCATAACAGAGTATGGAAACAGATCCAATGTTTCCTAGAAATTTAGTAAATGATAAAAGGTGCATTTTAAGTCAGAAGAGGTTTTTTTTTTTTTTTTTTTTTTTGCCCCAAGTAAATTGTGTTGATATAGTTGGCTTCTCTTTTTGAGGGAAAACAGCTTGTTCTCCATCTTACTCTTTACACTTATGTAAATTTCAAATGTATCAAAGACTTATTTTTTTTAAGTGAAATTATAAAATTATTATGATAAAATATGTTAATATATCAAAGTAGTTTTTAGAAGCTTTTTTAAATGTGTCAGAAATCTTGAAATTAAAAAAGAAATAAATTTGACTGAATAAAATAGAAAAAAATTGTATATCAAAAAACAAAACACTACAAAAATCATAAAATTAAAAAAGAAAATGGGATGAAATGGAAACACATGACAAAAATAGAAACTACACTATAGGTATGTACAAAGACAAATACTTCTTCACAAAACTAGAAAAAAACAGTAAACATATACTTTCTTAGTGTTCAAAGTATTAATAAGCATATACTAATATATAAAAAATACATAGTATGTAATTTCTTAGTATTTTAGGAAATTTCAATACAATCCTCAAATGGAAAGGACTTTATTGTCATTAAGCCAGTGAAACCTGGTTGTCTTATTTTTCTAGCTTATGTGGTATTTAGCTTGCACGTGGTCTGTTTACTTGTAGAAGGGATGGGATAAGACCAGCAATATCATATATGATTCTACATGGAAGAATGTCTTGGATTTTCTAGATTTTACACATAAGAGACAATTTTACAAGATGTATTTGTAATTTTAATACAGAAGTAAATGATCAACATTGCTCAAAATATAATTTTTTAACACACTCTCCTGATTGATATTTATGCATCAACCACTATGAAACTCAGACTGTTATTAAAAAGAACCTTTCCATCTTTCTTTACACTAAATTCAGGCTCCTGCAGATCTTTCACAATTTCTGCTTTGAGATCAGGTGGTGCTGTTGTATTAAAGTTGCAGGTTTCTGTCAAAAAGTCCCAAAGCAGGTCTCCATTTTCATCGCCATCAATAAAACAGTCAGATATGTCCATGGTGGACAGAAGGTCATAACATTCATACTTAATCCCCAACTTGTCCAGCATCTGAGTGAGGTCAGTAGATGTGACATACTGGCAGAGGTCATCACGGGGTAAGCGGGATCCGTACTTTTTCCATAGCTTGTCCCAGCCACTGATTCCTGCGTGACAGAACAAAGTCATGTTTTTATTTATTCTTTCTTTCATTTATCTATTCTACAAGGCAGTGCATTAGATGCTTGGGATAGAGTAGTTAATAAATAATATCCTTGCCTTTGTGTAGCTCAATTCAAGGACCGAGGGGTGGGGGTGGGGTAAGAAGAAAGTTTAATAAATAAGTAAATAAATTGTGTATCAGATGGTGCTAAGTACTGATGAAAAACAAATCAGAGCAAAGAGTAAGGAAGGTCAAGGAGTTGGATGGTTGCTGATTTATATACAGAGTAGTCACAGAGAGTCTCTCTTATAATCTGACATTTAAGCAGAGACATGTCAATATGCCATGTAGATATATCAGAGAGAAGATTATTCCAGGATGAGAGAAGAGCACCTGCAGAGGATCTGAGTCAGGAACATGGTTGGCATGTTTAAGAACTATACAGGAAGCCAGTGAGATTGGAATTTAATGAACAAGGGAGAGAGTGAATGGAGATGGGAAGCCATTATAGTACTATCTGATAGAACTTTCTGGATTGTTGGACAAGTTCTCCGTTTACATTGTCCAGTATGGTAGCCACTAATCATTTGTGGCTATGGATCATTTGAATTGGGGCTAGGGTGACTGAGGAAATGCATTTTAGTTATATTTCATCTTAATCCACTTAAATTTCTATTTCAGTAGCCAAATGTGGCTTCCATATTGAACAATACAACATTAGGTTGACTTAACATAATTTGCATTTTAATAAGGTCACTCTGGCCACAAAGATGAGAACAGATTATAGGAGAAAAGGACAGAAGCAGGGAGAACAGTAAGAAGGCTACTGCAATAATCTGTGTGACAGATGATGGACGGTAAGTTGGACTAGTGAGTTTGGAGGTGATTAGAAGCAGTTGGGTTTTTTATATGTTACACTCCTAGATCCATTGCCACTTGCCAACAGTTTGGATATTGGGTGTGAGTAAAAGAAAAGAGCCAATAATGACTCCAATGGTTTTGGCCCAAGCACTTGAAAAGAGAAAATTGTCATTATTAGAAATGCGAAGAAAGATGGAGGAGCATGTTTACATGTATCATCAGGCATGATTCTGGATATTCATGTGGTGATAGAAGGAAGACAATTATTTGTGTTAGTATGGAATTCAGAAGAGAGTATCTACAGAGTAAAAAACAAAATTAAAAGAAAGAACACAGTAAATTCAATAATGATATACTCAAACTAAAGATGAAGGAGCTCCTCCTGTCGATCCACTTACTAGATGCTGTCTAGGGCTGCCAATAACTAGGTTGATTCCTAAAAATTTTGTCCCAAACTTTAGAAGATGTTTTAACAATGCCAATTGTGTTTAATTGGAAATCCAACCCAGTGGAGAAGGTAAGAGATACAGCAGCTGAGGGAAAAACACATAGGTTGCACTATTCTTCTGATACTATCGGGGTTTGTATTTAGTCTCTCAGAACCTGAGTTTTTTCCTCAATAAGATGAGGATAAACCACACTTACCTCAACTGCAACTGCCACTATTAAATGAGATACTTTAAGTTAATCATTGCACAATGCTAAGCACATGGCAGATGTGTAAAAAGTACTATAAAATAAATAAACATTATGCAAAATTAGTCTAATAATGTATTTCTACTGGTCATAATCTTGAGACTGAAAAAGCAAACTTGCTATTCAGAAATCTATAATTATAATAAATCAAAATGAATTAATATCAATTTGTGGACCTTCTAATACATGCATATATTACTGGGCTGTTATATACACAGTGCAGAGCAGTCATTAGGAGTGGTAACTAAAGCCTGACTGCTTGAGCTTGAAGTTTGCCTTTTCTTCTTACTAGCTGTATGAACCTGTGCCTCAGTTTTATCAACTCTAAAACAGGAGTTATTATAGAATCTATTCACAGAACTTCTGAAAGGATTAACTGAATTAAGAAAATAAGGCACTTTCTTAACATAGTAAACATTGAAGTCTTAGGTAATTAAGTTGGACTTGGCCAGAGCAACAGAAGAGAGAAACTATATTTTATATGAACTCCCAATATTGAAGGCTGGAACTTTTTTTAGTTCTCAGACCTCCTTTATGATCTATGAAAGTAAGAGACTTTCCAGAAAAGTACACAAACAATACATACTCACACAGTTGTGCATATAATTACAGGATGCTCAAAGACCCCCTCACCCTCATTCACTGACTAGGCTGAAGTCCCCTGATTTAACCCAATAAAAGAGGCCTCCAAGACAGGAAATGGTAATAAAATAACTTAGATAATAGATGTCCCACTTATATTTCAGAAGACAGAGTGATAACTTCAGTATATGCTCTAGGAATTGGAATGAAGCAGAAAAAAATAAAACCTCAGTTCAATAAAAAAAAAAAAAAATTAAGTCATGAGTATATATTAAAAGATTTTCATTCCAAATATAGTGATTGTCTTCCTGAATAAGAATTTGCCTACAAACAGGACTTCACAAGAAAATAAATATATCAGTGGTTGATATAATGTTAGAATAATGTTATCATCATTATTATTTTTTTAACCTGGCAGAGAAAAAAAGAACAAAACAATATTGCCTAAAATTTGCTGGTGTCAGTGTTCTGTGACTCAGTGCCACTTCTGAGCTGAGCAATTATACACTATCTGACTGATGCATTATCATAATGGCCCTTGGTGGGCATAGCATATGGTGTTACTTGTTTTCAACGTGATATAAATCAGATTGTTTTTTTTCTTTGATGTATTAAAAATAACACACCATGATTTGCCTCTTTCCTTAGTCAAGTAAGGAGAGGAAAAGACAGAAAATTTTAGGGATCTTCCTCTAGCTAACTTCTCTTAACCAGAGAGATTTCATGTTAATTAACAACCCATTCAACTAATACCTGGCACTACATTTACAGAAAAACATGTCACTGACATCATTTTCGTGTGGGATACACCTCATATTCTTATTTCTCTTCTTTTTATCCCCAAATCAAATCTTTTACCTTCATAGTCAGGAACTTCTGCTTGTTATAATTAAATTACTATTTACTGAGCTGGGCTAGTTCTGTAATGGATACTTAGGAACACAGAAGAAATCTCTTCCCTCAAGCAAGATTTGGTAATAAAGCAAAAGTTGAACTAGGAGCAGAAATTTGGGGGAAAGAGTAGCTGGCAACCATCAGGAGCATATAAGCATGACCCCCAGGAATCCTTAGGAGTCACACAGGGCAAGTGAAAAACCACCCAGGTTATGTGGAATGAGGGTTCCAGTCATTTATTCTAGATTTTTATGAGTTAAGGATAAGCCTGTAAAGTGGGGAATGTGGAGACATCCAGGATACATTAAGTTGAAGACAAAAATAAACATATTTGACAATTTTATCTTCCTTTTCAGGTAGAATATATTTTTTTAATTGCAAAGGAAACTGTATTGAACAAGGTGATTTATTTTTAACTTTTGTCACTTATATTTAATTTTTTTACTGAACAACTCATGATTGAGGCAATAAAGCTATGACTTTTAGCCTTAGGAGACAAGTGAAAGTCCAAAATAAAATACCTAAATCTGTTTTCTCCTTTTGCTAAGTGTTTTTTTAAGAAGAAATATCATCTAAGAAAGAAGAGTACATGATAAAGGAAAGTTGGTAATTGAGAGTCTGTTTAATAATTCAACAACTTTTATTATTGCATGCTTACATCTAGGAACAGTATTAACAATGTTTTCTTCTTTGGGATACCTGTCTCCTGTGCTGTGTGCAGTGATGAAGAATTATGAATTATATACTGAAAAAGTTAGTGAAATACTTCCACCATCAAACTACACTGATTGAATAATATTTGACACAAAATACTTTTTAAAAAGAAAGTGAACTGATTTTGCAGGCTTTACTCCCTTTGATTTTTCTCATGAAAGTATATATACATAGTATAAATGAATCACATATATGCAGAGATGCACTATAAGATGCACTATAAAGTATGATTATCTATAAATAGCCCTTGATCAATTTAGACTCAAGTTCACACAGCCAAGAAATGCCTCAGCATTCTTGCTTCATGTATCATCATAAATTTCACTGGGCCTATTTTGGTTTGTACATTTCTTGATGCCAATAAGCCATGGATTGTATTAATTTATTCATGATATAGCCAGCAGAATACTGTATTCATAAGGGCACTAAGTCAATTCTCAGTTGTTTGTAGACTACTCATGTCACTTCTAAATCTTGCACTGGCTTCTTATTGGTGGACATTTACTCATAGAAAGCTGCCTTCTGAGACTCAAATACCTCTGAAAATACTTAGAAATAAACCAAATATAAATATGAATGGACCTGCTATTGATATTAAATGTGTTCTAAAATCAAACATTACTTCTGGATGAATCATCGTTTCTGTCTGCAACACTTTTTCTGTATTATTGATACAGATTATTAAGAATAGACTGCCTTCAATATTGATAGCTAAATTTACTTATGCGTTCCTAAATGCAATACAAAGTGCTTTACCCAAGTGTCCTAATTTAGAGAGGTTAGTAGGAAGCAGCCAGTTTACATAAGCCCTTCTAAATAGGAAGACAGAGCCCTCCCACATAAATGAGTAATTTTAACTAAACAGAGATAAAAGTAGTATATCGAAATGTTTCCTTGGGAAGAGGTTGTGTATAGGAGCTCTCATTTGCCAAACTCCCACATGAGTTCAAACCTAGGATTACAGGCAACAGCCATGTTTGCCATCCTTAAAGTCATTTCTTCATATTTAAAGATAAATGAATTTTGTGACATATGTTTTTTGACTATGGGGTCTGGTATAAACTTAGGAAAATAGAGAGTGTTGTATATCTAGAATCAATCTGCCTAGTACTATGTGTCCAGTCCATAAATATTGCTGTATGAAAGAAGTAATGCACTAATGAATTCAGCAATGTCAGTGTTTCATTTGCTAACGTGTTTACTCATGTTCTCTGTGTGGTACTTATTATATCCCAGGAAGCAACATGACAGGGTCAAACGTGTTCTTTTAAAAATATAATGCAAAACAAGTGAACCATTTTTGATAGTTATTTGAGAAAACCTATAATGAACATATTTATAATGGCTCTAGAATTACAAATTAGTCAAATATGATGGCATCCAAAATATTTAAAGCTTTATTTATTATTAAATATGACAGAAGGGAAAGAGATATTCAAGGGACAAAAAAAGAGGTAAACAGAAATAGTTAATATTTTCAGTCTCAATGAAAAATTCCTAACAGTTGTATTTGTTCTATGTTACATAAAAGAAGATTTTTATATAGATAATAACAAATTTCCCCAGGATAAAGAAGTAAGTAGACATTTAATTCTACTAGACCCCCTAAATTGAGAGCCGTTGTGAAGGACTTTCCTAATACGGCCTTCAAACGCATGCATCCATGCATATGTGCACTACTGCTGTTTTAAAATTCAGGCTGAATGAAAATAACTTACCTGATACAAGAATAATAAGAATCTTAGCATTGGAAGCTAAGAGACTATGGAAGAATTTCAGGGTAGCTGGGATGTCTTTTACATAATACAGCATCTAGAAATGAAGGAAAAGAGAAATGAGACACTCTTGTATATCAATGTCTTTGATGCTTGGACTAGATACTCACTAGAAAGTTTGATTTTCAAGTTGAGTAGATTTTACTCAATAAAACACTTAAGAAATTTAAAAGTTAAAGATATTATATGGAGAGGTGGAATAATAATGTGAGAAAACATTTGAGGAAAAGAAAACTATGTTAATTGCTGAACTAGAGCCAAATAGTTTTAAATTTACTCTTCCGACTTTAATAACACACACATTTATAGCTAGAGACACTTAGTCTCCATTCCACATGGAGACAGTGATTCTATGTTTACTTTATATTTTGTGAATTGTAGTTCTTCTGGGAGAAAATGGTGCCGGCACTGTAACGTCAAACCTGAGCTCTGGAATGCTGCTTTAAAATTAAGTCCTTTGCACTAACTTCACCATATGCTCCCAGATGTTTTTTTTCTAAATAACAGAAAATGTTACAGACTCTGATGTTCACCGATTCTCTAAGAAAGGACTGGATTAAGCATGAAGTTATATCCTTGGTCACAAGATGCTAGGAGTCAGTCCACCCTTTTTGAATAATTCTGGACCATCTCTGGTGAAGTGAAAGGAGAGGCCTTTCCACCCAATGCAGGAAGAGCTTGGAATCATAGATTGGCAGTGAAAATTTTTCCGTAAAGGTTTGTATTCCTAGATTCTACCTCCACAGACACTTATATCTCATCTTCATCTCCTTTGGACAAGAATTCCATATTCTATATAGATTCCCATGATGGAATTTATTGTCTAAAACCAAAACAACTTAAGCTCTGCCCCTCTCACTTGAATGAATGAAATAAAATGGACCTGCACATGGCCTGTGATGCCTCAGGGACCATATTCGATATCAGTTCATTCCATGCAATTCACCACAGGGACCATATATAGGTAGGCAGATACAACTAGCTAATCCATAAAATGGCTAAAAATCTATGACATGACCTAGTTAAAAAAGAGGAGGTAGGTTATAGTAGATACTTAGAAATTTGGCTTAATAGACCCTGAGATTCTTTGCAGTTGACAGTGAATATTAAGTTGAAAGAATGTCATGGGAGTGTTAGGACTATAGGGAACAATGACGAGACAGAGACAGAGACATAGCACAGAAAAAATACAGAGTACAGACAGGAAGAGAGGAAAAAACTCATAATATAGAGGAAGCAGAGTTCTTATAAGACAGACCAAACATGGAAGCTTTAAGAGAAATAGGGGACTGATCACTGAAGCTGTAAAATTTTATAACAGGTAAAGACTTGACTCAGAGCATAAGTGAAGGGATTGGCTTTAAATAAAGAGGCTTTTGTAATAATATGAAAGAAAGAGATGGTGAGTACACTTGCAGCTATGTTTGTAAATTTGGAGAGTGAAGAAATGAGTTTCCATATGATGGTTTCTCTTTTTCCTATACAGTATGGAATGGGGTCATCAGCTGGGAATGAGTAGTGGGGGAAGGGCTATGGAGCTGTAAAGAGAGAGAGGGAGCCATGAAATACTGATATGAACAGGTGGGAAAGGAAGTTTAACAGAGAAACATCACAGGCTTCCTGGGCAATGTTAACCACTCCTCGTAGTTAAGAGACTTTATCAGCTAACAAAGCAGAGATGCAGCATTGCCTAAATATCCCTATCTTGGAGTCTTTTCTTCCTTTGATTTTTTCAAGTTTGTTCCTTTAGGGTGACTGTACTATGGAGTATAGAAAGTAAGAAATGTAAGGTAAATGCGTGACACACAGAGAGAAGT
Source organism: Eidolon dupreanum (assembly GCA_028627145.1). Classification (NCBI taxonomy): domain Eukaryota; kingdom Metazoa; phylum Chordata; class Mammalia; order Chiroptera; family Pteropodidae; genus Eidolon; species Eidolon dupreanum. The sequence goes on along the minus strand of CM053503.1, from coordinate 98,247,329 downwards.
TTTAAAAGCAAGCCTTTATTGGGAGAGGGCTCCCGGGCGAGGTTCTCTGGTCCAGAGAAGAGAGGGGCCAGAGAAGTCATGCCCTGGGATGGGAGGGCACAGTTTTTATGGGGTTATGTGGGGATAGGGCATAGGGTGGGAATGTTAATCAAATGTTAGGTGAGCATCCCGATTAGGGTGGTGGCGCAGGCACAATTAGGGTGGTGGCGCAGGCACGGGGCTTTAGGGTGGGCTCTTTATCAGTTGGGCTTTCCGGACTTAGATGTCCGGCTGGAAGGTCTGGATTCTGACCAAGCCAGGAAGCCTCCAGGCAGGCATCTGGCTGGCCCTTCCCCCGCAGACCTAACAAGAAGCATCTTGTTAACTGTGCTATTTCTATTATATATACATTTTCTAATGGATGTCTATATACCTGTATGGTGTCCAGAAATATGCCCCCATACCATCTACTGAATAGTCACTACCTTTCCAAGAAAGACACTGTTGGTGCTAGATCATGGAAATAAATTCCTACTGAAGGACTAACTAATATTAATAATTTTTTTTGACCTCTTGAACCATCTAACCTGCCCCTTTTGTCACAAGCACACTAACCAGGTCATCAACAGAAGGCAAAAGCAAGAGGATACAGAAAAACTCTGCGACACTGGTCCATCCAGACCATGAGAGCTACTGAACTGTGTTACAATATGTTAGACTCTACTGTCCTCAAATTATCTATGAACTTTCAATCATACAAAATTGTGGAGAGTGGATTGCAAGCTGACAAGGTCCTTATAATCTGTGAGGTCAACCAAGGGTTGCCTCACCTTTAGGAACCCTCCTAAGAATGCGGATGTAGGAACTGATCCAGAGAATAATGTGGTGTTGCTCCAAGGCAGGAAGTATGCTCATAGCCTCGAGCAGACAGAAATGCAAAAGATTATAGCAAGGTGTGTAGGTTGGGTGGGGATAATCTTATTTTAATTAGCAATTGCATATGCTCTTGTATAAAAGCAGCTTGCAAATACAAAACTGGGCTGCTACTCCATCATCAGTAGATAGTGGACTTCCTGATCCCAGCTTTCTGTCTTCTTTCTTTTCTTAATCTCCCACCATTCCCACTCAGGTTTATTTTCCAGAGCCATGCTGGACTTGGCAGGATTTACTACTTGGTGGACTTGACACAAAATTACTTAAGCCATTTGAAAAAAAATCAAAAACTGGAAGTATTTTGAGTGAAGCAAATTGGCTTTTTAAATGTTACAGAGAAATTCTTAGTTTTATCAACATCTTTATCCTCAATTTGAATATGCTCACTTATAAAATCTGAAATTAGATTGTCATTTTTATTTAATTTTTTATATTTGTATATTTCCTATTTAATTGACATACAATATTATATTAGTTTTGGGTGTACAACACAGTGATTAGCCATTTATGTAACTTATGAAGTGATCACCCTGAATAATCCAGTACCCATCTGACACCATACATAATTATTACAATAATACTGACTGAATTCCCCATGCTATCCTCTATAGTCCCATGACTATTTTGTAACTACCAATTTGTACCTCTAATCCCCTCCCTGCTTCACCTATCCTCCCACCCCCCCCCCCCAGTCTGATAGCCATCAAAATGCTCTCTGTATCTATGGGCTTGTTTCTGTTTTTGTTTGTTTATTCTGTTCTCTATTTTCCATATGGTATTTGTCTTTCTCTGTCTGACTTACTCTACTCAGCACAGTACACTCTAGGTCCATCCATGTTGTTGCAGATAACAAGATTTCATTCTTTTTTATGGCTGAGTAATAGTCCATTGTGTGTATATGTGTATATGCCACCTTTTCTTTAGCCATTCATCCATTGATGGACACTCTGAGTGCCTCCATATCTTGGCTACTATAAATAAATAATGCTGCAATGAACACATGGATTCACATGTCCCTTCAAAGTAGAGTTTTGGGTTTCTTCAGATAAATACCAAGAAAATGGGATTACTGAGTCCTTCCTTGTCTGGTATAACTACTGCTACTCCCAGCTTTGTTTTTGTTTGTCTGTACCCATTTTCACAAAATATCTTTTTCCAGTCCTTTACTTTCAGTCTATGTGTGTCTTTCAACCTGAAGTGCGTCTCTTGTAGGCAGCATAAGTAAAGGTCTTATTTTCTTATCCATTCAGCCACCTTATGTTTTGATTGGAGCATTTAATCCATTTACACTTAGAGTAATTGTTGAGAAGAATGTAGTTGCCATTTTATTATTCATATTTTTTACCTTTTTTTTCTTTTTCTTCAAGAAGTTCCTCTAACATTTTTTGTAATACTGGTTTGGTGGTTAATAGATCCCTTAGCTTTTTCTCACCTGGGAAGCTCTTTATCTGTCCTTTGATTCTCAATGATAACTTGCTAGGTAGAGTAATCTTGGGTAGGTCCTTGCTTTTCATCACTTTGAATATTTGATGCCAATCCCTTTTGGCCTGCAAAATTTCTATTGATAAATCAGCTGACAGTCTTATGGAAGCTTCTTCATAAGTAACTAACTACTTCTCTCTTGATGCTTTTAAGATTCTGTGTTTAACCTCTGGCACTTTAATTATGATGTGTCTTGCTGTGGGCCTCTTGGAGTTCATCTTGTTTGGGACTCTACACTTCCTGGGCTTGTAAGTCTATTTCCTTCACCAGGTTAAAGAAGTTTTCAGTCATTATTTATTGGAATAGATTTTCAATTCCTCACTCTCTTCTCTTTATGGTATCCCTATGATACAAATGGTGGTATGCTTGATATTGTCCCAGAGGTCCCTTAAAGTATCTTTATCTTTTTGGATTCTCTTTTCTTGTTACTGTTCTGATTTGATGTTTTCTGATACCATATCTTTTAAATTGCTGATTCGATCCTCCTCGTCATCAAATCTATGCTAATACCTCCTAAGGTAGTCTTCATTTCAATTATTATATTCTTTAATTCTGACTGTTCTTTTGTTTTTTTTATCTCCACTTTCATGTTTTCTATCTCTCTGTTAAAGTTCTCACTGAGTTGATCTACTCTTCTCCTAAGTTTATTGAGCATCCTTATGACCAATGTTTTAACTCTACATCTGGTAGATTGCTTGTCTCCATTTTGTTCAGTTCTTTTTCTGAAGCTTTGTTCCATTCATTCGAGATATGCTTCTTCGTCTTTCCATTTTGACTGCCTACTTGTGTTTGTTTCTATGTATTAAGTAAGGCTGCTATGTCTCCCAGTCTTAGTAGAGTGGCCTTATGTAGTAGATGTACTGTGGCACAGTCTTCCCTGGTCATCTGAGCCAGGTGCTCCAGGTATGTCCCTGGTATGGGTTGTGTGTGCCCTCCTGTTGTAGTTCAGCTTTGGTTGCTATTTGCATGTCAATGGGAGGAATTGACCTTCAGGCTGATTGGTTGAGAGGACTTGAGGGTGACTATTGTGGAGGAGCTTTTATGCAGGAGCTGATACAGTTTAGCAGAGCTCAGTCTACCTTTTGGATGTGTCATTTTCTGCTGTGGCCTGGGAGATGCTCAGGCTCAGACTAAAGCTGGCCAGTGGATATGGCTTTCTGGGAGGGGCACTGCCACAGGCCAAGTTCACCAGGACCTGTGCCCTGCCCAGGGCCATGTGGCATGAGCCACCAAGCAATCCACAGATGGCCATAACCTATGCTGGGCTAGGATGTGCCTCAAAAGGCCAAGCCACAAACCAAGGCCAGCTGCCACTTGCACCAGCTTGAGGCTGCTCAGCAAGAGGTACAGAGTACGCTAAGGCCAGATGCTGCTTGTTTGGGGTTTGTAAACCTTTGAGAGATTTTAGGAAAGTCCTCAGCGTGAGCCTGGACAGGACTTTTATATGGAAATTCCACTGGAAGTGGCTTGGGTGGGCCTGCATGTTGGAAGGGGCTTGGTTTCAGGAAATCACCAGGGCGGGGCAAACTGTGTTAGCTATGTTGATGGAGACTCATATATGGTGGCTGCCTAGGTTGGTAAGCCTGGCGGGAGAGGGCTCAACAAAGGAACAAGGCCCTCTTCCAGCACTTCTGTCTGGGAGAAAGCCACCCCTCCAGCCCTTGCCCTAATGCTAGGCAATTCAATTCCTCCCCATATGTCACTAGAGTCTTTCAAGCTGCTGCCCCAGTGCTAGAGCTCAGAGAAAGTGAGTCCATCACTAAGTAAGTCCACACACGAGCCCCTTAAGAGGAAAGTCTGCTACTCTTTCAGCCTTGCGTTTCACTTAGTCACAAACTCTGCTGTTTTTCACAGTGGGGACTTCTCTTTCCAGCACTGGAACCCTGGGCTGGGAAGCTCAATGTATGGCCAGGACCCCTCACTCTTCCACAGGATCGCTGTAGCTGAGATATTTCTCCCAATCCTCAACTGCCACAGGTGGGTGTGGGACCAGGCCGTTTCGCACCTCTGTCCCTTCTACCAGTTTTGAGGTGGTCTCCTCTGTGTGTCCCAAGCTGTAGGATTTCTGTTCAGCCAGACTCTCGGTGACTCCCAGTGATGGTTGTTCTGTTTAGTTGTAACTTTGATGTGGTTGCGAGAGGAGGCAAACACACCATTTAACTACTTTGCTATCTTGACCGGAAGCTGTCATTTTCTTTTTAAAGTTAGCTATTAGGCATTCTTCACACATACTTCTGAAAAATCTTCTTTATGAGAGTATATAACAATAAATATTTCCTACCTGAATCATATGAATAAAGTCCCACTTCTGAAGTTCTTTTTTCTCTATCATTCTATTTTGATATTCAGATGATGTCTCTTTATGCCAAACAAACTTTGTGTTCTCGAGGTTTGATGACTTGGCTACAAACTCTGAAATATAGAGAAGAGGTGGCACATCATCAATTTTAATTGCAAATGTGAAACCCATTTCCATTTAGAATTTTAATGTAATCAGTGTTATATACATAACAGATATAAAGCACATTTTCTTTTTTATGTAGCTCTGGAAGACCAGAGAGTTAATTTTGATTTTTTTTTCTAGTATTAAATGAAATTAGAGCTGAAAGAAAGAGTCAATAAGAAATAATTACGAGCACCCTGATCAGACATAGGTCACATTATCTAAGTATTAATAGGAAATAAACTGATGGCTTTTATCAGTGGAAAACTGATGTGGAACAGATGATATGATTCTGTAACCCAGAAGTCAGCAAACCATGGCCCATATCTTGCCCACTACCTACTTTTAAATGAACTGCATGCTAAAAACATACTTTTTTGCTTCTTGACATCATGCTTCTGTCTTTCATATCTGATGTCATTCCATTTTTAAATAATCGAACAAAATCAAAAGAATATTATTTCATTATAGGTGAAAATGATATAAAATTCAAATTTAGTATTTATAAATACATTTTATTGGAATATACCAAAATTCTTAGTTTATGTGTTGTCTATGGCTGCCTTTGTGCTACAATGGGAGAGTTGATTAGTTGTGACAGAGATTGTATGGCCTTCTAAGTCTAAAATATTTAAGACTATTTGGAGTTTTTCAGAAAACATTTGCAAAATCTTGCTATCACCCATTAAACATAAGCTCTTTAAGGACAGGGATTCTGACTAAATATTTCTGAATGAATTAATGACTGTCTCTGAGAATAAACATCAAAAATAATAGTTGATGACCAATGAATGGATGGAGAGTCTGTAAAACAAGTTCAATTATTCACTCTTCATATTCTGAGATTTTTAGTTATGTCCTGCCAAGAAAACAAATTGATTAGGTTCTCCCCCAATAAGATTACAAAGAACGTCCCAAGTAACTATGTTGTTCATGACTGAAGGGACAAATTGGGATGGCAAGCCTTTCAGGATAGAATTTGACATACAGCACCAGGGGTTACAGGTACCTTTGTACTTGGCAATTTGTTCAGCACTTGGTTCAACAACTTCATTACTGATGTGAACTCCTGGGTATTGAGCCTGCACTTTGGAGAGAATTTGAAGATCAACTTCACCTAGAATACAAGCAGAGGGAATGATCAAATTGGTCCAGAAAGAAATTATTAAGAATAATTTAAGCTAGTTTATCTGTCTTAGTTTTACTAGGAAAGCCCATCATATATAAAGAATAATGCTCAACTCTTCCCATGCCACATTGTCTATGATGCAGAATGGCTAGGTCATCAATAGGAATAAAAGTGTTATTTGAGGAGGGCTATGATTGCTATTCATTCCTTCCTTCATTCATTCATTCGTTCATGCAATATCTATTATTGTATTACATTAAATCTAAGATGCCATCAGTTATAAGATGCAATCAACCCTTCTTTTTGTACCACTAAGTCAGAAAAAAACCACCGTCAATTATAATTTTAAGATATCATTAACTGGAAGATGTATTATCCCAAATTCACAGATGTTAATATATATATATATATATATATATATATATATATATATATATATATATATATAATGCACCTTAGAATAAACTAGGCTAGGCTAGAAGCATACCAAAAAAACATGTCAGATGCAAAATATGTCAGGTATAAAAGAGGATACAAAAATATGTCAGACACCTGCCTTCAAAAACACTATGGCCTAATGGAAAGAACCTTGACTGGGCTCGACTGAGGTGGGAAGAGGAAAAGAGTGAGGGAGAGAATAGGAAGAGGAGCCAGAGAGATGGAGAACTTAATGGAGGGAAAGCACTCCTGAGCTCTGTATTATAGGGTAAGTGGAAGTTAACCCAGAGACTTCTGAGGAAATGAGATTTGCAGGTAGAGGGGACAGGAAGATGGAGGTATGAGGTCAAGAAGCAGAACAGTATATGTGGGAGTGATGGTAGTTTAGAGTTTGCGAATATTAGGCAAGGCAGGACCTCCAAGAAAGAGGTGATACCAGAGAGGTAAATGGAGAGGAAGTTATGGCAGAATAGATATTTATACATTAATTCAAGCACCAACTATTGATTGTTTACTATGTGCCAGACACTGCATAGGCTCTAGCAAATGATAAGAGACATTGATACCTGCCCTGATGAAAATTTAGACTGTAAGTGATTGCATGAGAAAGATGGTGGTAAGTTGGATGAACTTGAGTCCAAACCTATCTTCTCCACTTACTAGGTGTTAATGATCTTTGGCAATTTGCTTTACCCCTCCAAGCTGTATTTTTCTCATCAGAAAAATAGCAATAATAGCAAATAATTTATTGGTTATGAGGGTTACATGAGGTAATGCATACAAAGTGCTGCACAAGATAGAGTTGGCACCCAATAAATGTTTATTGTTCATTTTATTGTTATTGACTCCCTCTCTTTAAAAATATGTCTTTTCTCCTTATTACTGATGCCTCCAACTTAAGTTTTATATTTTTATTCTTTTCAGTTATGATGTTGACACCTTCACTAAAATAGACCTATGTGCTGGCAAGACTAGCATATTAAAATGATGTTAATCTTTAATGTTTTGGCATAAATTACATTAAAAGAACCTTTTCAAGGTTAGATATGGCAGGCAACAAAAACATAGATCACAAGACTGGGAGGTCTAGAATGAATAAACTGAGTAAGATAAATCAGGAACAGAATATGCTAATGTAAGAAAAGAGGGGAGTCTAAACATATAACGAGAGTCCCAAGTACTGGTAATAGGAGACAGTGTGGAAATAAGGGGTAGAAGGAGTGGGAAGAAAGCTGAAATGGAAGGTTAAGGACACCATGTGACAATTTTCTTCCAAATTGATCCAAACATGAAACCTTTAATTTTTTCCTTAATGATTCCAGCTGCCATTTATGGGTCACCTACTATTTGTCAAAACTATATTAGGCATTTTACTTCAAACATCTCATTTAATCCTGACCACAGTGCTATCACGAACTCCACAAGATAATTCCCAAACACAAAAGGCACATCTGTCTGACTAAAATGTTTCCTCTATTTCATACTAAGAAATAGGAGGATACCAAATACTATAAGGACATAAGAAGATTTTTTTTTATTATTATTTTCTAAGTAACTATTTTTGAAGGGTAAATAAAATAACTAACACAAAGGCTGATAAGAAAACCTCCGGGCTAATGAGAAATAGAGAGATTCTAGCTTACCCCAAAGGACCAGAGGCCGAAAGTTCTGTTCTTGCTTCTATCAGGATAGCCATATATTTTAAATTAAAAAAATATATATACATATATATATATATATATATATATATATATATATGTATGTATGTGTATATATACACACACACACACATATGTATGTATGTATGTATGTATGTGTGTGTGTATGTGTGTGTGTGTGTGTGTGTGTGTGTGTATAAATTTTGAGGATCCCGAGTCCAACATTTTGAAATTCAGAGAGTTGAAATGCAATCCTTTCCCCTGAGGCTTACTGAGCTCTTCTTCCATTAACTTGGGCCCCAACATTTTAGATCTGAGCAAATGACAGAATGTATCTAGAACATCAGAAGGGTATGTTCCTGTCTTGTCACTTTCCCAGCCACCATAATGTTCTGCCATAGAACCAGCCAGTACCTCCTCCTAGGGCACTGACAGAGGTCACAACACCAGAATTGCAATTGAGACAGAAACCATGTCTGATAACAACCTCTAGAGTGTGGGCCCATGTATGGACAAGAACCATCTGTGAATTCACTGCTGGATCTCTAACAGAAATGAATGAACAACAAGAAGAGATAATAAAACTATTTCCTCAGGAGTTAGCACATCAAATCCATTTCTGACTTCATAAGTCAGGTGGCCATACTTCCTGTTTGCTAGGGACAGTTCCACTTGATGTTCATTGTGCAGGTGTCCTATCTGGTTTTATTTTTTTAATAAAATATTATTATTAGAATTTTATTTTCAAAAATAGGTTTTTAAAAGAACTTTGATAAATAAGCAAATATAATAAAACAACTTGTTCAATAAATATTTCAAAAAGTTACAATAATTTTAATATTTTTACCTTTGTTCTTGGTAAAAGTACTCCAACTCTCACTCTTAAAAGTATCTTGGGTTTGACAATAAGTAATGCCACCATGCTCATAAGACATTTATTTTCAGTGCTACGTTTGTTATTTATAATGGACTATATTACTTCTTATTTTGAGTGAGATAGACAGACAGGTAAAGATAGAGAGCTCCCATAAGATAATATTCCCTTGGTCTCATATCCTATGTAGTCTGCTTTATAGTATTCCTAAAAAATAGGAGATATGAATTTTTTTAAATGATTTATCTGAACTTCTTCCCCAACAAAGAGAATCAATAGTGAGGTAATTCAGATGTTCTATAGTATTACAATCTAGTCTAAACATTTAGCATTTAGTTATATGTATTTTCTTGATACATTACCTAGACTGTTCAGTATCCATCCAGGCACCCAAGCTTTGCTCCTTTCTTCATCCTCTCCCTGGTCATCTCATCTACACATTTTCCTGCTAATTTTTTTTTTCCACTTTCTTTTTTCCGTCCCTACTAGCAATACCCTTGTTCAGGCCCAAATTATCTATCTCTTATAATACTGCAACAATGTCCTAAAAATTCAGCCTCTCTCTTCTGAACTTTGTCTTCCTCAAAGACATCACTACAACAAACATTCAAAACTCTAAGTTAAGCAATCGCATCATTTCCATGCTTAAAACTGTCTAATGACTAATCAACTGGGAAAAGTCCAAGCTCCTGTAACTGAGCATAGACCACTCTGCCTGCTTCCTTATTCTCATCTCTCACAACGTCATATTTTGAAAACTTCTGGCTCCAGGAACCCTGAATTTCTTACATTTCCACCCTTCTCTCTATCCCCTCTCTCCCCATATACCTCATGCACTTCCATGGTCTTGTCCATTGCCCATGTTTTCTCCTCTACCAAGATTACTCTCTCCTCACTTCCTTACTTAATCTGACTAACTTTTATGTATCTCAAACACTTCCACATATGACAAATTACCTTGATACTCTTTCCCACAGAGCCTGGAAGTAGTGTCAGAGTCCTTGAGACAGAAACTGCCCATCAATTGACTGGAGTTGGTAAGACAGATAAAACCTTGTGTTCCCTGATCTAAATTATTGCTTTACTTCACTATTTTATTCACTAGCAAAGGCTTGATTCCAATGAGTTTTGAAAACAGTATCAAAGACACTAAAATGGTAGACTGAGCAACTGAGCAGTTTTGATCATCGGTCATTGAAAAGCATATGAAGGGCTATCAGACCCCATAGTACCATGAACTAGCAGTTAAGAGACTCAAAAAACAAAAAAAGAGCGGGTGGTGGAGGAAACCATTTGTTCTTTCTCAACTGAACCCTTCTGAGCAGGAACTGTAACATTATGAATATGCTCCAGTATCAGGCATTAGCACTCTATAAATTCTTCTAGAGAGCACATGAGCCAAACTAATGTGCCAAAAGAATAGGGGAAAGTAAATTTGAAATGAGTCAATCAAATAATTCAGAAATTCTGAGCAAATTCAGAGATAAACAAAAGAAATATGGAAGCCAGCAGCCTGCTTTTATTATTTACTGGAAAGCCTTCTGGGAAACTTGATTTTGAGATCCAGAAAACAGCATTTAAGTAGAATAAGGAAATATATGTTCATTTACACTCTCCTTTCACATATGGTTTCCCATTAGGCATTGTATAATCATAATTCTGACGAGTGCAGAATACTTATTTTGACATCTTAAGCCTTTAGGTACATAAACAACAACAGTTCTTTGGGTTAACTAAAGCCTTATTATGTGTTTCCCTGTAAACTTTTGGAACAAAATCTGCAAAGTTTCCTGTGACAAATTGAAAAATTATGATTAAACAACTCTATTACAATATACCATCCTTCTTTTCTTCCTCCCTCTCCTCCCCTCATTACCCTTCACCTCTCTTCTCCTCTTCTCCTCTCTCCATTTTTTGACTACCAAAGCAAATTAATAATTTTGGAGTCTGTGCATTTTAAGATGACGTAACTGATTTTCTCAGTTGATCAATATGTAGAACTTGAGCAAGGTTAGGAAAATCTAGACATGTGTCAACTAAGCATCAATCAAAAATTGTTTTCTGTTAGGTTGGACTGTGGATTATTTCTGTTGTTGTTCTGTCTGCTCCTATGTTATTTTCTATCAAACAGAATATGCTGACCTTTTGATTTCGAAAGTTAAAACTAAATTTTAAAAATCTTCTTTCTTACAAATCTCTTTCCTTTGTATCACTCTCTTCCTCAAATCAGCCACAACTATAGAATGACTTCTCACCTCTTTTCTGGGCTATGTTGAGTGTTTTACTTAATTTTACAGACAGATATTTTTGTTATAATATCTTGCTTTCATATGAAGCCATATTTTAAATGCTTCATGCCTGTATTTAAAGATGGACATGTAACTGATGTCCCTGATGGTAGAACTTGTAAAAAGTTAAAAAAAACAAAGAGGGCAGTGGAGGGGGAAGAGGGAATCTCATCTTCTAGACAACTTTTTTCCACTCCCTGATTTTCAAGGATATGTTTAATTAGACAGCACAGGATTGTTGCATTTTTTGCTTGAAATGCAAGATTAAGAATGGAACAAAATATGAAAATGGAAGTTAAAGGCTATAGAGACAAAACTCAACTCAAATACAGTATTCACCCAAATCACCTTATGCAAATTTGATATCTCTCTGCTCTTTAAATTGCATATCTGTAAATTAGAGATAATACGGCCTATGCTACAAGGCCACTGTAAAGGTTAGAGGCGTTATATGGAAATAATTTACCATAGTCCATGATATATAGCTATTACTCAATAAACTGAAGCTATTATACACTAATTCAACACATATTTTTGAGCACCTACTAAATGCTAGGTTCTAATCACTGGAGATAAAGCAGCAAATAAAACAGACAAAAACATCTAATCTTTATGGATGCCAGTAAGTCCCATGGAGAAAGCCAAGAGAAAAAAGAGCAAGAGGAAGACATGAAGAGTGCCTTTGTGATTTTCATTTGGGTGGTCAAGTACACATCATGAAAAAGGTGGCATTTTAGAGAAGGCTGAGAGAGACTGGGAATGAAGGAAATGAAAATTTACCTTTCTAAATAGACGACTCCATAATAAAGTGACAACTTGGAAGAACGCTCATCATGTATTCATGATGGCTTCTCCTTTTGACTGAGCCTACATTAACTGAAAAATGAATCCCAACTTGAGAACCCTGGGGCTTTTCCAAATGAGAAAATCTGCAGGTCAAGAAAATGGAGGATTAAAGACTGTTGAACTATCTCTTGCCATTTGATTTCCATCTATTCTTGCTTCATTTTTCATATCAAAATACATATGAATTCTCTAGATTATCAGCAGGAAATTTTTATTCTGTTATATGTTGCATTAAGATTATCTTCCTTGTTCCCTCTACTGCAACATCAAGCACACACACACAAAATTGTTTCTAGGGAGAAAAATTGCCCAGATAACTGTGCCTAGTGATGAAAAATAATTTGTTATGGGTTTGCAACCAGAGTAAGAATAATCTGATTTTGAGCTGCAGTGCAAAAGAGAGAAGATTCTTGATAAGATCAGTTCTTTTCTTCTTTCTCTCTCTCTTTTCTTCTCTCTCTCTTTCTCTTTTCCCCACCCTGGGTGCTTCAGTATTGAGGCAGTTGTTAGTATGGGAAAATAAGAGTAGAATATTAAAATAGCAGTAAGGTCTCAGGAAGGAGATTATAAATATAAATTCTGAGTCAAAAGGGCATTGCCATTTGCTTTTCTCTGTTTTCTGGCTGTTGGTCCAGGAACAATACTGCCTGAATGCTTTGCAACTGCAGGAGGCCTAAGAAAAGCCATGCTACTGAAATGTTCTATGAAATACAAAGTTAGAGAAAATGCTCCAAAGGGTACTGAACAATAAAGTGTAGAGATATTTGATAGACAACTTAGAAAAGACTGAATTTTGCCTTAACTTTTAATTTATAAATTTTAAACATGGATATTTCACTGCTACTTTGGCATATACATAAAAAGAGAGGTAAATGACATATATACAATATTGTAGTGTTTAAAAGTTATATTCAGTTACCCTTAATGAAGTGCTAACATTCTCCTACCTTTTTCATGCCTAATGAAAGGATTTAGAAGATGAAACTACTTGAACCCACAAAGGTAGTCAAAAATAATCGTGTAATTGGTGATTTCATCAATATCAGAGTGCATGTGCTTTCCTCACATGCTCTCGCATCATCTCGCAGTCTTGCTCTCTCAAATAACCTTCACAGTCTCTCTTCTGTGCTTCACTCAGTTGGCCTACCACATTAACAATGGTTAAAATGCAAATGCTTCTGGAGAAAAGTATTAGTCGTTTATACCCTCATGTGAGTAGAGTCCAAGAGTCTGTTGTCCTTGTGGAATAAGACGCAAGAAATGTGGACCAATCATTATCTCTTTGATCAACGTCACCCTCACCTGCAGCATCATGGCTAACCTGTACCTGGTGCAAGCATAAGAGAATCTATGGGCTCTGAAGAAAATCTCTGCTAAGCTACAAGACAGGTGAGATTGTTTTTAAAGCATTTGTACAGGTATGATACTATATTGGTGAAAAATGGCCAAAAGAAAATTGTCATGAAAACATATGTGTCACAACAGTGCTTTGGGTATCACTCAAATAGCTGAAGAAACTGTCAGAAGCCAATGAGTCTACTCTTTACCACCATCTCTCATCAGCTATAAAATTATAGTTTTAATTGGGTTTATTTTTCCTTGGCTATAAAATTAATGCTGTAGAAAACTTGAGACACAGGCAAAAGTATAAGGTAGAAAATAAATATCTCACTACTAGAGAAAGCAAAAGTAAAGATTGGTTTATTTCTTCCTAAGCTTTTTTCTTTTTTTCTTTGAGCAAATAATTTTCTTTAGTCTACCCAGGTGAGATCATTAAGTATATAAATTATTTTGACTTTCTCATTTGAGAGTTAAACCATAAATATATCAAAATTTACTTGAATGTGTTATTTGAAGTGATGACACTATATTCTCTAAAAACATGTGCAATAAATTATTTATTAAATTTTTATATATGATATAAAATATATAAATATATACGTTTATATGTTGACATAAGACTATGTATTTGTATATGGCTATATATTTTTATATATAGTTTTATACAGTTATACTTATTTTTAATTTTTTGCTATTATGAAGTACTTAACAATGAACTGTAATTTTTTATGTGAAAATCTTATTTTTTTCAGATTAATTCCAAGAACCAGAATTAATGGTTAGAATGAGATCCTTGATCTTTGGTGATATTAAAACAAAACAAAACAAAACAAAACAAAACAAAACAAACAACCTGGCCTAAGGTGCCAGCTGCTGAGAAAGGTTATGGGCTGAAGGACTATAGCACATTCTTTGAGGCCCCTCAGCGAGCAAGACTAATCCAATTGCAGGAGCCCTTGGAGGTGGGGGTTGGGAGTCCAGAATAGGGGGTGTGGGATGTACAGTAGTCCAGGAGGAGGAGCTGAAGCAGCAGTTGGGGGCTGTTTTAGGGTAGCAGGAGAGTGGCTGTTTACTAAGTATGTTAATATTTTAACAACCAGAATGACCAGGCCTTTAGGTATTAGATAAATATCAGAACTTTTCTTAATAGGTAATGCCACATTACTTTTGGAAACATTTTGTTTCATTTCATACCCTTACACTTTTTGTATGTGAAAGCTTTTATATCACTGTAACCTCTTCACTAGTGTATATTGGCTTTCTAAATCTTCTCAAATAGTTCTCAAAGTAAATATTTGAACTTTTCTTTAGTATTAAAAATATTATTAGCTAACTAATTTAAACATTTTAAATTATTTCTATCAGTTACTGTTAATAGAGAATAATCTACAGAAGATCCTCGTATATACTCCAATTTCTATAATCTTTCTACCCTTTGTAGCATGTATTATTAGGTTCAGTATGTATAAAATGAATATGGTGACAGACTCCCCTTACACCAAGGTTGCATAAGTGTTTGTATTGAATCACCACCAAGTTTTATTTAATACTGTATGTCAAGTGGAAGCCTATTCACTAAGAGACTATGTCCCAAACTGGCATAAGAAGTGGCAGGATACAAACTTGTCTTTCAGCAAAATTACAGATAACCACATGCCAGGGACTTTCAAGTACATTATAATTAATCAGAACTGTGCATGAAAAACACTCAAATATTAAGAACAAAAAAGAAGGTGGATCCACCATTATCTTTTACCCATTTTACCTGTATCCAGGCCATTACTTGCATTCTTATTAATTCTAAGGCTGTACAACTGATTTATTTGCTTTTCTAAGTATAATGATAGTTTTGTCTTCACTCTGCTTGTTATCCCCTGTTATCCTGTTTCAAGCCTTATTGAATTAGCCAAAACAATCTTGTTTACTCTGGTTTAAATGACAGTGGCTCCAATGTTGTAGTATCACATTCAGTTCTCTCAAATCTGAAATATATCTGTCTTTAACAATACTTTCATGTTCACTGAAAGTTTTAAATACAACACAATGAGGTGAACTATCTTTTGGTAAAATTATATATGGAGAATATTTTATGTTTAAATAATATAGTTATGAATGCCTTTAACAATACTTTATATCTGAGACCCCAAACTATGGTTACCTCAAGTAGTCCTAAATCCCGTTATATTAGTGAATCACTAGAGTACACATCCATGCTGGAGTAACTGCTAGTATGCTGCACATAAGTAAAACAGTTCTTACTCATTTCAAGTTTTAAGTAATTAGAATGAAGACTAAAAATTTTCTGCATATCTAGAAGTCCCGTATAAATTCCACTTCCTTAATATCACTACACAGGGTGTTAACTACACCAGCACCTACCTCTTTCTAGAAGGTTACTCATAAACCATAGATTTTTTTGTGGACTAAAAGCAAAACTACCCAAGTAATCGGTGCCTAAGTCCCTTCCATAGCATGTCTGAGAAGTTTTTTTTCCAGCCTATGTTGACATTCCTAGAGTGACAGACAGCTCTTTCCCTCCCAAGATGTGTGCTTTCATTTCTGGACAGGTCTGATTATTAGTAAATTCTAATACTAAACCAAGAAATCTCCCTTTCAACTATCAGCCCTTTAAGGGCAAATATTCTTTAATTTGATTGACAAGGAATATTTGAAGATGGCAATAAGTACATTCATATTCCTATTTTCTGGGCAAAAATTCCTCAATTCTCTGTATTTCTCCAATCATTTCTAATTTGTTGATACAGATTGTTGGCTTACTTTTAACAACTGGCAAACATTAACTTTTGCTTCTTACCACCTCCTGGCTTCTCAACTTGACACACTGGCTCTTCTGGTTGCTGCCTAATTATTTGTTCCACTTTCATCTAACCAGCTTAGAACAGTAAACCTCTGTGTCACCTTACATGTCACTTTTGAAAAGAGAGTAGATATATAACTTGATAAAATTGGATTTTCAAATAGCTGGTCATTACTAAGTACCTAATCTCTCCTTTGCCAAGTCAAAAATTAACTTTTATATCTGTTTAGTACAATTTGTTGAACTGGACTAAAGTCAAGAGACCTGAGTTTTGTTCTCCCTTGGTGGTTCTCAGTTTTCTTGTTTGTAAAATGAGGGTGTTGATGGTCTCTAAACTCTCCTGTAATTTTTAACCTCTGTAGGAATGCTCACGCCCATATGTTGTAGAACAACAAAAAAAAAAAACCCACCTAATTGCTTTCAGCATATGTCAGCAAAACTATTAACAACAACAAAAAATTATGAGAGGGTTCAAACCACCTGTATTTCATATGTGAGTTGCTTCAGTAGATTAAAAAATCATCTATAAACATATATACTACTATATAGGGTATGGCAATGGAGTCTGTACATAGTAGGTTTAACAATTGAAGTAGAAAGCTGAATAAAATAAGATTATTTGAGTAGGCCTAACTCTTATAAAAATTTCTGGCATTTGAACATAAGAACCAAATAGTGCAGCAGATAAAATCATTCTCCTTTAAGCATAGCCCAGAGCAAGGAGAACACATTGCTCATAACTGCCTTCTGGAACATTTTTCTAGGCATAAGTGTATGTACTATAAATTAATAGCATTCTCCCTTACCAAAAAGAGTATGGGTTTCTTTTTCTCTATGTACTATCTAGAGAATACCCACTAAAAGTTAAATAATAATGAAGCTCCATGTAGTGGTTTAACTTCAGGAAGCATCAGTGTCGGGACCAAAACATACATATATATTCTATTAGATTTAGAATACAATGCAATTGCTCTCAATATCTAAAAAAACAATTGCTGAAATGCACATGATATGAATACTTCGAGACCTGGAATAAAGTGATATCAGCTGCTCATTGTGTTCACTAAAGCTCATATATACACACAACTTCATACTTGCCAGTTTAGCCTCTGTTCTTCTGTTCATGATTTGTTTTTCTCCTGATTTTATTTCTTTTGGGGGGTTCACATATTTATTTCATACATTTTCCTAACATTAAATATATAATCTATGGATAAATGTATTGTTTATAGATTGTATTTTGTTGATGTGGAGGATTACTTCAAAGACTACATCAAAAAATCTGCCACCGATTTTTTCCTTTTGAACTGCTCAGAGACCTAATAATTGTGTGGCTTTCGAACTGAATTGCCGAACACCTCTTTCAAAAACCTTACATTCTCTCTTAAATAATGGAATCTTTCTCTACACAAACATGAACCTCTATTGCATAGAATCAGAAGACAGAAGGGGTGCATGTGCACCCCTGCTCATGTTTCTGAAGAGAAAATCAAATAGGCCACCAAAGAAAATGAGCATTAAGTGATATAAAAGCATCAATTTCACATAGGAAAGTTTTAGTTTGTTGCTTTTGGTATGTTTTTCCTTTGTGGTGGGGAGAAATGGTAGCATTATGAATGCAGAAAGAATATTTGCACCAAAGATATGCAGAAATATGACATGCAGGTGTCTGAGCAACCAAGAAGAGAACATCTAGAAGGCAAAATCAGAGAGGACTGTAAACTAAGACTGAAGTAGAACCCCGTGAACTGCATTATGGGAGCTAAGCCAAAAATGTCGGATAGGGCCAATGACCTTATTTGCCAGGGACTGGAGTTCAGTGACTGATTTGGAAGGACGCTCAAGCCACAGGCTAATGTGAAAGTTTCAGACACTACAGACTGGGAAACATGTAGGGAGACCATTTCTCTAAGGCAAAGATAGGAAGTCTCTCACTGTACAGTAATATGCTGCTCTACACAATGCTTGCTGTTCAGCAATGACAAGTTATTAGATAAGCATCTCCCTTTTGGTATATGAACACTCAAACTAACTAAGTAGGGTGTCTTCTCCCCACTAAAGCACTGCCCTTTCATACCAGGGATTTGAAATGCATTGCTTCTGATTTCATGTAGCTTACTTAAGCAATGAAAGATAACTATCTATAGGTTGAATTTCTCTTGGGAGCTCTTCTTATATTTCTGAACAAATTTTTTATGAAGAGCAACCTTAATGGGCACGCATATTCTCCCCAAGGCAGAGACTGTTTTTAATACAATGTTAGGCTCATCAGTAGAATTCTAAGTATTGTTCCCTTTGTTTAAATAAGTTCTCTATATTAGCTCCTATGTGCACTTTTATGTAAGGAATCACTGTGCAGGCCAAGTGTTCCTTTCTCTAGATAGCTTATAAGTGTCTGGATAAATTTACATTAGAAATTCAATTAACTTTATATTAAAAGGTCAATTAACTAGGCTATGATAGAGACTGTATTTAATTACTTTCCTTGTAGGGCTTCTCTTCTTATCCAAGAACAAATGACACTATCAAATGATAGTCTCATTGCCTGTTGGTTGCCTGAAACTCATATGCAAAACACACTGAAAATGACTGTCTTGGTTAAATAAATTAATAGGATACTCTTTGGGCAATTCATCACTCTTATAATCCTTAGAATTTAAAATACCAGTAAGCAATAAGAGAGTATTTTAGCTTAAATGCTCTCTATAAGGTCATTCATGAAAATATCCTTTATTACTTGTCCTTGGTTTCTATTTTCTTAGTGAAAGACAATAAAAATAGATTTTAAGTGTTAGTCCTTATTATATTATATTGCAGTGTATTTTATGAGAAATAACACATAATAACATGAAAAAGGAGCTATCCCATTCCATTAGAGGGCTCTTAGTTATCTTAGTTGCCTTTGTGTTAACATAGGCCACAATTCACTCATTCATGTGATGCTAGAACTCTTATACTTAACAGAATCAAGAGATTACTACTCATCACTATGTAACAAGTGGTAATATAAGTATTCAGTTGTTACCAAGTGGTTACAAATACTAAGCCATCACTCAGTGAATGTTTCAAAAGAAAACAATAAAAAAGAGGAAAGGAGGAAGATAGAAATAATATATATGACTGTTTTTTATATATTAATATATTAACTCAAGACACCAGATGGCTAGCAACTTAAAAAAAAAGCAAACACAACTCAGGATTTTGATATGAGGCAAAATCCGGGGATAAATGTTTTGTTTTATTTTATTTTATTTTTTGCAGAAGGGACCAGCCTGCTCCTTATAGGAGCAGTAAATAATGTGCTAAGCACTTCATAAATATTATCTATATAATTCTCACTATAACTCTATGAGATATAATTTATTGTTCCCAGTTTACTGATAAGATAATTGAAGCCTGTGTTTCAGCCAAGGTCACACAGTTCATTGGTGACAGAGTCAATCTGCCTTTCCAGACTTTCCATTTTTCCCTAAGATAAAAGCAATGACTCTAAGAGTAATGAAACTATGAGAAGCTTACAAAAGGGAACTGGGGAGTATGCCAAATGTTTAGAGGGTGGTTTTGGAACTGAATTAAAAAAAGGGGATGGTTTAGGCAAGTGCAACTTCAAGAGTGGAGACATAAGAGTGTAAATTAACTATGTCATTAAGCATATTTTCCCCCCATAGTAATACTTTGTCAATGCAGGGAGCTGTGCATTTATTTACATTCCAGTGTATATTTCTTATCTCCTCTTAGACCAGTAACAGTTTGCAAACCAGCATCCAGTCCATGGGCCACACTTTAAGTGAGATAAGTTTAAGAAATGTCTTATGAAAATTTCCTTTTCTGCGAACAGTTAAATCATTTTGGATAAAAGTTATCCAAATATATCCTATATGTTTTGCCATTTATAAAAAAGAAAGCCACATCTTATCTATATTATAGATAATAATGAAGGCTGATGTCCTAAACCCTATAAATCTATGGGGGCATTAATCTTAGTTGGAGTGGTATTGCTCTCATTAGTTTTAATAAACTAAGCTCTTCCAAAAGCAAAGGGAAATAGCTTTCCTAAAGAATGAACAATGTTGCCATCAAACAACATGATGCTTGGAGTGAAATACGAGTTTTAAAATGTGTTATTCATACCTGCGCCTCCGCCAATGCTTAGAATCTTAATTTCTGATTTTGTGTCTCCAATCCTGAAAAAAAAATTATGTAGTTTAAGAAAAATGTGCTAGGTTCTTGGTAAAATCTGATTATCAAGTCTAGTTGAAGAGAACAGACTAATATTATAGTGAATAAAAATTAAGCCAACATAAAAAAATTTAATTTTCATAGTTATATGGGTGTCTTTAGACATCTTTAGAAATATAGGTTTCATTCATTAACAATCCTAAACTGGTAGACTTTTAGAACAACACTATAAACATCTCAGAAGCAGGATAAACCATTTGTTTAGAATTTATTTAGAGAACAAGAACATAAAAAGTGGGCCTTTGAGTCTAGTGATATAATTAGCCATTCATTGTATATGGTGATTCATACTATCTCTGTGATATCTGCCTTCTTTTCTTCCTTCTTGCTAACTTCTTTTCAATAAACAAGTGTTTATTAAACACCTATTATATGCCTATTCTAGACATTGAGAATATAAAAATGAATAAGATACTACTTTGCTCTCAAATAAAATGTGAGATAATAAAACCCAATATTATGGCTTTAGTACTGAAAATAGAGTAGAATTGATGGCCTGGAAAACAACAGTATGACTTGCTTTAAATTGATGTAAAAAGGTCAGAAAAAAGTATGAGTGCACAATGACTGTCAAGGTTCTAGCATGGATGATTTGGTGAAGCACGGAGCCAAAAAGGAAGCTGGAGAATATAGTTCAATGGCAAGTTGTCAGTTTTTTTCTTTTCTTTTCTTTCTTTCTTTTTTTTAAAAAAATTTTGTTTCGATAGATCTGAATTAAATAGACATTTGGATATCAAGATTTGATCTAGGTGAGAGAGAGATCAGGATCAATGATGTATTCTGGAGAATAACTGTCAGGAAGTAATAGTCAAAACTAGAAGTGTAGATTCCATCACCCAAGGATATTGCAAATAGAAGAGCAGTGAGGTGATGACGCAATACTAACTTTTGAAAGTCACTGGATTATGGGAAATACACAAAAAAGAAAGGAAAACAGTAAAGCTCAAAGAGGTGATAGGAGTATTAGAGAAGGAGAAAGCCATCAGTAGTATCAAAGGTGGAAGAGTATTATTAAAAATATAAAAAAAGGAAAAATCTACACTGAATTTGGCAATATGAATCTTTTTTTTTTTCCCTGGCTTTTTATTATCCTTTGTAAAGGTCAGTAGTAGAATGTTTGGTTAATTTTTTTTAATGGTGATTGGTTAATGATTCCAGTAAGTTCAAAATATCTTTGATAATAATAGTTTTAAAAGAAGGTCGAAGGCAGAGTCAGGTGGCAATGGGATTAAAAGCACGTTTGATAAAGAGGAAGAAGACCTAAAGAGATTCTTGAAATAAGATGAAAGAGTGAGAAGAAAAGGGGTGACTGCTAGAGGGAAGACATGAACTGAAAGGTGGTAAACAAGTCTGTCGTCTGGATAAAGAGCCTGCACAAAGTAATGGGATGAAGACAAGGTTATAGCAAAGTGCTTAAAGAAACTGGAAAGCATAGAGTCAAGGACATCTACGGATGAGGTGCCTTTCTTAGTTCTAATTATCTCCCAACTCATAATTATGAGTCCTGATATATCCATTCCTGTCTATGCTCTTGGTTAATAGAAGAGCTTATATCTGTGGATATCATAGTGGGGCCATGGCGCTGAGCACCCAGGTTGAGATCCCATCTTACTTTGAGCCTATGAAATAGAATAATAATATTGCCTAACTTCTAGGATTGTAATAAAGGCATCTAACTCATAGAAGAGTTATGAGGATTAAATTCACGTAAATCTCTTAAAATGTGTCTGCTCATGACAAGCATGCAACACATATTGGCAATTATTGTTATTCCAGGCACAGCTAAGGGATTTACATGAACTAACTCTTTGAATTCTCACAACTTCTCTATTATCATCCCATTTCACATATTATGATAACTAATAATTATTGAAAATTTACTATTTTCCAGGCAAGGATCTAAATGCATTATATATAACAACAATAACAAAAAATTTTTACTATTTACAGCTATGTAGTGTAACTCCCCTCACTCCACTCTTCACCTCCAGATAGGCAAGTGAAGAATTCATCCCTGGGGAAACAACCCATCACAATGAATAAACTTACATATATTGACATCTGAGAATCTTCCAGCAAACAGCTGAGTCCACATCCAGTTGCTACAGTGAAACACCCACTCAACAAACTCATCCCCTACATGTATGAGGAGTGTATGAATTGCTTTTGAGTGCCTCATTTGACTGGATGGACAACCAAGGCTCATCAGGTAGTTGGGGATCTCCCCTAACATGAGATAGAGACCAAAGGAAACAAAAACAGAACTCAGAAGAAACATGCAAAGAACAGTAGAAAATTTTACAATAGATAAGAGAGGGTATTACATGTTAAAAGATGAACAGGATGCTATAAAAATATAACATTTCTGGGAACTAAAAATAGCAAAAATTTAATAGGGCTAAAAGTAAAATTATAGAAAACTGGAAATATAAGAAAATTAGAGAATGGATTCAGGAGGTCTGGTATTTGATGACTACAAGTTCTACGAAGAGAAAAAGGAGAGGAATGATTTAAAAATACCAAAGTTTCCCTGAAGGTTATGAATTTTGATTAAAATGGCACATGCAGTACCAACAGAAATGGGTGAAGACAACCCATACCATAACTCATTATCTTAAAATTTCAGTACTGGATATAAGAGAAGGTCCTAAAAGTTTCTAAGTAGGGAAAACAAAAAAACAACAATAATGCCATAAGCCAACGATGATGAATTTGAATGGTATTGGGTTTCTGAAAAGTAACTCTAGTAGCTAAAAGACAATGGAAGAATACCTTTAAATTTCTGATATAAAATCATTTCAGAATAGAGTCTTATAGCCAAACTATCCAACAAAGATGAGCATAGAGTGAAGTGATTTTTAAACATATAAAGTCTCAACTTTACCTCCACATACTCTTTCGTGGGAAGCTGTTAAAGAATTAGCTGGGGGGGGGGGGGGGGAAGAAACAGTCTTACTAAGGAAACCAAGAAAAGAAGAGCATTAGATATAAAATCAGGACATACAATACCAGAGAAAGAAGAGAATTTCTAGAAGGTGAAATAAATTCCCTTATCAATAATCGTCTAGCAGACCAAGAGCAAATCACCACAGACTGGGAAAAAAAGAACAAGAGAACTCCAGAAAAGATGTTCCTCTGGGGAAAAATTACTAGCTTACTTGATCTGTTGGAATGTGTTAAGAAGAGGTTAATACTTCTGATTGGAGTATAAGTAATGATAGGTACATAGGAAACTAAGAAAGGAAGATAAAATCAAGACATTAGTTAACTATAGGAAAAAGGTGTGCATGAAAGGAAATGTGATTGTAATCTAATGTATCGTTCAATTATGAATAATATGTACAGAGGCAAAATGATATACACTCAAACTATTTAATCAAAGTTTTTGAAATATGTTGACATAATAAGGGAGGAAATATATATGTTTACTTAGCTATTTTAATACAGCAAACTTAAGAAGGGGAAGAATTTTATTTAGAATTAGGAAAGAAAATCATGTAAAAAACAACTGAAAGATTTCAGAGTGTTTTAAAATGGCTGCTTCTGGAGAGTGGCAGTCAGGAATGGGAGTGGGTAGGGCAAGCAACCAGTATTTTTGTTGTTATTGTTATAAACTTTTTAGAACCATTTGAATTTCAAAAACAATTTTCTAGAATGAAAAATTAAGCAGGCATGTTGCCTACTTATAACTTAGGAATGCCTGTAAGCAGCAATTTTAAAGGTGCTTCACCTAAATCTCATTCTGAACATCACCTTTAGAAAAAAACTTACTTTTAAAAAAAATGATAGCTTGATTTAGATCATTCCTAATTACATATTACCACTATAACGTAAACTTAGTTATGCATTTGCAAGTTCTTCAGTTTTTCACAGATTGTACAATCAATATTTTAAATTAGATTGTATACACCTTGAAGACAGGGGTCATCATTTGTTATGTATATCACTGATGGCTAAAGAAAACCAAGTATAAGCTACCTACACGAACACAGCCGTTTAGTCTGCAAAAGAACTCAGAAATTAACTTATTACCTTTTAGAAATAAAAAGACCCAAAAGAAGTAAACTATTTAATTCCCAGATAATAAATTATCTGTCGTTGCTATTTGCTTTGTTTTTGCATCATTATTCTATTACTTTTTAATTATTAATAAATTATATAATATTCTACTTTAAAAAAAATTTAAATTGTATGTCAACTGTAATTGAAACATTTTTAACAAGTAAAAACATATTTAAAAACTGAACCATGAAAAATAGAGAGGGAAATAGAATTCTATATATATTCAACAATGTCTGCTCTGGTCAGGCAGAGCTACTATCTTGGTCAAAGAATTTCAGGCCTATAATGGAGAAAGTCAGAAAAAGATAAAATATCAGTTTCTTTTTACTGTTGCAAATTGCATCTACAGTCAGTCATTTCTTCCCAGTTTTCCATCATTATTTCTTGAAGTAGAGTAAGTTACAGCAATCCACCCCTAGATAGGTGATTTGATTATCTTTAGCATGTGGAATCTGTTACTCTCATAATGCTTATCAGCTCTGGCACAAATTGAACACATTAATCACAAAAAAAAAAAAAAAAAAAAAAGCAGTCTGCGAGAAGGATAGGAACTAGTGAGTTTCACTGATAATGGGAAAATGCATTTTTTTAGGACCACATTGCTAATATTAAGTTGAAAGGAAAAGACAATTTTTTTTTGGAGTGATAACTATAATAATGGATAAGAAAAATGAATTTAAATGGATATTAGGAGAACTCAGAGGCACCCACTCAATCCTTGGGGGCAAAATAGTATTTGGTAATTATTTATATTTGATTCTAATGAAAAGAATATTAGACTCCATCTGGGACTTTTTTGAATGCAAAATTTAGAGGAGGGCTGAAAAATCTGAGTTCAAAGACTGAGCATGGATTTGTGGCTTGAAATGGTTAACGCTTATCTCATGCAGCTAGAAATGCAGCACAAATAAGAACCTTTGAATGTTTAAAGCAATTGTCTAAAAGCACCACAGGAAAAGGGGCCCGGGGGCGGAGGAGGAGGGGGAGAAGGGAGCGGAGTTGCTATCAGTAGCAGGCTCTTATCCCCTCACCCAGCTTGCAGGGCTGGGCTCGACCGATCTATCATTAAAAAGAAAGCACGGAGGCTTGTCCCTTTGACAAACACTTCCTTTTTTGTTACCTTGCTATTATGCCTGGCAGCTTCTTGTCGAAGAATTCCTGCATGCACTGGTGTTCCGTGGAATTGTTGAGAAACCTCCGAAAAGATTCAACATATCTGCTGTGGTCAGAAAACAAACTCCTCATGGTAGATGCCATATTTGGTTTTCTGAGGAAGACAGGGAGGGAGGGAAGATTTAACTTCCCCTCTCCCCCTCTTCCCAGTTCCTTTTTTCTCTCCCCACCCCCACCAATTTGTATCCAAAAAAAAAAAAAAAACGCTTGATTTAAATGTAACTTGGAAAGGCTGGTACACAAAGCTTATTACTAAGTCAGCCTTTATATGGGATTTTGCACTCATACTTTAATGCCTACACAGTTGTCTTACAAGAATTGGAGATAGTAAAGCAAGGCAGTAAATCTGCTGCTAAAACTTGTTTTAAAACTGCAGAAGTTCAGAGAGTTATAAAAACAAACTACATTCTAATCACTTCCTGTTTTGTCAGCAGCTGCGGAGAGTAAGTTCCAAATGGGAAAGGGGCTGCCTTAAGGGCCAAAGTTGACAAACACAGAAATAAGCATGCCAGCTACAAAGCTATAAAGCACTTCCTGAAATCTCCAGCTGCTGAAATCTTTGACTTGACTGTCATCTACCTCCCTGCTTTCAGCAATTGAACTTTAAACTCATCTGTAGCATTTTTTCAAATGCTGATTAATTTGTCGTGATTTAGGAAGTCTTTTTAGAAAAAGCCATCGGAAAGGAACGAGAAAACTATTTGCTACAAGGTCTCAGAATCATATGGGAAAATGAGGGGATTGCCAGTGGAGTTTCAGGGCAAGAATGCAGGGCACCAGGGAAAAACCTGGATCCTTCGAAAGCCTTCCCAAAGTTCTTCTGAATGTGGGATCATAGATACTTAGAATTGGATAAGCCTTTGGAGGTCCAGTGGTGTCACTCATGAAAAGACCCCCACACTGCACCTTTTACCTGAGAAGTGGTCTTTAAGCAACCTACCCTTTGTCTAACATAGGATTATTAATAATAGTATCCGACTCATGAAGGAGTTGTGAGAGTTAAAAGAATTAACTCACATACATCTCTTAGAAATGTGTCTGCCTAAACCATTCCCTCCCTCTTATTCAGTTCCAAAACTGGCCTCTAAGATTCAACACACTCACAAACCCTCTCTTATAGGCATTTTATGATCTCACTACTTTCAGAGCTGGGGCTTTTATCCTAGAGGAAATGGGGAGTCTGGAAAGGCTAATTGATGTGGGTGTGGTTTCTGACTCTGCCACTAATGAACTGTGTGACCTTGGCAGAAACATAAGCTTCAGTTTGCTAAGCAGTAAAATGGGAACAATGAATTATATCTCATAGGCTTGTAGTAATAATTATATAGATAATGTTTATAAAGTGCTTAGCACATTATTAAGGCTCCTGGAAGGTGCAGGCTGGTCTCTTCTGCAATAATAAAACAATAGAAAATTTATTTTTTTAATAGACACTGAAAATTGAGTTTCATATTTTCACATATTATGAAATATTACTCTTCTTTGGATATTTTTCAGTCATTTAAAAATATAAGTTATTCTTAGCTCATGGGCTACACAAAAACAGGTACTGGGCTGGATTTGGCCCATGGACCCTAATTGCCCAGCTCCTAATCTAGCTCCTAGGCTTACATACTTTTGCTACTTAACTCTCATCTCTTTTCAACCAGCCTCACCTTCCTTAAGCTTTTTTTTTTTCCTATCTCCATCTTCTACTCTTCTCTTTATAACTCAGCCCAAATTATTTATTCATGTATTTATCTACTGAATAAATATTTACTAAGGGTCTACTCTGTGCTGTTCTGCTGAGAAGAAAGATTTTTGACCTTATCTGCAAAAGTTCCTCCTAAAACCTACCTTTAACTAAAACCCAATGTTTTCACAAGTCCATCATCTACCTCACTTGTTGTCAAGTCTTCTCCAACAATTTGCCCTTCATGTGAGTGTCATTAAAGATTTTCTTTTTATTTTCATTGCTTCTACCCTACTTAACATTCTCTCTTTTTTTTCTATTTGTTGTGCTGTTTTTCGTACTGGCCTTCCTGCATTTAAGGAATCACACAGATACTAGCCAATTTTTTGTTGCCACTGCCAAATTCAATTTCTTAAAGCACAGTTTTGATAAAGTCACTCCTCTCCCCTCAAATGTTTACTTTCTCCCGACTGTCCCTCAAGTTAAGTCCAAAACTCATTCTTTGACCCCCTGCCCAAATCATACGGACTTATGTTCCATTTTCCTTTAGGCTTGCCATTGCATCCCTTCAAACTGTGCAGCTTATCTAGATATATCCCTATGCTTTCCTGTCTACAGCCTCTCCTCACAATAGTTCCTCTACAACGCTCCATTTCTCCTCTTACTGCACTTACTGAAAATTTTTCCATTCTTCATGTTCTGCCACGTTCATGAAGTCTTCCATATTTCCCTCAAAAGGATTATCACTCATACTCTTATTGCTTCTTGTAATTTTCAAAGCATTTGTCTTTGTGTTACAGTTTATATATATATATGTTTGCCTTATTGTTGCCAAACTCAACGGGTTCATTTGCCTGTGCACACCAAAGCCCAATGTGACACAAATAGGAGTTTGCAGCAAAGAAAGTAAAGGTTTATTTAAGGAAATAGCACCAAGCTCAGAGACACAGGCGAGCTAGTGCTCAAAGACCTGGCTCCTCGATGTCTTCTAGGGGATAATTGATATAGGGGAAAACTCATTAGTCATGGTAGCTAAGGGAGTTGGTCTCATGGGCTCTACTGATTGGTCAGGGCTAGGATAGGAGGCAGTTAATCATTACATCAAGTCCTGATGTCAGTCATAGTGTCATTCTGTAAGGTTTCGATGGGGATGTGGCTGGTAGGATTGTTTTGCCTCCATGGGTCTGAAGCTGAAACACAACTTTCACCAAATCTCTATTTCTGTGATCAATAGACCTGAGGCTTTGTTCCTGATACTGTTTAATGCTGACTAGAGTCTGATGTCCTAAAGGCTGAACAGGTAAGGCAGTGGACATGCAGTATGTGCCAGAGTGGAAGGATAAGGAAAGAAAAGAAGCAAGTGAGTCATGATGTCATCAGACAAGATAAGGCCGGTTTCAATCAAGGAAAAAGAGAAGAGAAAAAGTCATTTTAAGAAAAGCGAAGTTTCTGCATGGTTGCAACATCTGCCCTGCTAGTCCCCATGAAATTGCCAGTTCATAAAGACAGGAATTGAATCACAACTATCTTCCCTGATGTTGCTACCCACAGGAGGCTTTCAGTTATTTTAAATGATTAAACTTGTGTTTGATCATTTCTACTATTGAGGTGCTCTTCATCATCAGATGTTCATCCTTCTCATTGGACAACTCAACATGTTATTAATACAACTATAATTCCATTTATTGAGTACTTCCAATGTGCCAGGAATTGTGTGGATCTTTTCAAATTTAGTATTGGATTTTTACTTTGCAGTACCTCTGTGAGCTTGACTATATTACAGATGAGAAAACTGAGATTCTAAGTGGTTAGATCCTTTCCTCAAGGACACCTAGCTGAGAAGTGGCCAGACTAGGCATATAATTCTAGTCTGTTAAATTGCAAGACCAGTGCTCTTACAGAAGTCTTTACATTTCAGCCTAAATCTGCTTCCCTATACCTTATACATAGTACTCATATCGTTGGTTGCTTAAACTAAACAGAATGATTCTAATTCCTTCTTAATTTAAAACCCATTGAAAAATTTGAATTGTTTCATTAGACTTCTATTACAAAAATACCATAGACTGGGTGGCTTAAACAACAAGTATTTAGTTCTCATAATTCTGGAGGCTGAGAAGTCTAAAATCAAGGTGCCAGCAGATTTGGTGTCTGGTGAGAGCCTGTTTCCTGATTCTTAGACAACCCTTTTCTCACTGCCTTATCACATGTGTCGGAAGGGACAAGAAAGCTCTCTGAAATCTCTTTTGTAAAAGCACTTAATCCTATCCATGAGGGCTGTACCCTCATAAACTGATCACCTTCCAAAAGTCCTAATACCATCGCATTGTGGGTTAAGATTTCAATCTATGATTTCGGGATTATACAAATATTCAATCTATAGTAGTTCCTAAATTATTTCCTTTTCAGTGTAGCTTTATATAATCTATTATGCTGGTCTCCTCCTTTGAGAAAATTTTGGTTTGTCAGGTTGCCTTTAAAAAATGGTATTTTGAA
The DNA here is from genome assembly GCA_028627145.1 of Eidolon dupreanum. Lineage (NCBI taxonomy): Eukaryota > Metazoa > Chordata > Mammalia > Chiroptera > Pteropodidae > Eidolon > Eidolon dupreanum. The sequence goes on along the minus strand of CM053503.1, from coordinate 98,217,458 downwards.
ATAAACACAACATCCAGAGGTTGCCTAAGTGGGGCAGACTGTTACTGTTCAGGCTTAGACTAGGTTCGCATTTTCCAACAATGTTCTGTCCAATCCAAGTTCTTTCAGATGCTATTAGGTGCTCTCCAAAAACTGGGTTTCATAGTCAAATAATTTAGAAAGTACTGTCGAAGAGGAATTTCCAGGATTTTCATTAAAAGCTAATCAGCCTTTTGTTTTGTAAATATGCTTGCTGCATGCAAGAGCTCACTTGCAGAGCTCACTTGCATTTTGTCCTACTTGCCCTTTGCTCAACAAATGTAACTGTTTGTACCCCTTAGCAGCTCTTGTAACCATCAGTACTCCCGCCCCCTTCCACCAATGTTACTGTTTGCAACCATAGCAACTCTCGCCCATTTGTAACAGTCTGAGTTCAAACTGACCAATCAGCTTGTGTAAAAATCCTGTATGTAAGGTATGTTGCACCTGAGCTTGCCCATACTCTTCAGAGGACTAGCTCCTCTGGGACCGCGTGTAATAAATGTGAGTTCTCCTTCTTTCCAAGTTACTGCTTGGTTTTTTGCTGGTCTGATTTTGAAGTTTTTCCGCAACCCTGTATTTAATAGCTTCCTCTGGATAGTTTTAATGCACGTTAACATATTAAAGATTCATAAAACCTTTGTCACATGCCCTGTTGAAATGCAGGTACTTTATGTCTGTAGTATTTCTTTGATTAGTCCTCAGCTTCTCCAAAAAACAAAAAAAAAGAAAAAGAAAAAGGAAATCATGTTGCTTTCAGCATGACTTTCACTTGTCTAAATACTGGTTTCAGCAATGAATTTTACTTTTAAAATTGCATATATAATATCTGCTTTGTAATCCATAATACATTTGTAATGTCTCGGAGGATTAAAACATCTAGCTGGCTGCTTGAAATTACTAAGTTTTGAGAATCCCCTTTTTCCCCCTTTTTTGAAAATTAGGGCAACAGTAGAGTGTATCTATCATTTACCATGGCTGCTGAAGTGTACTAGCAATCACATCATTCTTGCTTTTATAAATTATTTTAATACATTGGGATGTGATTTTTCTAGGCCTTGAGAGTGTCTAAGTTAGAATTTTTAGATATTCTCTTACCTATTTGGGGCTTCTATCTCCTGTTACCTACTATTTATTAAGCTGTTATTTATTAAGCTGTTACTGTGTCAGAGTTCCTTCCACACATTATCTTATCTAATACTCCTAACCCTTTGGGGATGAAACTGTTGATATCATCAAGCAAGACTCAGAGCAGATAAGTTGTACAAGATCATATAAATCGTATGAGAAGAATCTGGATTCATATTCATGTTTTTCAACTACATGGACTTTTTTTTTTTTTTAATTACATCATATTACCTCACACCACTCTGTACCCTTCCAACATGAATATTATTTTTCATGTTAGAAGAGCCTGGAACAAATTAAAAATGAAGTAATTATGTATGCTTCCTATTAATACAATTTGCCCTCTGTATCTGTGGATTTTGCATCTGTTGATTCAACCAACCACTGATTGAAAATATTCAGACAAAAAATAATCCCAGAAAATTTCAAAAGCAAAACTTAAATTTGCCATGCAACAAGTACTATGCTGAATCCACCTGAATGAAGTGACATGTAGGCATGCATACCCTGCTGTAGCCTAGATGCAACTATAGGTTATATGCAAATAATATACCATTTTATGTAAGATACTTGACCATCTGTGGATTTTGCTATCCCCAGGGGGTTCTAGAACCAATCCCCCTTGGATATCTAGGGCTGACTGTACTACTATTCTTCTTAGGTCAAAAAGCAAAGGATTTTCTTGTTTATTCTTATTGCTCTGTATCTGCATCCAAAAAAAAACAAACAAATGAACAAAAGAGAAGAATAAACAATAACAAAATTCTAAGGACCCATTTTATGGTACATAGATACATTCTTCAGCTATCTCCATTCACCCTGTTCTGTAGTCTTCCGAGCACTGTTGTTATTAGCCTGGCTTAATATCTTTAGTGACATACCCCATAGTATAACATGTATATGATAATGGCAATATTGTTAAACTATCTTAATGAAATAGAAGAGTCCTATTTTATTTTTTCTTTATAAGAAAGGAAGGAGGAAAGTATTTTATACAAATTGATTAGTTCTCTTGATGTGCTAGCTTATTTGAAATTTAGCAATAGGTTGACTCAACTGTGGTCTAGAAGGGAGATTTGAAATCATAGTACAGTAGTTCCCCTTATCTGTGGGGGATACATTCCAAGACCTCAGTGGATGCACGGAAACTATATGTACTATGTTTTTTTCTATACATACATACCTATGATAAAGTTTAAATTATAAATTAGGCACAGTAAGAGTTTAAGAACAATAATAGTAAAATAGAACATTCATAACAATATACTATAATAGAAGTTATGTGAATAGCTCAAGAGCCATTATTAAATAAAATGAGAGTTACTTGAACATAAACACTGCAATACTGTGACAGTTGATCTGATAACTGAGCCAGCTACTAAGTGACTAATGGATAGGTAGCATATATACTATGGATACACTGGAGAAAGATGTGATTCATATCCTAAGCATGATTGAGTGAGGTGGTGTGAGATTTCATCAAGTTACTAAGAATGGTGTGCAATGTAAAACTTATGAATTGTTTATTTCCAAAATATTCCATTTAATGTTTTTGGACCATGGTCAACTTCAGGTAACTGAAACTGCGGAAAGTAAAACTGCAGATAAGGGGGAGCTATTGTATATAAAATTTTAGAGCTCGTTTAGACTGAGAATTTTAGGCAAATATAATAAATAGCAGAAATCTTACATCCAACAGGACATTTGGCTAAATATCTCATAAGTATCAAAACTGGCCAAGGAGACCTGAGTGCTATAAAAGCTTAGCCTCTTATTCTGTAAGTGACATCGGGTAAATGATATAACTGCTCTAGATTTCTTCCCCATCTTACCTATCTTTCTCCTCTTGCTAAATATAAATATGAGGAAAGAAGGTAGATTTTCTTTAAGGTTCCTTGAAATTTTACTTAGTCTTCATCTTTTAAAAAAGATAAATAACTATGGATTTGTAAAACTAAAAATAAATATATGCATAACTTATAGAGCCACTGTATCCAAAGACACAATAAATCATAAATGATAACCTGAAGATAGTCTCTGGATAAGCAGCCCCTTGACTTTATATAAAATGTCATTAGCCTCACTTTATCATTGTAAGTAGTTTAAGCTCATACAGCTGGTAATAATGCTATATGTCTTATTGTTTTAATGGCATAGTTGTTTCACTTGCACTTTATTAACATGGAGTTTATAATGATTTTGTTTTAATTGACTTAGAACAGAAAAAAAGGGGGGCAGGCAAAATACCTAGTCAGAGAAGAGACAAACCAAATAAAGTAATAAAGAAGAAATATTTGGGAAATAATTAGTTGACAGGGAAGCAGATGGATGGATACACAAAGTTAAAAGCTATAGAAGAGTAATGAGTGATAGATATAAAGCTATATAAAATGTTAAGGGTAGGAACAAGTAATGAGACAAGACAAACAAGAAATAGTCTGAGAACTTAATTCCTATTTAATAATAAAAAAAATGTTAAAGTCACTGGAAAGGTCTAGATCCCCTTCCAAAGATAGAGGTTGGTAAGTATTTAGAACCTGATAAATGATCAGAAACTGGATGGTTATCAAAAAACAAACGAACAAACGAAAACCTTAAAATAATACAATTTATCAGATAAGCTTTGCCTGAGTCCATGATGCAGATCTTCATAGTTGCTGACTCAGTGACTCTAAGAAGAAAGCCTAATGTCGAATTAGGGATCTGGTGAAGGTTAAGTGTTCATGTAAGAGAAATTTTTTATAAAGAGAATGGTAATGGTAATCAAACTTCTCTGGCACTTGGTGCAGAGACATGTGCTTAAGTATATGCTGGGCTAGAATATTCTCTCATTTGGGAAATCTTGCCTGTGAATGATCCAGAGACTAAAAAGGATACGCATGTCAATGGGATCCAGCAATACTTTAAAAATAATTAGGACATAATCTATATACAATAAAGTGTACAAATCTCAAGTATATAGCTTGAGAAAGCTTTACATATGTATATATCCTAGAAGATTAACTCATGTCTACAATCGTGATATTGTCCCTCTACTCCATTTTTATTTTTATCTCCATAAGATTAGTTTTTCCCATTCTTGAACTTCATTTGAAAGGGCCATACAGAATGTATTCTTTTGTGTCTATCTTCTTTTGATCATCATAATATTTTTTTGAAATTCACTCATACTCTTTTTGGAGGGGAACATCAGTAGTTCATCTGTTTAATATTGTATAAATATTTCATTTTTTAAACTATTTTTCTCTTAATGGACATTTGGGCTATTCCAGCTTTGGGCTATTACAAATAAAGCTGCTGGAAACATTCTTGTAGATACCTTTTGATCAACATATGCACTCATTTTTGTTACATGAGTGAAATAATACCACAGGATAAGCAAATGTTTGGCTTTAGAAGGTATTTCATAAAAGTATTGCAAATGTCTATAATTACCAGCAAAATATAAGGATTTTAGTTGTTTCATATCCTCATCAATTCTTGGTATTGCCAGTCATTTTTGCTTTATTTTTTCTGGTCACATATAATAATACCTCTTTGTGGTTTTAATTTACATTTTTCTCTAGGTAATGATTTTGAGTATATTTTCAAATACTTGTGCGCCATAAAAGATATAGAGCCTTTTATGAAGGCCCTGTTGGTCTTTCATCATTTTTTAAACTGTATTGTTTTTCTTTTCTTATTGATTTATATGAGATTTCTTTATTATAGATAAGTCGTGTGTGTGTGTGTGTGTGTTTTAGCTTGAAATCAGTCATGGTGAGAATATTTACACTATAGAAATTGGCGAATTCTATGAATAAAGACTTTTTTTTTTCCTTGGAGAGCATATTAAACAATTAGCAGCACACCACTGCTTTTAGCCCTGTGATTATTGACAAAGCAGCTGTGGAAGCCTTGAACTGTGTTTACTGGCTGGTTTGTTGTCATGCAGCAGAGGCCTCCTTTCTCCAGCCTAGCATGAAATTCGAAATAAGTTTGACCAGTCAAACTTTGGAGGAAGGGATCCCATCTCCCAGTGTCTCTTGATTGTTTGTACCCTTATTGTGATCTAAAGACTGATCTCAGCATAGCTCCTAAATCTGCCACTAACTAGTATGACATAGGAGCAAATTATGAATGTTCCCCTCGCCTCATTTTCTTATCTATAAAATAAGAATAATAATATCTACCTCATAATATTTTTTGTGAGGATTAAATGGAATACTGTGTATAAAGTGTTCAACATAATATTAGCATATAATAATTGCTTTTGTGTGAGTCAGACTTCTATAACCTTTGGCTCCTTCATTTATAAGATGAAGATAATAATGCCTTATTAGCCAGGTTCCAATCTAAATAGCAGAATCTATGTCAACTGGTCCAGAGCAAATTTTCAGCACTGGGAACTAATTTAAATGTACTGGAAATGCTGAAAGGACAAAGAGAGATGGTGAGGCAACCCAGTAGGAAGCTTCTACCATCTGTAGGGTTACAGGGATAAGGGAGAACATAGTGCTACCAAAGCTCTGGAGCCTGAGACATCTAGTAAGAGCCAACACAGTAGAATAGACAGCCACTCTTGAAGGTGCTACTTGAAACTGAAGGAAACAGGCAGAAATACCCAGCATCTCCTCTATCCCTACCCTCTCATGTTTGCTAGTTTCTCTCTTGCTAAAACTAACTGAAAACCACTTGGCAAAAAAGCTTGGACACATGTAACTTACAGGATTCAGCCCCCTACAATATTAATGAGAGCAGGGATGGACCAAAAGTGGATCTGATAGTGAATAGACAACGATCAGAATGAGTGTCACTATATTAATTTATTGGGAGAGTTAAAGTTTGTAAAGTTAAAGCAAAACACCTAGAACATATTAAATGCTTGATGAAAGCCAGATAATCAGTAAAATAGTGAAAATGCAAGCTATTTTTACAGTATTATGATATTATTACAACTATTATGATATTATATGTCATATATGATATTATTATAGTCATTATGATATCTACAGGGTCAAAGGAAGACTGGTATTCATGAAATCCTAGAGTTAGATGGTTGACTGTGATCATTAACTCCTTCAGATCATCAGGAAGATAGGCTTTGTTTTATGAGGAGGGTGTTTGGTTGGAAATTATTATTTTGGAATCCCTTCGGGTACAGTAAACTCATCAGAAAGAACCATCAGTGGGCACCTGGGACTCTTCTGGCCTCTGAAAGTTTGAGAGCTGGCCATGAACCAGCTACCTTTCTCCTTAGGCACTCAGATGGCATTAGTAGCATAGTGTGTGACCTGTGACTCTACTTCTTGTGACTCTACTTACCAGCAGCCTATGTGACTTTAAGCAAATAACTGTTGGGCTTGAGTTTCTTCAAATATAAAGAACTTAGTCCCACTTCCAGTTCTAAAATTCTAAGATTACATGTTATTCAAAGATATGGCTAATATTTTAGCTTGGAAGCAGAATGCCACTTCTCAGAAATTTGGCACTCTGTGTGCCTCATTTTCTGGCTCTCATACCCTTCCTTCTATAAATTCAAAGCCATTTTCCATTTTCCATTTTTAAGCATAGATTATATCATTATAATACACTATTTGGAAAACATAAGGTCATAGTAATTACCCATATGTTCTCAGACAGTAAAAAATAATTAAGATCTGTTTATCAATATGGCTAATTAAAAATATAAATATATGTATATTTTTTATTATTTCTTATATAGGCCTCTAAGAGTTGTTGATACCTATAGCATCTGAAAAACTAGCTCTTTTCCCAGGATGTTCTATTATCCGACATTATACATGAAGTGTCAGCCAGTTTAAGTAGCTAGAAGATGGCCTCCCATAAACATAATTGCTGTTACATTTCAGTTATCAGTTGTGAATGTATTTTGGCAGTCAAGTGAAATTTGCAGTCAATAAACCCATGATTAAAGGATGAGGTATAATGTATACACGGTGCATATAAAACCTCTCTATTCTGCTAGTCCAAATAAATACTTCCATTGGTGTAATTCCAGCAGCAGTGAAATGCAGATTGGGTCGAAGATGGTGAAGGTATGTGGAATTAACTTGGTAACTTTTGAAAATATGCTTTTGGAAATTCTGAATACATGTATGGGCTATCTTGCCTCTGAAATATCATGCCACAAAACAAAACAAAACAACAAACAAAAAAACAAAAACTACAGAGTGATTTTAGCCTCTCACTCTTACAAATGCCTGCTGTTTTATAGTCTGCTTTTAGTTTGGATGCCAAAGGAAACACTGGTTGGTGTTTCAAAGTTGGTTAAAACTTTTCACAGTATCAGGCCTTTCACTAGTCAGATAAACACTAAAAAGCTCACCAGTTTTTCATAATATTGCTGCTAGAATCATTTTCCTAAGGTTCATTTTATCACTTTTTTTTTTTTTTTAGCTCTAGTCAGGATAAGAAATGAATGCATATTGGAATTTAATTTGTTTAGGGAATTCATTTTGTTTAATTTCATTTTAAAATACTAACTGCAATCCAGTATTAAGAAGAGATAGCTCAAACTCCTTAATAGCCTTATCCAGAGAGATTTCCATAGTGAAAATGGAGGGAAAGGTGAGGTAGATATTGATGATACTAAAGCAAATAATTTTAGAAAACTCATAGAAAGAAGCAAAATTATGTATAAAATCTCAAATTGGAATTGGAATTCAAAGCAAGGTCTCAGTGAACACAGGGCCCTGCATACTGCTGCTAGATGGCAGACAGGGGAGAATAAATGAGCTCCAGCTTTTGAGAAACTTAATTAAAGTTATATCAAACTTGGGATTCTCCTGAAAGGATTTGTACTTACTTTAATAAAGGCTGTTTCTCATTGAGAAGTAATTCTAATTTTATATCAGGTTTACAATTCTGTGTTGAAAATGGCCTTTCTATGAGATCTTGTTCCTTTTTGCAAACACAATATATCCCCACTCCCAGGACCTTCCTCTGGCATCCAGACCGGAGAGTATTTGCCAAAATAATGATAGGAACCCTTGGAAAACCATAGCTCTTCTTTGAACTTTATTACTATGAGCTATAGTACAACAAAAATGCATGCCAAGAGCAATGCTGAGATAAGAAGGAAAGCACACTTACCACCCATATGGGAAATTTTCATTTCCAATTTTAAAATTTTGTTAAGGACAAAAAACAGATTAGTGGTTGTCAGGGTTAAAGGTAAGGGAAGGGTTAGACTACAAAGGGAGTATTTCGTAGTGATGGTACAAATCTGTATTCTGAGGGTGGTGGTGATATTTGTCAAAACTCCTAGGACTGTATGCCAAAAGTAGGGAAATTTACTGTATGTAAATATGAAAATAAACAAACGAATATTTTCTACATTTTTAAAAAATGTGTCACTTTGACTTTCTATTGTGACCACCAGTACACTTGACATCTAACTGATATTTCTCTACCTCCCTAACTACTATTTCAAAGCTCCCTTCCCTCCCCCCCCCCTTAGTTTTCCTTCTCTCTTAGGGTTTGCTATGATTTCTTGATTGCTCTTCTTTTACAAGTGAAAGGAAGGAAGGAAGGAAGGAAGGAAGGAAGGAAGGAAGGAAGGAAGGAAGGAAGGAAGGAGGGAGGGAGGGAAGGGGAAGGGGAAAGAAAAGGAAAAGGAAAAGAAAAGGAAAAGGAAAAGGAAAAGGAAAGAAAAAAAACCAAGATCGTAAGTTCATAATGGTGGTGAAAAGAATTCAGACCTGGGAAAGAGCATTCTGATGTTGAGGGAAATGTGCCGATGGAAAAACTTTACACAGAAAATTGATGGCAGTTGGGAAGGTGGAGAATAGAGGGGATATGGATCCTTCCTCCCCCCCGCCTTTTTTTTTACAAGACTACTGTGAGTACAAAGGGTGTTGTACAGGGAAGGAATGAAGAGAGGATATTGTAGTAAACCTACCTTATATTTGTAAAATGTGTTATTACTTACAATATTCTTAAGCTAGCTCCTTTAATATTTCAGCAACCTGCTAACATAGGTAGCGATCATTGCCCACATTTTACAGATGAGAACACTGTATCCTAGAACAGTGAATTTACCATGGTCACAAGGCTAGTATGTGCAAAAGCTTGTACTTGAGCTAGGATTCCTGGTTTTCAGTACTGGCTTCAGTCTATGACCCACATAGCTTCTGCCAAATTGCTATGAGTCCAGAGCTACTGACAACAATGTCACACTCTGTGAACTTTTTGCCAGCAGTTGCCCAAAGTGTGTGGGTAGAAAGTGAGTCAGCAGTTTCTACTTTGGCTTGTGTTTTATGGATAGCATTGCAGCTCATTCTGTATTGATGGGTTCATTCTTACTCTTTTAATTTGGTCTAGAAAAGCTACAGAAATTGGTAGCTCAGACTAAAGCAGTGTTTTCTCAGTCAGAGGCCACCCTCTCAACAGGCAGCATTAAATTGAAAATCTAAGACCAGAAAATAGTGGCTGAGATCTCATTTCCCATGTGTTGATGAGGAGAAATTCAAGCAATTCAAGGTTGAACATGTCAGACAGATTTTCCCTCATGAGGCAGAAGGTGATTAATTAGAGATAAATATCTTTATTTATTCTGTGCCTTGTTCTACAAATAATTTGATAAAGCTAAATTGAAAAGCACAGATCTAGTCCTATTAACCAAACATAGTTCAAGAAAGATGACCCCTAATACTTTCTGAGAAATTTCCTCAAGAGACTTTGGTTTTGCTAAATGTCATGTATCTCACTTTCTGTAGTGGATTCAGTATTTCTCAATAATTTCAAGTATAACTAGCAAACCAGTTGATCAAATGCCCATCTTGTTGTCTAATCTCCTGTTTTTAAATAGGGAAAAATAAATCGCCTTCGACTTGAAGAAAAATATGGTGGCTCCATTTCAGATCTGACCTGACCACATTAACTTGTTTAATGAGACCAGAAAGTCATTTTGTAAGAGGGATAGTCCTTGCACATAATCTAGTTCTCTTTCTGGATCCTTCCAGCCTGTTATTCTCTGATATAATTGAGATCTTTTTCTTCAAAACATTTAGAAAAATCTACTTCACTAGGCTGTGTGTTTGAGCCATGGTTGGATCTGTGTACATCTCCAATATCTCTCACAGTTCCTGATTCATGATTTGGTTAAATTAATAAGAGAGTGGACTGCTTTGGAGTATCCAGAAGAGCTATACTGCCTTCTCTTTATAAGATAGAGAGAGACTTTTCCTCCCTCATTTTCATGCCTCACTTTACACGGTAGGAAGAACGTGTCTCGTGTCAGACAATTCTGGATACATGGGCAGCCCACTAGGGGTGCACACAGCAGTGGGAGAATATAAAACCACTCTTTCTGTCTTAAGATAGATTGGGGAGAAAGGTTTTCTCCTGTGAAACTTGGAAAGGCTGGAAGGCAAAAATTAGGATGATTATCCCTGGATTTTGCTCCGTTTTAATGTAAGAAATGTAGTTTCTTAAGAAGTAAAATGTGCAAAAAGTTGAGAAAAGGGCACTAAGTTTTTTGTAATGAAATCCTAAAGACAGCAGAGCTGGAACTACTTTAGAGACCATTGCAGCCAGTGGTTTCCCCATCAGTGTGTGTTAGAATCCCCAGTAGAGACTGAAATCAGTGTCTGGATGCCTGAGCCCTGCCTCTCGGGATTTGGATTCAATTGGTCTTTGTGGTATTTTGTCATCTCATTTGTCCTCAAAGCTCCTCCGGTGATTCATCTGTGCAGCCAGGTTTGAGAATGACAAATATGAACCAAAAGTATGAGATACATTGGTTACTCGGGTCAGCTGTCCAGCATGTGAACCTGGACCTGTGCTCAGGGAATCCCCCACCTCCCGAGTTGTGGTGAAGGCTGCACCTTTCCCCAGATTTCCCAGCCTCCCTGGCAGCTAGAGGAATTGTGTGAGGGCCTCAGATTGAGGCTTCTTCAGTCTGACACACCAGCCCTGGGCATTGAATGGGAACTTGAGACCCCAGGATGCTGAGGCCACAGGGACTTCTCTGTGCTGGCAGTGGCCGTGACACCAAGAATGACTTTCTTGGGCAACAGTGGAAATAGGTCCAATGCAGTAACAATTTCAGCAGTGGCAGCAGTATCCTCATCACATCAACTCCAGGGCATCAGTTCAGGCTTGTTTCTGACAAGCAGCCCACAGATCCACTTCTGTAGGCCCCCCTGTGAAAGAATCTAAATCCTCCAAAGGATTAAAGTACATAAATGCCTTTTTTTCCTATGTCAGCTAGACATAGTTTCTGTTGCTTGTGAAGAGGGATCTTGAATACTACATATGCTTTCTTTTTTATGACTGTCTTGGAATCTTATAGTTATGCAGGTACCTCAGGAACAATATGGAGAAGACTAAGTTAAGCCAAGCCTGCACTTCTCTGGGTTCTTTGTCCCCTTCAACCAGATACGAAGACAAAGCTGTTCTTCCAGACTTGAAAGACAGATTCTAGTAGTAAAGTGAGCCAAAGTGACTATTGCCAAGCTCAAGGGCTTTGTCTGCCTGCATGCATCAACGCCCAATGAGATGCAAACAGGAGTTTGCTGCAAAGAAAGCAGAGATTTATTAAAGGAAATGATACCAGACCTGAAGACACAGATAAGCTAGTGCTCTTAAGACCTGACTCTCCAATGACCCCTTGAGGATAGGTTATATAAGAGAAAGACCATTAGTCATGGTACTAAAGGGAGTTGGGGTCGTGAGCTCTACTGATTGGTCAGGGCTAGGGTAGGAGACAGCTGATCATCACATTAGGTCCTGATGTCAGTTATGGTATCATGCTGTTTGGTTTCGAGGGCATGGGCTGGTAGGGTTGTTCCTGAGTCTAGAGCTGAAACACAACTGAGGTAAAGACATTATCTTTAGTGTGATCAAACTCTTTCTTTGATCAACAAACCTGAGACTTTGTTCTGATACTGTTTGATGCTGACCAGAATCTGATGTCCTGAAGACTTAAAGGTTAAGGGAGTGGGCATGCAGTATGTACCAGGGTGTAAGGAGAAGGAAAAAAAAAGCAAGTGAATCATGGTGCTATCAGATGAGACAAGGCCAATTTAAATCAAAGAAAAAGAGATGAGAAAAAGTCATTTTAAAGAAGTAAAGTTTTTGCATGGTTACATGACTACCTGTTTGTTCTCCAATATTGAAAGTTTGTCTAGATTATATTGTAACCAGAGGTCTGCAGACCTAGTATAGATCATATTTCTGCCACTTCTTAGCCATGTCACCATGAACAAATACCTTATTTCCACTAAAATTAAATTTCCCTTTATGTAAAATAGAAAAACTAATACTTTTCTGTCAGCCTCATATGATACCTGTAAGACTCAAATGACTTAATAAATTAATGATATAATAAGTAAAGTCATCTTATGTACTTATAAGTTATTTTATGAATGCAAGATGAAATCATTATTACTATTACTGTCACCATGAAATCTTAAATCCAATGGTGAGTTTATTTCTGGATATAAATGAACTAATGGAAGAAAAAACTGGTCCTTGTTACAGATCTATGGTTAAATTCTGATGTTATACCGTAGGTCTTGAATGACTTACCTGCTTTTAGTATATTATTTATAGAGAGATCCAGCAGTAATAAAAATGGTCGAAGGACAATATCCCTTATTTTTTCATTTTTATCAATTTGTATATTTATAATTATATACAAATATCAAAGAAAAATTTTATGAGGCACCTTAAAAGTACAACAGCATGTGATTCTATGGTTATATAAAGGTGGATGAGCATGGGTTATTAGAGCTCTGATTATTAGCTTGAAATGCTTGGATCCTATGCATTTAAGAAGTCATTAAAAATATTTGAGAAGACTCATATGATAACAGCAGTGTTTTAGTAAGAAGTAAAGATTAATTGAATATCAATGATTAAGGATTTAGAAGGGTGAACTGTAATTCACAATTCCCATTCAAAATGGGAAATTGAGAAAATGGCATTGTCCATAGAAAAGACAAATCTGGCCGGGTATTTTAGATGAACCTTTAGAATGTATAAAAGTCTTCAAATATGGTGAGAATAAAAGAGGAACAATAAGTATAGAATATTTTTGACTTCTATTTACTTTTAACAACTACTGCCATCTGGTGGCTGGTGGCCCTGTTTCTACTGAAGAAAGAAACCCTGTTAATTCTTGATTCCGCAGACCTAAGCAGAGTTGAAATAGAATAGAAACAGCACTTACCTGGTATACCAAAAATCTAAATTTTTGGAGCATGGTGGTTAAAGGCCACATAACCTTGTGCAACATTATAACATGTCAAGTCCACCAAGATCCTCTAGCTACAAATATCTATACTATAATAAATTCTCATGAAACTCATAGCCAAAGCTGGAATCCGGCAGGATTTCTGACATGGGTTAAAACTGCAGATCCCATCACATATATTTGAATTATTTCTGTTTCCTTTTGGTTCGATAAGACTCATATCTCCCCTGAATTACTGAGGAATGGAAGATGTAGGAAGCACAATAGTGAAGGAAAGAGAAGGTATTAAGCAGGCAGGCAGAGGCAGTGAGAAAGACAATGAAAATGACCAGCCCAAACATTTCAAAGAATAACCTAACAATTGTATTTTTCTGAAGCAGCATCATGATATGGGGTGCATAGCTGCTGCTGACCTTGATTCTGTAAGTATTTGCTTTGAGGGCCAAACACTATTATGGAAGCAAGGCAAGAGAGGATGTCCAGGAAACCTAAGTTTAAATATAGAGCAAAGGGAGGAAACGGAGATCATCTGAGGGAAAGAAGGAAGATTAAAAAGCAAAATAATACTGTTACAAATAATCTCAAAGGGATAAGACAAGCTGTTTTATCCATAGGACTGAGGCACTATGAAAAAGGAAATTAAATGTACAATAGCCAAAATAAATGCAATAGAAAGTTAGAAGATGAAATTAAGGATAGCTCCTCAATAGCAGAGTAAAAAGTGGAAGAATGAAGTAGATGAGGGTAAAACCAAATAGATGACATCATGAGAAAGGTCTGATGGAAGGTGGTCATGAGCAAGGAAGCTGCCTTTCTCACAAGATATAGTCTGTGTTTTGCTGGAATACAAAGCCACCTCTACCCACCATACTTGGACCAGTTTTAACTCCTTGTTGGCTTTGAGTCCCAGGTTGCAGAGTATCACTAAATTAGCTCAGACTCTGGCTGTCCTCACTCATACCCACCCTTACGTCTTAATGAAAACCGCATTGACAAGGATGCTAAACCTGAGATTTTTTAAATCTACCCTAAGTCACATGGACAAAGAGGAAATGATTTCACATTTTGTCTTCTTTTTTCATCTTTGGGGCTCAAATGCACTTATGTGACTGTTTTCAACATATGGATAAATCTTAGTTATCTTGATTGAACTCTTTATGCACAGTTTTTAAACAAAAATGCCATCAGTTACCCTACTTATCTCCAACTAAATCCTTGATGTCAGCCAGAAAAACTGTCCTACTGGGGTTCAATTCTTCCCAAGCCACAAATAACTATTAAGTAAAAGTATTTCTTTTAGAATTGCAAAGGGTTGCAAAGACTGCTGAAAACTGGTATCCTTAGCCAGAGAGCTGAGGGCAAAAGAGTAAGTGAGTCTATCAAGAATGTAAACAATGACTGAGAGAGGCCAAAGCAGATGAATGCAGAGGGCTGTTAGTAATAGGGGAGACACCAGAACAGAGAAGATACCCAAAGAGCCAGGAATCTACAAGAGGTCAAGTTCATTTGAGTTCAGAACCTGTCATATGAGAAAGTTTGTGACTTGATAGCAATTTGCCCCAATTACCCATTATTTCCCTCTTACCTAAGACTAAAATCTAATTATACACTGCATGAAAAGAGGCCTCGCAAGCATTTAATATTCACAACCTCTGTCTGGTCTCTTATAGAGCACTAGGAGGTGACCTGCAAATGTCAACAAAACTTGCAACCAGGATTTTGCATCAGGCTGGCAAAATCTCATTTTAGGAGACAACCAAACTGTCAGAGATAAAGAACAGATTCTCCTGTCTCCTATGATTCTACAAGGTTGTTTTTATTAAAATGGAAATTTCCAAAGCTTATGCAGGGCTCACATGCCGATTAAAGAGCAGCCTCATCAGCAGCAGGGCTATAATTGTCTTCTCTTGTTCCTGAACTCAGCACTTGGCTGTTCATTAATTAACTGTGCACCCCATGAGCATAGCATTTCCAAACTGTGGGTTCCTAAACAATACTTCAGTGGACACAGTGTTGCCTCCATTAGTATTGCTGCTCCTTGCTGTTACGGACTTCTAATTATAATTTTATTCATTTTTCAGTTGGCACAAATATATTGAATTTCTAGCGCAATAAGCCACTTTATTAGCTGTTGTGGAGGGCATAGAGATAAACAGGATGGAGTCAGTTCCTCAAGGCACTAAAAGTTGACAGCTGGGATGACCCCCAGAGGAAATGTAGAATGTGTGGCCACAACTTTAGAGTTAAGACTATAAACCCCAAATTACTTCCCTCTACCCTGAGCCTTCTATTTTTACGATGAACAAAAAAATTTTCCTTAATAATTTTAGTTGCGAAATAGCAGACAAGAAATGTTTCGCCAATGCCATTAGACACTATTGGATATTGTGGAAATGATATACTTCCCTATTATATGTAACCCACATTTTTCAAATTTTCATGATCTTCTCACAAATGAAGTTCTAATAATTAGGTATACCCCACATCTTTCTTACTTTTGCCTAAACTCACCAATGAAGGACTTCCAGAAACATGTGTATTTCTAGTCAAATCATCATTCATGTAAACTGGAATCAAGACTGTCCACTAATGGTCAAGCCCACACCATGGCCTAGCAAAGCCTACACTACAATTGGGATCCCTGGTATGCAAAAATGAGGAAATTTGGGCTCTGTGAGTCAGTGAGATACCCAAGGGCACAAGCTTGTAAGATATAGACCTAGATTGTGATTTGCACTTCTGACTCTAAGTACAGTGATGTCTCTCTGTGTTAGAGCTAATTGATCTCTTGTCTAAATACAAAAACCATCATATGTTATCCCACTTGAAGATATAACTACATACTTTCAATCACACAGATTAGTTTCCTCTGTCAGATAAGCTAGAAATGCAGCAGTCGAGTGCCAAACTAGGAAAGAAGGGCCAGGCAGAGAAGTCAGGGACTGCAAGAGTCCTCATGAGATGAAAGGGCAGGAGTCCCTGAGGATGGGGAACCACAGGGACTCAGTGTGCAGGCCCGAGGATTGGGCCATGCAAAACACAGGCCTCACTATTCGAAGCAGAGTTTAGATGATATATTATGAACTTAACATCTAGTAACTAGACCACAGACTTAATAACTAAGCAGATATCCATGCATATATAAACCTATTGCCCAATCTCTGCTGAGCACGTTTATCATTGTTTGATGATTTTCATCTATTTATACGGTCTTCTGTGCAAGCCCTTAAGGCCCTTTGGGACAAAGAATGTTCCTTGTTTCTTGTACTTCCTTACTACCTTGCTTATAATTCATGATTAATAGATTCTGTTGTTTTGAATTCCCAAGGAAGCAGAAATGCAACCATTATTAACCAAATAGAACTTCCTGGAATAGGGCCAGAGCCCTTCCTTAGGATGCAAATGCTATGCACCTTATTAAAATCAGTAACTGTGCAGTCATTCTTGTGATAACTTTAGGCTTCCCTTTCTCTTTTTGAACATCAGTGGCTGCATTTTATTTTTTTGTGTTTTGCAGGATTAAGGAAGCTAAACCCTCAACCCCTTGGAACAAGTGCTCATCTACTGCAGCTAAAATATCTCTTCTCAGAAGGCCATGACTTCAGAAAGGTGAGCACTTGACTTTTTCTAAAGCAGTGAATATTTCATCTCCCTTTAGACAAGTATTGAATCACATATTATTCCTGCTTGACGCCCAATCTGTTTACTCTTAGCTTCCTTTTCCTCTCTCGTCTTCAAGCAAGGGCTTCGTGTTGCACAGGAGTCCTAACTGTACTATCCATTTTACTCTTGACATTTCTATGAGTTTCAAGTACCCAAGGAGAATTCTGTTTCTCTGTGTTTACCGACCGAATTGGTGTGGACAGAAGGGCACATACTACACATCATTTGCAGGAACTATTTCTTATGATCAGTAATTTTAAAGCAATATACTTCCTCAGGCTCTCAAATATGTCATCCCAGGAGCTGCTGCTCCTTTTTTTCCATCTCCTTCATCATCCATGTGTCAGACATGCCTTAGGCCTTCTGGGCATCTGCTGTTTACCAGTGGGGCCCTCTCTGCCCCTAATCCCCTGATAAAGCCCTTTGAGGAATGCATTATGGAAAACACAGGAGCCCACAGGGAATACACTGAAAGATGTTTTAGTTCCCAGCTTGACAAAAATAGATAGCAAATTAACTTAAGGTTGGCTCACTGTTCATAAACATAATATTTAAAAATAAAAAAAGAAATAACTCCTTCTACTTCTACAGTTTTTTTTTTCTTTCTTTCTTTCTTTCTTTCTTTCTTTCTTTCTTTCTTTCTTTCTGTCTATGCTCCTTTGATTTATTTTTACTTTTAAAAATTATTTTTATTTTTCAGTTACAGTTGACATCAATATTATTTTATATTTGTTTCAGGTATATAGCATAGTGATTAGACATTTACATAAATTATGAAGTGATCCCCCCCACCAATTAATCTAGTACACACCTAGTACTATATATAGTTATTGCAACATTACTGACTATATTCCCTATGCTATATTTCACATCCCCATGACTATTTTGTGACTGACAATTTGTACATTTTTTTTAATAATTAAAAAAATTTTAATTACAGTTGGCATGCAATATTATGTTAGTTTCAGGTATACAACATAGTGATTAGATATTTATATAACTTACAAAGTGATCACCCTGATAAATCTAGTACCCATCTGACACCATATATAGTTATTACAGTATTATTGGCTATATTCCTTATACTATACTTTATATCTCCATAACTATTTTGTAGCTACTAATTTGTACTTCTTAAATCTCTTCCCCTTTTTCACCCCATTCTCAACATACCTCCCATGTGGCAACCATCAAAATGTTCTCTGTATATATGAGTTTGTGTTTTGCTTGTTTATTTTGTAACTTTTTCTGCTATGGCCCTGAGAGGTCCTCAGGTTCAGGCTGAAGCTAGCCAATGGGTATGGCTTTCTGGGAGGGGCCCTGCCACAAGCCAAGTTCAACCACAGCCTGTGCCCTGCCCAGGGCCACCTGGCATGAGCCACCAAGCAATCCATAGATGGCCACAACCCATCCTGGGCTAGGATGTGCCTCAAAAGGCCAAGTCACAAACCGAGGTCAGCTGCCACTTGCACCAGCTTGAGGCTACTCAGCAAGAGGTATAGGGTATGCCAAGGCAAGATGCTGCTTGTTTAGGGTTTGTAAATCTTTGAGAGATTTTAAGAAAGTTCTCAGTATGAGCCGAGATAGGCTGTTTGTATGGAAAATCCACTGGAAGTGGCTTGGGTGGGCCCACCAGTTGGGAGGGACACATCTCAGAGGGGATCTCTGGAGTAAGGCAACAATATTAGCCAGATTAGTGGATACTCAGATATGGTAGCTGTCTGCATCTGCAAGCCAGGCAGGGGAGGGCTCAACAAAGAAACAGTGTGCTCTGCCAGCACTTATGTTTGGGAAAAAGCCTCTCTTCCAGCCCTTGCCCTCAGGCCAAACAACTCAGTTTCTCCCCGTATATCCCTGGCACCTTTTGAGCTGCTGCTCCAGCAGTGGAACTTGGAGCAAGTGAGTCCATCAGCAAGTAAGTCTACCTGCAGGCCCCTTAAGAGGATTAGTTGTGACTCCAGTGGCCCTCTGTTTCATTCAGCCACAATCTCTGCTGGTTTTCACAGTCAGACATTGTGATGTGGGGCTGGGACCCCTTCACTCCTTCAGGGAAATCTCTACAGCTGAGATAGGCCTCTTGATTTCTTAACCGCCACATGCAGGTAAGGGACCAGCTTGTTCAATGTCTCTGCCACTCCTACCAGTCTCAAGGTGGCCTTTTCTGTGTGTTCCCAGTTGTAGGACTTTGTTCAGCTAGACTTCAGGCAATTCCCGATGATGGCTGTTCTGTAGTTTAGTTGTTATTTTGATGTGGTTATGAGAGGAGGCAAGCACAGCATTTATCTACTCTGCTATCTTGACTAGAAGCTGCTTCTGTGGTTTCTAAAGTGCTCCGGATTGCTCAGAATGGCGATTTTGTGCATTTTATTTAACTAATCGACTTGCTAAAAGATAATCGTGGACTGGACATTTTATATAATTCTAGTAATTTATATGGATGACTAAGGCATGGGCAAGGCAAGACCCTAGACTGATTAGAGGAGACCAACATTTAACCGGGTCATTAGAGTAGTGTGTGTTAGAACAGTGGTAATGTCATTTACCAGTAGCAATGCAGAGCACTTAGTGCAGCCACTTAGTGCAGCCTAATGGAATATGGAAAAGGGATGCCAAGAAATTATCTGGAAAGAAGAGGCACCTAAATAGAGAGTTAAAGGTAGTATCTTTTTTAAAAAAAGGAGGAGATAGATTGAAAGGAGGGGGAAAATCTTTGTTCTGTTGTCCTCTAGCTCATATGTATTATTAGTGCACACTGCGAAATTTGTAAGTATTGCTTCTTCAGAATTCATTACACCTGGTGAATTCCATGGGCCTCTGCCCCCATGTAATTTCTATGCATTTGCTTAATTCAGACACTGTGATAGACTGGGCAGACATTTCCTGGCAATTAATAATCAGCTGGAGGAGCTGAAGTATTGAAGCAAAGCTGTGAAAATATGCACTTATATTTATATAAAAAGTAGTCAAATTGTTACCTTTTCATGTCTTTATCAGACAAAAGTTGAACAGGTACATTGTTGTGGTTGACAAGCTGCATTTACAGTTTTAGTTCTTTTCCTGATCACTAAAAGCCATCCATAAATAAACAGGAAGAGAGAAGCACACACTCTGAGGTTGACAGTTTTTCTTTTGCATTAGGTATTTGGAATCTAAGTTAACTATGGGGAGCTTTCCAAAGAGTAACTGCTAGTTTATGCTGGGATTAGTTCCTTAGATTTGTGGCACAGTCATCATAAAGGTCTTAAAAATGTCTTTATTTAATTAAGATAGGTTTGGCAGAGTTCTACTGAGAAATGGTGGAATGGGCAAAATGAGTCTAGTGATTGTCTTATAAAATGTTTTGGATTCATTAATTCAAAAGATAGTACTTGAATTATGCACAGAAATGACCATAGAGTATGTTATGAGTTATTTATCTATTGTGGATTCATAGGAGATTCCAGGTTTTGTACCAAGTATATTCCATCTATAATAATTATAAGACTTTGGAGATATTTTCTCATTTAAGTTCTCTTATCAGTAGACTAATTTCTTTCCTTGTACCCCATCCAGCCATTTGGAATAACGATGAGACTGGAAGCCTTAAAAGAAGTTGGGAACAAGAAGCAAATGATATAAGACAAGTTCTATTCAGATGAAGGAGAATAAAAATAAAAATAAGAACAAAAAACTTATCCCTTTCTACCTTGAGAGATTATAGAAGAAGAAAAAAGAAGTAGAGCCAAAATGTTCTTATTCCCACTGCCCCACCTAAGATGCAGAAATCGTTTAGGAACATAGAAATAGATATGGGGTAGCATACAAATATCAAGGGAATAGTTTATTTTCCAGGTAAGACTGTGGGGGTAACTGCAGGCTCCTAAGACAGTCTGTACTTCAGCTGAAGCTAGATCCAGTGTGGCACCAAAGCAATTCCGTGGGAAGACTGCAGGATAGGTTAAGATGCATGAGCCCAAGATCTAAGTTTTGCCTCCTCATTGTCTGCACTTGGTATTGACAAGAATCACAAAGATCCTATTTGCCCCAGAGGAAATGAGAAAGTGTTGAGAAATGAGTGGGTCAACTTTCACAGGCTTGGAGTCAGAGCAAATAACGTGAGGGTGGAAGTGGAGAATACACATGAATGCCTAGAACCATGGACTCCAGGAGCGAATGCCAAAGTTTCACTCCAAAATCACCAGTGTAAGGAGAGTTAGACCACTAAGTCCATAGCAGGGCATAGAGGGTCATCAAGGGACCGTGTATGATTTTAATCTCCCCCCTCTACTGCAAGGACAGAATATACACCCTCATATACCTGATAATTCCCTAAGGAAGATTAGAGTTGGGGAAAGAGGGAGAGATCTGAAAGTCTGAGCAGCATCTAAAACAGATTGTACTATCTAAATGACTTTTAATTGCTAAATCAGACCAAGATCACATGATTGCCTCCATTATCAATTGGAGTGTGAGTTTATAAAGACAGTTTTTCACCTGTATTTAACTCTGAGTATACATACCTGCAAACCCTACTGAACATTAAATTTCAAAAACAGCCTTGTAAGTCAGTGTTGCTATTTTTCATGTGATAAAACAGACTCAGAAAGGTCAAATAACTTACCTATAGTTTCACAGCTAGAAGTGTAATGTAGATTAGAGTATAGATCAGCGTCTGAATCCAAAATCCAAGGTCTTCCAGTGATAATTCATGATTTTTTTTTTTTTCTGAATGTGGAAACATACAATGCTTTGTGTTTGAAAGAAAGTAAATACAATAGACAGTGAGGATTCAATGTACCTTTTGTCTTCAGGGACTCTTACTGGGACTTGAGGGGAGATAAAAAGTAAGAAGAGTGGCCTTCTAGTAGGTATAAAGGTCACTGTGGCATAACTAGGGGATGTGAATACAGACTGTAACCCCAAAAATGACAGGGTTAAAGGCTGAGTGGTACATCTTTGGAGCTATTTGTTGGGGAAATGAATAAACACAAAAATATCGATTGCTCGAGATGTAGCAAGCAGCATGTGATAGTGTTTTAATTAGGAGAGAATAGAGCTGAACAATTCAATGCAACAGACATTTATTAACTTCCTACTACATGGCACGATGTGAAAATAAGATGATACATAACTATAGCAGAGTACATACAATAGGATATACTATAAGCCAGTGCACTGAACCTGATTTTTTCCCATTATTAAAGCAGCTTCTTTCTTGCTCTAATCATTGTAGAAGTAAAGGCAAATTCTACACCTGTGCAAAGGAGATATAGCAGAGAGCTCTTGGGAAAGATTGAGTCATTTAATAAATTTGCAGCTCATTTCACCTTGTCATAGTCTTCCTCTTTGTACTATAGTATCTGTGGCCTCTATCACATATTATGCTTCTCTTATTTTCTTTATACTCTTATCCAATTCAGATTTGTTTTTTTGGCTCTTATGCAACCTACACAAATGGAATTCTCCTTGGACTCTTCTGGTTCAAACATAAATTGAAAAACAGTAACTTTGGCAATGGCCCATTGGACACATTTCAGTGTACTCATATGTCAATGAACTGAGTCAAAGAGGCTAACTTGTTTTTACTAACATCCTAAAAACAAAAGCACTTCAGGGTTATGAAAAAGGCTTAGTTTGAAAGGATTGTATGGAAAAAAATGACAATGAAATTTTACTATTCAGGAAACAAAAAATTTAAAAATTTTAGACTATTAAACATAGAATGCTAAAGAAAAATAATAATATAAAAAAGTAGGAGGAGGGGCTTTGTGTCTTTTGGAGAAGAGCCCAAAATACTGAGTTTAATTCTACTAGGAGAATTAACTGGGAGGGGAAATATGTTCTTAGGAATTTCTCACAAAGGAATGAATGGCACACCCAGCCTTCCCTCCTTCAACCTGCTTCCTTGGCTAGAGACCAAGATTTTCACCTCATCTCACTGTCACTGGGTGGTCCCCTACATACTTGACCCAACCAATAACTTATGCTGAGACTGGTGCCCCGAAAGGACCCCAATAGTGTGAGGGGAGTGGCATGGGGTTTTGGGAGCTAAACCTGTCTAAACCATGGCTTTGCAGTGTGCTTAGGGTTACATGGGATTTCTTGGAAAGATAGTAGAGGGGGTGAAAGGAAGATATCTGTGCTTTGCCATTTCCTCTTTTTCTAGGATCTTATTGTTGCTCTCTTCCTATCTATTCCCACCATGACCAAAAAAAAAAAAAAACAACCAAAACTAGATGTACACATAGGTACTTCTCTTTCCTTGTATACTCAGGGATACTGTATGCAAATCTGGTGACTCTGCATGTGAATGTGAGGGCTTCAAGACTTTTCACATTTAAAATGGATGAGGCTCTTTACCACTCACTGCACATTTTTCCTTAAACTGACACACAGTGCTCTTCCCTCATTCTCTACATCAAAAACATAAGCTGTAGGTGGCACATGGCCGTACACTTTCTCTTCCTTACCTGAACACATTGCCCAGGCATTTTCTGAGTCACACAGCTCCATAGGCAAAAGCAAGTAGGAAATTTTTGGGAAGACCTAGAAGAGCTATGTGACTCAGGAATTTTTGAATGTCCAGCCTCCAGAACTGTGACCAAATAAATTTCTGCTGTTTAAGCCACTAGTTTGTGTGTTTTGTCATAATAGCACAAGCTGACAAATACAAACACAGATTCTACCGTTATCCCCACCCCTGCTGTGGATTGGATTTTACATGATGAAAAATAAACTTCT
Organism: Eidolon dupreanum; assembly: GCA_028627145.1. NCBI lineage: Eukaryota > Metazoa > Chordata > Mammalia > Chiroptera > Pteropodidae > Eidolon > Eidolon dupreanum. The sequence goes on along the minus strand of CM053503.1, from coordinate 98,193,727 downwards.
TCTTTTTTTTTTTTTGTCAAGCCACTGAGATTTTTAGGCTTTATCTATTACAGCAACTAGTGTTTATTTTTCTAATGCAAAGACCAAGCAGAGCTAATCAAGTTTGTGATATCCATTTTCTCAAAGTGTATAGCCTGGAACTTAACGCAAACTTCGCCTCAGTGCAAAAGATTCCTTGGGGTCACCTCTACAGATTATTAGAAAGAAAGAAAGCACCTCTTTATTCATTCTTTTTTTTTGTTTACAGTGTACAAAATGGTAATTTAATATATATACACACACATTGTGAAATGATTACAGCGATCAAGTTAATTAACGTATCCATCAACTCACATAGTTGTTTTTTGTTTTTTATTTTGTGTGTATGTGTGTTTGGTGGTGAGAACACTTAAGATCTACTCTCTGGGCAAATTTCAAGTATAAGACACAGTATAATTAACTACAGTCACTATGTTTACATTAGATTCACAAAACTTTCATTTTATAACTGAAACATGTTTGGTCAACATCTCCCCATATCCCCACCCCCTGACAAATAGCATTTATTCTCTGGTTCCATGAGTTTGACTTTTTTAGATTTCACTTATAAGGGAGGTCATGCAATGTTTGTCTTTCTGTGTCCAGTTTGCTTCATTTAACATAAAATTCTCTGGGTTCATTCATATTGTCACAAATGGCAGGAATTCCTTCTTTTATAAGGCTGAATAACATTCTATTGTTGTGTGTATGAGTGGAGGGGAATGCAAAGACACACAGCCCCCATTTTCTTTAGTTATTGACAGACTTAGTAAAGTTGTTTTCATGATCTTGGCTATTGTGAATAATGCTGTAGTGAACATGGAAGTACAGATGTCTCTTTGAGATCCTAATTTCATTTCCTTTTGATATATGTGCACAGAAATGGGATTGCTGGATCATACAGTAGTTTGTTTTCCTACTGAAAAAATGACTAAAATGAGGAAGCTTGGAAGCATAAATCACTTCCAGGGGTTGCTCTAAAAGGGTATGTCCAGAAGTTAACTTTGAGAAGAGTTAAAAAAGCAATGCCACTTTTTCTTCCTTTATATCATCACCCAGGGGCAACCTACTTCTCAAAGGTAAGAACAAAAACAGGAAAATTACTGTCTATCATCCTACCAGACTGTCTAAGTGAATTAAAATAATTACTAAGTTTTAGTTAGCTAATGCACTACCTTAGCTTGGATTATAAACAACTGTTTACTCCCACAGTGCCTCAAAAAAATAGGCACATGGTACTTTTTTTAATAAACGTATTTTATTTGCCCTTCCTGAGCTCAACAGGGGAGTAAGCAAGCAAACAGGTTTAAGCACATTTTGAGAGAAGCAACATGGTATGTGGCCCTGGGGCTAGAAAATGTTGGGTTGAGTTCCTGATTCTGCCATTTACTAGCCATGTGACCCTTGGTAATTCACTCAACTTCTTTGATCTTCATTTTTGTCCCCTATAAATTGATATTAATAATAAACAATGTCTGTAAAATGAAGTTTAAGAGCCTGTGTGCCTTCTAGTAATGGTCCAAGCATTTGTTCCATGGCCTCAATTTGTGTAGTTGATGGTTTTATCTCTGGAGCTGCCAAGGAGTAATTCCAGAGACAGAAATCCTCAAAAATACCTTTCTGGAAGGATAGATCCAAAAAAAAAAACTGGTCTCCCAAAGGAAAGCTATGGACTGTTTCTCTCTCAGCATATAGTTTTGATAAAGTCATGAGGTATCAAGATGAAATTCTATAAAACAGAAGGCTATTAATACATATCGTCATTTTATTGAGAATGTAAAGAAGTGACTAATAATATACATGTATATTTAGAAGCTGTTTCAATATAGTTTTTGTTAAATATTTAATAAGTGTTTGTATAGTTTATTTAAAATCTGCATCTAAAAGAAGCAAAGTGTTATCCTTGGTCTACAGCCAGACTGTTGCTGACAAGATTGTTTTTAAAGGAATTTCATAGAATAAGAGGCTCTGACTAAACTACCATAAATACAGTTGGAATGTTGTAGTTGCTTTTGTTAGAAGTGATGATTTCCCACTTATAAAGTTTATATTCAATGTGGTATTAATACACAGCATTCACCAAACCATCTGCAGAATTTGCCAAATCGATGGCCTATGTTATGTTAAAAATAACCCCCTACCCCACCCCCTACCCCGCATTAGTTTCTTAAGTTGCTGTAACAAAGTGCTGCAAATTCTATGTGGCTTGAAACACCAGAATTTTATTCTCTCACAGTTGTTGTCAGAAATCCAAAATTAAGACCTTGTTGGTGTTGCACTCCCTCCAGAGGCTCTACCCTACCTCTTCCAGTTTCTGGTGGTTCCATAGCAGCATAACTTCAGTCTTTGCCTCGTCTTCACATGTCCTTCTCCTCTCTCTCTGTGCCCTTCCCTCTTCTTTTAAGGACACCAGTTATTGGATTTATGACCCACTCTAAATCCAGGATGATTTCATCTCAAGATCCTTTTTACATACTAATTATGTCTACATAGACTATTTTTGAATAAGGTCATGTTCTGATGTTCATGATGCACATATATTTTGAGGGACAGTATTAAACCCCCTATACCTTCCTTTTTAACTAATTTCTATTTGATTAATGATGCCTAAGGTTTATTTAGCGACTGTAACATCTGTCATTAATTACTGAGTTTCTCATTAGAAAAGGAAATATAGCCATCCGCACCCAACAGAAACTGTGGGCCAATAGAAATTCTACCTCATTATCCCTGTTAGAAAAAAAAATGAGACATGGAGATATGAAATATGCTTTGTGGGTTTACGTTTTTCTGTAGTTTCTATATATTTCAATCTACTTTGAGCTTTCTTCAGCTTATTTTTAATTTTTAACTTAAACGAATGTTTTATTGGCTTCAATTTGCCATCATTATATTTTCACACCAACTGGTTTGTGTTTGTGCGTGTGTCTAAGTCTTTTTCTTAAGGAGGACAAATATCAAAATTTAAAAATTATGTCAAAAATGACTTTAATAAATGTATGTATGTACCCAGGCATAGAAGTGAGTGATAAGAACAATGTGTAAAAGCTATCCCCGTTCTCAGGTGCTCATAGACTACAAAGGAGCTTGCAACCTTAAAGCAAAACAAACACAAACCATGGAGAATGTTTCACTCTACAAAGGTCTTCCTTCTTCACCAGTTGTGAAGGATCTGGGGGTAATTGGAATTTTATGGAAGAAAATACAAAGAGATCATTGCTGCTGGATCTGTGAGTCACCATGACTGCTCAGCACCAGGGGAGACAAGGGTCCACTCTCAGAGCAGACTCTGGCCACGAAGAGCCTTTGTTCATTCTTTTATATCTAAATCGTCTTCAAATTAAATTTCTCCCCTTTGTGAATCTGCACTTTTGGAGAGAAATCTTTCTAACTTGGGGGCATGTCTATGTAAAAGAAATAAGATTTTTAATAATTTTGCATATATTCTTTCCTTTTTGTCACCTATCAGTAAATGAAGTTTCTGTCTTCTTTGGCCCTTCAAAGTCAATGCTTTGCCTGCCTGCAAATGCCTCATGGAGTTGGATTGTTCCATAAGCCACAGTGCTCACTTCTCTTGCATTATCGGATCTTCTATGATTCCCCTTATAAATGGACACTGCAGAAGAGAAAGCTGCTTTCTCTCTCAGCAGAAGTTGGCTGGTCCAGTTTTTTTTCTTGCTTTGCTGAGATGGATCTCAATGTGTAAGCTCTCAGCTGCATCACATTTGTCTTTCCTACCTATACCTTTAATTGCCTTTTACTCCTATTATTTTCTATTTAACTTCCTACACTTCTTAATTTCATGGAAATGAACTGAGAAGAGAATGAACTTTAGCATGCTGGATCAGGTTTGTTTAGCCTTATGCATTTGTTTTTGTGCCTTCCAAACACTGTTTTTTTTCATCCCAGGAGCCCTGGACAATAAGCTGTTATGCATTTACATTGATGAATTTGTTCTTCCATGAAGCTAGTGCCAGAGTAAGTTCTATGAAAGAGAATTAAAATAATTATGATTTAAAAAATCTGTTTACAGTGTTAGCTGAGGACCATTAAGGGTGCCTCTCATGACTCCTGTCCCTGTTGCTGACCTTCCTCAGGGGATTAATAAAGTTCATTTTTCCCATTTTTCCCCTAGATCCCCATTTTCCTCCACACAAAACTATATCTATATATCTATATCTATATCTATATCTATATCTATATCTATATCTATATCTATATCTATATCTATATCTATCTAATCTATATATCTATATATCATATCTATATAGATATAGATATCTATATAGATATGATATATAGATATATATCTATAGAGAGAGATATAGATAAAACAGGACCAAGAATTTTACTTTCTCATGCACTAACTAGCAATTCACTGTAAGAAAGATACAGGAAAGGAGGGAACTACAACTCTTTGGTCAGACTTAAGTAGGGCCAATTTCCTCACAGACTATGAGAAAGTGAATATGTGTATTATCAAAAAAAAAAAAACAAAAAAAACAAAAAACTGGAATCATCCAGCAATATGAGTGGTAGGTGGGTTGGAATTCTCTGTCTTATTCCCTTTTTCTTTTTAACATAGAACCATTTTGACTCTGATCTGCCTGGTCCATCATATTTGACAGAGTATCATCGGACAAGACAAATGACAATGGGATATTTCCTCTAGGGCTTAGGTATTTGTCAAAAAGAGAGAAATCATCATTTCAGAATCCAGTCTTTGAAGGTAGACAAACCAGAGTTTCACTTTTAATCCCAGTCTTTCCAATCTATGAGATCTTCAGCCAGTTGTGAAAATGTTGATGCTTTGGTTTTGTCACCTATGAAGTAGGAATAGTCATTTACCAACAATTACCAAGTCTCTATAGGTATAGTTGGCATGCTAAAAAGAGTAACTGCTTAAAACTCAATAATAAGAAAACACTCTGATTTAAAAATACACCAAAGACCTTAACAGACACCCCACCTATGAAGATATACAGACAGAAAAAAAGCATATGGAAAGATGCTGTACATTACATGTCATGAGGAGAAATGCAAATTAAAACGAGATACCACTCACACCTCTTAGATGACGAACACCGACAACACCAAATGCTGGGGAGGATGTGGAAAAACAAAACCTCTCATTTATTGCTAGTGGAAATACAAAATGGAACAGCCACTTTGGAAAACAGTTTGGTGGTTTCTGACAAAGCCAAAGATATTCTTACCATGTCATCCAGAAATTGCATTCCTTAGTATGTACCCAAAGGAGCTGAAAATGAATGTCCACACAAAAACCTGCATATAGATGTTATAGCATCTCATTTATAATTGCCAAAACTTGGAAGCAACCAAGATGTACTTCAGTAGGTGAATAGATAAAAAAAACTATAGTATATTCAAACGGTGGAATATTATTTAGCACTAAAAAGCTATCCGCTCATGAAAACATGGAGAGACCTTAAATGTATATTATCAAGTGAATTAAGTCAATATTAATAGGCTACCTTATTGTATGAGTCCAATTAAATGACATTCTGGAAAAGGCAAAACTGTGGAGACAGTAAAAAGATCAGCAGTTAGCCAGGGGTGATATTAATATGCAGGGAACTGAGGATTTTAAGGCAGTGAAAATACTGTGTATGATACCATAATGATAGGTGCATGTTATTATATATTTGTCCAAGCCCATAGAGGGTACAACACTATTACTGAATCCTAATAGAAACTATGGACTTTGGGTGATTTATGATGTGTCAGTGTAGGTTCATCAATTGTAAAAAATATACCACTCTGGGGGGAATGTTGGTAAGGGTGGAGGCTATGCATATATGTGAGGGTATATGGGAAACCTCTGTACTTTCCTTTATATTTTGCTGTAAAACTAAAACTGACCTAAAAATAGCCTTTTATTTAAAGTATACTTGAAGAGAATTTTAAAGAGATAATTTAGGGTGTGGACAGATTTAAGGGAACCAAACCAGGTGAGTTGCCCAGGGACTAGCCGTAGTAAAAACCATTACGACCATCAGGCCCATGGAGGCAGGGAAGGTAGCAGCTCTTGCCAAAACACTGGACACTTTGTAAATAGAAAAGACTATTCAATAAAAAGTTATTTTAGTGAGGAATGCTGCCACTGACAAATCACTGCCTGACAGGTACGGATGAAACATACACCCCTAACGCTCTTTTCTTTCACCTTCCAATTACCTGGTGGTGTCATCCATTGGCTACACCTAACAAAGTCAGAGGACAATAGGAAACTGGGGTTAGAGGTCAAAGAGGTCAGGTTTCTGGACTCAAATTTGAGTAAAAGAAAGATGAAAAGTGGATATGGAGGGGCAAATGGAGAATTCTCCCCATGTTGGATGCTTGTTGTTTGCCCAGTATCTTTTCTTTTGAGTAACTACAACTCACTCAATAAAAAAACTCTGATGAGGAAGGGGTGGAAACATCGTGGAGTGAGAGACATCCCCAGAGCTCTCCCCATGAAACAACAATAAGCTGAACATCTAAAACTCAACAAAAAACACCCAAACCGCACATCAGCATGTCTAAGCGTGGGATCTCCGCATAAGAGCTACCATAGATCAGAACCCCCCAGTGTCGGTCGGTGGACTGGGAGAAATAAAGGAGCTGCCTCTCATACCCGCTGGAGCTCCCTGTAAGAGGAGAGGAAAGGGGAAAGTGCGGCAAGTTCCCTGAACATCCTTGCCTGGGAGAGTTGTGAGTTCCATGTAGCTGGCTGCAGGGCTCAGTCATTAGGGCAGAAAACAGAGAAGCAGGACGGCAAAAAAAAAAAGTTGATTTTTACCTGTTGTGGTTGCAAAACCCAGGCTGAGCCGCAGCTCCCAAACCCTAACCCAGAGTGCCCCTCCCCCATACCTTCCAAAACCCATCACTGTGGAGCCCCAGGGAAATTTGAGCAAATGCTACAGAAACTGTTGCTAACACTGACAGGGACTGAAACTGAGGGTAGTGAGTGTGATTAAATATCTATCAGAAAATAAAAAGGCATTTTTAAGGCTTTATTAAAGCAGGGATCCAAGCGGCTTAGATGCCACCTACTGGAAACCAAAAGAAAAGCTCCCTCTTTGCAGCAGGCTAAAGAGATACCTTTATATAATAAATCTTCTTTCTGGAAAAAAAGCAGAATATGTTTCCATTAATGCTCAGGCAGAGAAAAAGTCCACTAAACACCATGAACAACCAAGGTGACAAGGTATCTCAGAAAGAAAGAGAAAAATCTCCAGAAAATAAGCTTACAGACATAAAGATATGCAGCTTAAATGACAGAGTTCAGGATGGCAATTCCGAAAAAAACTCAGTGAGATCCGAAAAAAGTCATATTTCAGAAATCGAAACAATTTCAGGAATTGAAAAAACACCTAGATGAACAGAGCAAGGAGATTAAAAACCTCAAAAGAACCAAATAGAACTTTTGGAGATAAAAAACACATTGCAAGAGTTGAAAAATGAAATAGCAAGCTTGGGAAATAGAGTTGACCAAATGGAAGAAAGGATCAATGATATCAAAGACAGAAATCTAGATATAAATCAGAAGGAATAAGAGAGACCGAATAATGAAAAACAATGAAAGAGAAATTCAAGAACTAGCTGATACCGTCAGGAGAAGAAACATAAGAATAATGAACATTTTCAAAAATGAAAAGATTCAGGGACCAGAAAGCATTTTCAGACAAATAGTTGAGGAGAATTTCCCAAATCTAAGAAATGACCTGGAGCTTGGAATTCAAGATGTTAACAGAACCCTCAATTATCTCGAACCCAAAAGAAACACAAATACATGGAGATTAAACAACATGCTACTGAAGAATAACTGGGTCAGAGAAGAAATAAAAAGAGCTATCAAGAGATACATAGAAATGAATGATAATTATAGTAAAACTTATATCAAAACTTATAAAAAAACTTTTGGGACACAGCAAAAGCAGTCATAAGAGGAAAGTTCATATCATTGCAGGCCTACCTCCAAAAACAGGAATGAGCCCAAATGAACAACCTAATGCTTCATCTTAAAAAACTCGCAAAGGAAGAACAAATGAAGCTTAAAGTCAGCAGCAGGGAGGAAACAATAAAATTAGAGCAAAAATAAATGAAATTAAAAACAAAAAACAACAGAAAAAATAAATGCAACAAAGAGCTGGTTCTTTAAGAAGGTTAATAAAATTGATAAACCCCTGGCTAGACTCACTAAAGAAAACAGAGAAAGGACACAAATAAACAAAATCAAGGATGAAAGAGGAGAAATTATGACTGACATTGCAGAAATACAAAAGATCATACAAGAATACCATGAAAAAGTATATAACACCAAATTTAATAACCTAGAAGAAATGGACCAGTACTGAGAAAAATACAGTCTTCCTAGACTAATTCAAGAAGAACTGGAAAATCAACATAGACCAATTAGTAGTATGGAAATGGAAACAATTATCAAAAACCTACCAAAAAGTAAAAGTCCAGGACCAGGTGCTTCATCAGTGAATTCTAACAAACATTTATAGAAGATTTAATACCTATTCTCCTCAAAATCTTCCAAAAATTCAAAAGGGAGGCAATACTTCTCAACTCACTTTATGAGGGCAATATTACCCTGATACAAAAACCCGATAAAGATAATACACACAAAAAACTACAGACCAATATCTCTCATGAACACAGATGCAAAAATCCTAAATAAGATACTAGTAAACTGAATACAGCAACATATTAAAAAGATTATACACTATGATCAAGTCGGCTTCATCCCAGGGGCACAGGGATGGTTTAACATGCAAATCGATTAATGTGATACACCACATAAATTAAAAAATAAGAATCATATGATCATATCAATAGATGCAGAAAAAGCCTTTGACAAGATACAGCATCAATTTATGATCAAAACACTTGACAAAATTGGTACAGAAGGAAAGTACCTTAACATAATAAAGGCCATATGTGACAAATCCTCAGCCAACATAATACTTAATGGTGAAAAACTACAACCCTTCCCTCTAAGATCAGGAACAAGGCAAGGCTGTCCACTGTCACCACTGTTATTCAATATAATATTGCAGGTCCTAGCAAGTGCAATCAGGCAAGAGAAAGGTATAAAAAGCATCTAAATAGGAAATGAAGAAGTAAAATTGTGACTATTTGTGGGTGACATGATTCTCTACATAGAAAACCCTTAAGACTCCATAAGAACATGTGATTTTCAATTTTTTCTATCTGGTTTATTTCACTTAGCATGATAATCTCGAGGTCCATCCAGGTTGTTGTAAATGACAGTATTTCATCTCTTCTTAAGGCTGAGTAATATTCCATTGTATATATGTACCACAGCTTCTTTAGCCAATCATCTATCATAGGACACTTCGGTTGCTTCCACGTCCTGGTCACTGTTAATAATGCTACTATAAACATTGGTGTGCAAATATCTTTTCGAATATGGGTTTTCAAATCTTTGAGGTAAATACCCAGTAGAGAGATTGCTGGATCATATGGTAGATCAAGTCTTAGTTTTTTAAGGAAACTCCACACTGTTTTCCATAGTGGCTGTACCAATTTGCAGTCCCACCAGCAGTATATGAGGGTTCCTTTTTCTCTGCATCCTCTCTAGCATTTGTTATTACTTGTCCTATTTAAGACAAGTTATTTTTTCTGATATTTAAGTTCCTTTAAAATATGGCCATAATTTATAGACATGAAATAATATGACAGAAAAATGTGAAGGTAAATTATAATCTAGTCATATTAGACAACTTAGTGTCTTTCATCGCTGTACCATCCTGTCTTTGCTAATGGTACTCTATCTGCCAGGTTTACTATTCTCTTTCCCATTTCTTTTTATTGAAAACTTACCTTCATATCACAAGTAAGTTCTGTTCCTTTAAGAAACTTATACTGGCTTTCCCAAACTTAATTTTATCTTTCTCTTCTTAAACCTTTATATTACTCCATGGCTTTTAACAAATTGAAGCTTTTATTTTAGGTACCGAAATTTCTATCTTATCTTTGATAATGGAATATGAGTTCTCTAAGGGCAAAGAGTATTTTCACAACTTTGTATCCTTCAGAGAAGGTTCAAATGATCCCTTGTACGTACTAGGTACTTGATAAATGTATGCTGTAATAGATGGACATCTGGAACAGTGTCAGAAATGTAGATTCCATTATTTTTTATATCACATTAGGGTGAATTGCAGAATAACACAGCTCAGCTTTCTCATCTGCACAAAGAGATAAGATTAGATGAATTCGGAGGTCCCTCATGGCCTTTTCCTAATTCCCTAATTCGTTTAGAGAGTAGAGGATTAAATTTGTAAGTGGCAATTTTATAATTCTCTTTCATAATTTCTACTTGGGGAAAGCTAACATATCATGATCTCGTTTTTGATGGATTATTTCTCCAGAGTTTCCATGGGGCTAAAATTCACTCACACCTTAGAAAGAAATGGAAATGCCTTGTGATCCTCATTTTTCTTTTTCTTCTTTTATGCCTTTACCCTGGTGAATGCCCATTTTGCACCCAAAAAAGCACCACATTTTGTAAACACTTTGCACAGCATAACAAGAAGTAAAGGAATAAAAGATTATAAAATATTACATTTTATAAAGGCATACTACTCCTAATGTATCCCTAAACAACCAAGTTCATAAAGGCTGGTATGTCAATTATGGTGGTAAAATATGGATCTCTATAATATATGTGATTTGACAGATGCTATAGGAATGGCTTTGGCATATTTATTAAAGTTTATTTTTATGAAAATAGATAAAAAATGAAATGTCTGCTGTAAGCAGTCACATGAAAATGGATAAATACAAAAGCAAGCATAAGAATATTCAGCAGAGAATTTTGAGCCTGAACAATCAAGTTTCAGGCAAATCTTATGTGATTCATAATTTTAGCCCTTTATTATGCAAAGCTGCCAATTCAATTTTACAATGCAAAGAAATGTTTGGCATGATTATCAAGTTATATTTACTGTTCTGTGGATCTACTAAAAGATGCACTATCTTGAAAGAGTCTGTTCAAATTACCTCTGAACACATTTTAAGATTCTCAGGGTAAGCAAAAGTTGACAGAGTAAAATGTATTCTTCTTAACTAGCATCAGCATGTGAAACTTCAGAAAAACTGGTAGAGCAAATGATGATTCAGTTGCAGAGCCAGACAAACGGTTTCCAAAAACACAAATTCAGAGAAAAAGTTGCTGATCCTAATCGAATTGCCGCAAGTGGCCACTTCCTTTCACACGTGTCTTGGTAGAAAAATATCTTGTATAACATTTCTCACCCATCAGAATAAAGTGTTCTTTATTTTGAATCCCTATCTGCTGAAAACCCAGAATCTCAGAGGACCCTTTGCTGAATCCAAAGATGAAGTGCTAAGTTCAAGTAACAGAGAGAGTTCTGGACCTCTATTCCCCTGCCAGTCTCTTCTCCCTCATCCTCTCTCTCTCCTTTTCTCTTTCCCTTAAAAGATTTGCCTATATTTGCTAAATTCACTTCCTCTTATCCTCAACCCCTCTCTGTTCAATGTACTCTTTTCAGGCTTTATTCTTATCTCTCTACCAAAACTGTTTTTAGTCAATATCATCAGTGACCTCCATGCTACAGAAGACAGTGTTCCAATTTCAATCCTTATCTAACTTTATACAGCAGCATGAAACACAATTGATTACTCCCTACTCCTTGAAGCATTATCTTCTCTTGTCTTCCAGTACTTCACACTCCTAGTTGTCCTTCTCTCACTGGTTCCTCTCTTTCAAGGTTCTTTGCAGGTTTCTCTTCTTTCTTACAAGTTGTTCCATGGCTCTGTTCTTGAACCTAATCTCTTATCTGTCTCTTTAGATGTACTGCCTTCACGAGTTCTTCTAGTCTCCTGATAACTTTGTAATATGTACATTTAATATAGACCTCTCCCCTGAGATACAGAATCAGAGATCCAGCTGTCTACTCTTTATCTCCTCTTGGATTTTCAATAGCCATCTCAATCTTGACATGTCAGGAACCAGACTTCTGATATTCACCCCACCCTAACCCAACCTACTTTTATATAGCCTACCCCAACTCAGTTCATGGTGACACTATTCTTCTGGTCAGGACTGGGAATAGAGTGAAGGAAAAGAGCTTCTTAGGCATAACATTTAAGATATTCAGTGTATCATGGAAGTGCCAACTGTGCTTTTCCTGACCCTAAGAATCAGTGCCTGCTTAAATGTTGTGCCCTCAACACTTCATTCACCTCACTCTGTCCCACTCTGCTTATACTTGCTCAATCCAAAACCCTCAGCATCATCCTTTATGTATTTGTCTCTTACACTCCCACCTCAAATCTATGAGGAAATCGTAATGGCTTTACCTTCAGAAAGAGAGAGCAGTACTCTGAGATTTCTCTTCAAGGGACAGCCTCTAGGGATGGGCAATGATGGGATGAATTTTAGACACCTTGCAGCTGCCAGGAGGAAAAATTGGCCCCAAGGGTTTGTAATGGAATGTCGTGTTCAGGTTGCTGAAGGATTGGATCTTGGCAAATATCAGATTGGGGCCCTAGGTTTCTGTGTCAGAAGCCTGCATTGGTGTTGCTGGGCCCTTGAGGGTCCTAAAGAGCTATATAGATTTGTGACCTTTGCATGTGCAATTCACTCCTCACCCCTTCCTGACCTTTGCAGTCCCTCCCCTGCACAGACTTTGGGCCAGAATCTCCCAGAGCACCTGGCCAGGCCTCTGGGGCAAGTGGGGGACCTGGAGGGGGAAGATGGTTCCACCAGAGCAACCCAGGTGTTGTTTATCTCAGGACTCCCCTGTCACTACTGAGATCCTTAGAGACAGGGCTTCAGGCCTGATTCTGCCATTCTGTGAGCCATTCCTGATGCTCACTCAGCACATCCCAGCACATCCTTTCCCTGACCCTCCAACAGAACCAGCATTTATTCCCCTTGCACACCCAAAGCCACATAGCATACCCTGAAGTCTTCAGCTGTGCCCGTTGGCTGTCTTGGGAAACTCTACACTCCACCCAACCAGACCAGGCCCTGGCCAGGGCTCAAGGGTGTTCTGAAACACTTCCTTTCAGACTTTTGTAAGATTTGTTTTCCCTTCGCCTTGAAATCATGCATGGTTCTGTGACGAATTCTAGACAATAGATTATGGCTGGATATGATGTTTGCCATTCCTGGTCAGGACATTTAATTGTCAGTTGAGATGTTCTAGACACTTCTTTCCCTACTGCAACAATTAGAGATAATTCAGTTAGTAGAACTCTATCAGCCTAAGCCATAGAATAAGGATAACACAGAACAAAGCTCCCACAAACATGCAATGGCCATGTGGTGTCATCTAGAAATAATGACACCTTGGTGCTTTAAAGCCACTTGGATTTGAAGATTTGTTACCATAGCATAGCATAACCTGTCCAGATTACTACTACCAGGTTACCTCTGGCTTGAAGGCAAGTTGATTAACTAACAAATTGAATTCAATAGAATAAATAATTTAAAAATATACTAAATTTTTTGTGAAATATATAAGTTTGACAAATATGCTTTTAATTACTTAGAGGGAAACACACACACACACACACACACACACACACACACACACACCACACATATGCATGCACACACACTCCTGATATGTCCAAGGGGCTTCATTCTAGGCAAAGCAAGTAGTCTGGTGGTTTTGATTAGATAACTCTAATGATGTTGATAGTTACACATCTACCTGGTATGAGCCTAATTATGCTTATGCCTTCCTGGCCAGCATGATTGGTATGTATCTATGGGCAATACATTGACCTTTAGGGATAAACCAGATTGAAGTTACTGGGTATAAAATGGGGTATTGAAGAATTTGGTCCAATTATTGTAGAAATAGTTACAAATGTCAAAAACAATGGAGTGAATTTTTTAAATATTTAAATGTGCTTCTAAAGAGAGGAAATCTAAATTCTGATGTTATTTTCACAAAGGTAGGGAACTAGCAGAAGCTGAATGCATTGTTTCAGAGACATTTTTCCCTGTTAGCTAGCCGTGATATACAGGCATACCTTGGAGGTATTTTAGTTTTCATTCTAGACCATCACAATAGACCTAGTCATAATCTTTTTGCTGATGGAGAGTTTTGTCTTCGATTTGTAAAAATGCAACATCTGTGAACTGCAATAAAACAAAGTACAATAAAATGAGGTATGCCTATATTTAGATATGAGTTAAAACAACTGTTTTGAACTTGATTACTGATGTCTGTGTTAAGCAGGTTAGAGACAGGGCTGAAACATCATCTGCTCTCCACACTGCATTTGATGCAGTCAAAGCCCAGGACCATCTGTCCAGATGCCTTAATTACCCTCTCCCACACTCAAAAGGAATGACTTTACAGACATAATGCAAGTATCATCTCCTTTGTAGAGCTGTCCTGATTCTTCTTAATGAAATTAGTTGTTCAGTTTTCTTTATCCTGCTAATAATATTTGATATAAAATTATAGCACTCATCAGTCGATCTAATTCTTTGTTTTTTTTTTTTTTCCACATTGTACATTTCTTTTTAGTGCTGCAGAATATTTCATTTTATAAATGTAGTACGAACCTCTTATTCATTTTTCTGTCAAAGTGCACTTGAGTTTTTCTCAATCTTTTTTCTACTGGTTACAATTATTCTATATTTTATACCTTCTTCTGTTGGGACACCCATAATGCATTTATTGTTCTTGATTATGTCCAATAAATCCCTTAAAGTTTCTCTACTCTTTTTTTTATTATTTTCTTTTTGTTCCACTGACTTAACTCTTCCCAATGACATATTTTAGTTTATTAATTTTTTCTTTTGTTTGATCTAGTCTGATTTTGATCCCCTAGGGAATTTTTTATTGCAGTTATTGTGTTCTCTAGCTCCTTGATTTCTCTTTAGTGCTTTCTAATACTGTTTATCTCTGTTGACATTCTCAGTTTATTCATGCATTACATTCTTAACCTTGATGAGTATCTCTATGACAGTTATTTTGAATTCTCTGTCAGGGAAAGCATTTAACTCCATTTTATTAGCATCAATTCTAGATATTGATCTTGTTTTGTTGTTGTTGTTGTTTGTATAATATATTAATTTCTTCATTTTCCTTGACATTCTGCGGACTAGGCAAAGTAGATACCACTCCTGGTCTTCACAAATTGGCCTTTCTCTTCATCCCACAGGAGAAGATAGAAGCTAAGCATTTTTTTTTTCTGATCATAAGGTGCTATGCTAGCAGTAGGGGTTCTGGTAAGAGGGTGTTTTGTATTTTCCTACTGGTTTCAATGCCTCTGTTTTCATGTTTGCATGGAGTAATGGAGACTTTCAATTCCTGTTTGAATTTCTCACAAAGGAAATTTGTCCATGAGTTGTTGCTGAATCAGTCTGTTCACTGGGAAAAGAAGGGTTTAGGGCTTTCTATCCACCATCTTGCTGATGTCAATTCTATTTTCTGCTCCTTGTTTCATTCAGGCATTCACCAATGGACTCACTTATGCTGAACTCCAGTGCTAGGGCAGCAGCTTGAAAGGAGCCAGAGATAAATGGGGAGAAACTTAATTGTCTGGCTTCAGAGCCAGAGCTGGAGTGGCAACTTTTTCCCAGACAAAAGAGCTGGCAAAATCCATGTTCCTTTGTTTGAGCCCTTCTGCCTCCTGGCCTGCAGACTCAGGTGGCTGCTGTATCTGAGTCTTCCTCTAATTCTTTGTTAATGTGTTTCTCTGACTAAACTGTGAGTTTTTCAAGGGCAAATACTCCATTTTAGTCATCTGTGTCTTCAAGACCTGTACCTGTTATTTGTTAGTACACACTGATAATATGGGAAAGAGTTGAGGGAAAAGGAATGAGGAATGACTAAAGGGAAAAGAAGAAAAGAAAGAAGCAAATGAATAAGGATCCAAGGAAGGAAGGAAGAGAGGTAAGGAGTTTGACTATGGGCCTTTTGTCACAGGTCTGCATCAACTGGCACAGTTGTCAGCACCAGAAGAGCTGGAGGACAAGTGAGTGAGGATTTCTCTGAGTCAGGGCTGGTATATTCCTCACATTCAATAATACAACTGTATAGCTTACTATTTCTAGAATATTCTACCTCTCTCCACCAGCTGCCCTAATTCAACATGTAAAACTGTTGCCTGTTATGTCACTGTTGGTCAGAAGTTTTACCAATAACATAAACAGTCAATTAACACATATTTTGTATATTATATGTATTATACACTCTATTATAATTATGATAAAGTAAGCTAGAGAAAAGAAAATCATAAAGAAGAGAAAATACATTTACAGTACTGTATGTATTTATTGAAAAAAAAGTGTATATAAGTGAACCTGTATATTTCAAACCCATGTTGTTCAAGTCAACTACATAAAGAAATTCAGCCATCTTATATTAGTTTATAAATTGTTTTGATACATTTTTATCAAAAGAAAAACAAGTGAGACTCCTTTAAGGTAGACTATAGGATGCCTTCAGACTCCCAGAGGGTCTCAAGTCTTCCTGTGAATAGCCAGTGCATCTGTGTTGTACTTGTTTGGCTAATTCCTCAATTTCCAAAGAATGGTGACATTTTTGCAAAGAATAAATTACAAAACAAAATATCTTACATTCATGCTTCTGCTCATTTAAATCTTTGTGGATTTTAGGAATTGAAACTCTTTAGTTTAAAGTGGAAATGTTACCAAGGGAAAAAAGTTGAAGATTTATGAGTTATTAAATTGAATATTCCAAATGTGCTTATACTTGGGAATATGGGTTATGATTTTAATGTTCATGTTCTTTGATCCAACAATATTATTTCCAAAAATTTATCATACAGGAATACTAAAATATGTGCAAAGTTGTAGTTAAAAAATACATGTGGCAAAATTATTTGTAGTTATACAAAATTCAAAACAATGCAAGTGGTCTTAATAGAAGATCAAATAACTATATTTAATGAAAAGTATGTAGCAGGTTAAAAAAGGGTTATTTTTAATAACAAAGAAAAGATTCTAAGATACATATTCAGTGAAAAAAGTTTCAGGACCACATGTATATATCATTCCATATTTGCAAAACAAACAAAAATAAAAAAAAGCTATATGCATATACACATATTCATAGACACATACATATACCAGTACACTTTGTGAATTAAAGGTCACGGTTAATATTTACACCTGAATTATCAGCATGATACAGGAGTGTCAAGAAGAAACTAGGATGTATAGCCACCTTAATTTAAGGGAGTTAATATTTTGAATTACACATTTTTGTAAGATTGTTTTAACAGTGAACATGAACCATTTATAATAATAAAGTTGAATTTTCCATACTTAATGTATAGATAAGAAGAACATTGAGTTAATCTTAAGCTTAGATCTCAAGTCTAGTGTCTCTCGTTCTCTTCAGAACTACCTTCCTTTGTTCCAACACCCTTAGGCTGATCTGCCTTCTTCAAAACATGCCCCCGTAGTATTTTAAATTTGTTTCACCAGGACATTCTTTTCTCCTGTTCTATTATTGTCAGAACACACTGTTAATCATTTCTGACATTCTGACCATTGCAAAGATCTCAGGCTTGTCATTTTCACCTTTTATCTTCCAGATATCCATAGCAGCAGATTTATGGCAATATATTGTCTTTATTTTTATGCTTTGGAATTTCCAAAGGTAAATTTTAGTGTCTATTTAAATGGATTATGGGATACCACTATCTTTTGCTGGCTTCTATTACTATTGAGTCCAAGGCAAGGACCTTTGCTGAATTTCCACATCAGTTTGGTTGATCAGTCCTATTTTTGGTATAAATTGAAAGGCACACACATGACAGTCTTACAATGGAGCTATTGGTCACATGAAGACTAGAAAAGAAAGTGTAGTGATAGGAATCAACACAAACCCATTACTCTAGAAAAACACAATTTAAGACATGTGCATTATGATTGCTGGATCAGAGGCATTATTTTCATAATCAAATATTAGCACATAATTATTAAGGACAGAAATGTACAAAAAAATGAACAACTTGAGATAGAATAAGTTCAAATTAGAAATTCTATTTGAAATTCAGAGAACAACTGAGTGGATAATGTCAGGCAATAGGTGACAAGGAATATGAGAAAATTAAAATTTTATTCTCCTGCTAAGTTTAACACTATTTTACATCAAATTCCTTACTTGCCTGAGTAATCTGGCTCTGCAAGGATGTGGACTCAGAGAGATATTCTTGCTGTCATTTTTTTTTCAGTCTGTGATGTAGTTAGTCTGGGGTTTGCAAGTTTTACTGATCAGCATGATTCCAGGAATGCTCAGTAGAAAACAGGCACACATTCTGTCCTTCAACAACCAACCATTGAACATGAAATCAGACTCCTCCTGGCACCAGAGATACATTTCAAGATAAATCAAAGGTGAAAAACTTTGCATTGAAATCTAAAAAAATGAAAGCTTTGGTATATAAACATTTTCCATCAAGATAAATAGATAATATAACATCATTGTGAAATCTGATTTAAAATCATCAGCTTCTTAAATCTTGTCCTAGTCCTTAGTTGGAACATGTTGTAAAGCTAATAGATAGGAAGATGGCAAAGTAGAAGGGACCAGAAATCTGTCTTCCCACCCAGACAACAGTCGTACTAGCAGAACCTGTTTGATGTAACTGTTTTTGAAGTCTGATCTAATGAAGACTTACAATGTTTATGGGTTTGCTTGAATGGTAAATTACAATTAATTATGGTCAATTTCAGCTCTTAATGCGTAGTACCTATTCATTCCCACCCACAACCATGTGGCAGGCAGCAGTGCACAATGTTCTTAGAGCAGTTTGCACACAGCTGATAGGAACCAGGATTAAAAAAATGACCCTTTCTCCAAATATCATGGATCAGTCCCCTCATTACTGATTGCTGCTTTTGATCACAGAAGTGTAAACAGAGAGACAAACACCATTGTTTTTGCGTAGACCCTAGTGTTGCAAGCCCCTCACTCTCCTGACAAAGTGACTTCCAGGGCATTTAAAGGGTTGATGCCCTTTCCCCACTTTGTTTTTCTATTTTTCACTTTTTGAGAGTCAGCTATTAAAGGCTAAGATATTTAAAAACAACTTTTTATACTTGAAAAATTAGAAAGTGACCATGCATATCCAGAAAAAGGCTCAGAAAATGCTTTAAGTTGATACCTCAGATTGATTCTCAGCCAGTGATGGCCTACATAAATTAGAAAAACAAAAACAATAACAAAAACAAAAAGAGCAAATGCTGGAAGGGGGAGAATCTAATGTCTGGAGTTACTACATTATTAGATTCAAACAGCCAGTTTTCAACAACAAAAAAATCATAAAGCACAAAAAGGAACAGGAAAATATTGTCTATTCAAAAAAATAGAAACCGTTTCTGGAAAAAACGGCAGGTATACTAGACAAAGACTTTAAAACAATTGTCTTAAACATACTCAAAGTATTAAAGGAAAAGTGGAGATAGTTTTAAAAAAGTATGAAGAAAGTGGAAATCTCTATAATGAGATAAAATCTAAAAAGAAGCAAAAAGAAATTCTGGAACTGAAAAGTACAATAACTGAAATGATAAATTCACTATTGCAGGTCTTTGAATAACATCATTTTGTTCAACATTATATTTTTATAACATTGGTAAGATGCCATAGGAACTTAACTCTTGTTTATATCAATTAGCCTATTGTAAAACAGATTTTGTTATATGTCATTTCACTTAAAGTCACAGAATCTATCTACAACATTAAATGAGGACTTACTACAGAGAGAGTCAAAGTTGGAGTTGAGCAGACAAAAGAAAACATCAGTGAATTTGAAGGTAGGGCAACAGAAATAACTTAGTACGAATAACAGAAATAGGAAAAATTTTGAAGTAAAGTAAACAGAGCCTAGTGACTTATGGGATACCATGTAACAGACCAACATACACATCATGGGAGTTCCACAGGAGAAGAGAGAGAGAAAAGAGCATAGAGAATATTTGAAGAAATAATAGCTAAAACATCCCAAATTTGATGAAAATTATGAATATGAACATCTAAGAAGCTCAATGACCTCTGAGTATGATAACTTAAAGAGATACATATTATAAAACATTATAATCAAACTTTGTAAAAACTAAGAGAAAATCTAGAAAACAGGAAAAGGAAAGCAAGTCATCACATATAACTTTTCCTTAATAAGATTATCAGCAGATTTCTCATCAGAAACTGGAGGCCAGAAGGCAGTGTGTCAATATATTCAAAATACTAAAAGAAAAGGACTGTCAACTATGAAGCATATCTTCTTCAAAACTTTTTCAAAGTGAGGAAGAAATCAAGACATTCTAGATAAACAAAAGTTGAAGGACTTCATTACCACTAGATCTCTCCCAGAAGAAATTCTCAAGGCAGTCCAAAAGGGTGAAATGAAAGGGTACTAGACAGTAACTCGAAGCTGTATAGGGAAATAAATATCTCAATAAAGGTAAATAAATCGGCAGTTATAAAAGCTAGTATTATTATAACATTAGTTTGTAAATGGACTTTTTTGTATGATTTGAGAGACTGATACACTTAAAAAAATTATTAGTCTAAAAGGTAGTATTATTGTAACTTTAGTTTGTCACTCCAATTTTGCTTTCTACATAATTTAAGACACCTATGCATTTAAAAGAATTATTAGTTTATATTTGTGGACATGCAATATATAAAATGTAATTTTGGGAACATCGGCTATCAAACGGAGTCAGGACAGAACTGTAAAGGAACTGAATTTTTGTATGTTATTAAAGTTAAATTGATATAAATTCAAATTATAGTGTTATAATTTTAAGATGTTAAATGTAGTAACTATGATAACCACAAAGAAGTAGCTATGGAATATACACAAAAAGAAATGAGACAGAAACTTAAACATTTCACTATAAAAATTAACTAAACACAAAGGAAGACAGTAATACAGGAAATGAGGGACAAAAAAAGCTAAAAGGCATATAGGAAGTGAATAGCAAAATGACAGAAATATGTCTTGCCTTATCAGTAATGACTTGAAATATAAATGGATTAAACTCTCCAATCAAAAGACAGGGATTGACAGAATGGATAAAAACTGTATAGTCTAACTATATGCTGTGAATGAAAGAGTCACTTTAGATTTAGAGACATAAGTAGATTGAAAGCAAAAGGATAGAAAAAGATATTCTGTGAAAACAGTAATCAAAAGAGAGCCAGGAGTGTTTATACTAATATCAGACAAAATGGACTTTAAATTTAAAAAGATTACAAAAGACCACTCACAATAATAGGTAGAACAACCATACATAAGCTAAGCAAGGAAATAGAGGACTTAAACAGCACAAAGCAACTAAATCTAACAGACATGTACAGGACACTCTACCTAATAACAAGAGCATGCATGTTCTTCTCAAGTGCGCATAGGACATATTCCAGGATAGATTTTATGTTAGGCCACAGGTTCACTCTCAACAGATTTTAAAAGATTTGTATTATACAAAGTATCTCCTCTGACCACAAGAAGATGAAATTAGAAATACATAACAGAAGAAAAACTAGGATTTTCACAAAATTGTAGAACTTAAACAACAAATGGATCAAAGAAGAAATTACTAGAAAATCAGAAAATACAGACAAGTGAAAATGAAAACACAACAGGGAGGAGAAAAAAATGGCATAGATGGTAGAGGCTTTGTTCATCCCTCTGGTAATCAAATCAAAGTTGTGACGGAAACAAGGAGTAACAGCAAGAAACTCCTGGGATCTAGATGAACAAGCCATACAACTATGGAGAAATCCAAGAAAGTACCCTGCAACGGCAGAAGGTAGGATGGGGCAAGGACACAGGGCCGCCCAGTCCCCAGTGGCTGAATGAGACGGAGGCTGTGGCAGTGGCAGACACCTCTTAAAGGGGCTGTGTCCACAAGCAGATTTTCATGGTGACAGACCTCGCTCTGAGCACCGGTGCCCATTCGGCTGCACACAGGGGACACTAGGGACTTACAGGGAGACATTGTCAGAGTGAGGACTGAGGCGAGATTCACTCCATACAGAAGTGGCTATGGTATCCATTGTTCCCTGTTGAGCCCTCCCCACACCAGTGCTCCAGACACAGCTCCACCATACCTGTGATGTCATCAAACTGGGTAACAGAGGTCGCTCTGCCCAGAGGATTCCCTGAAACCCTGCTTCTCCCAACTCAGGCCCCCACACGAGACACATCCAGGTGTATCTTCAGCGAGTCAGGTGCTCCTTGCTGAGACTCGCACTAGAGGAGGCAGCTGGCCTTGGTTCTCGTGTGGCCTTTTGAGACAACTATAAGCACAGCATCTGTGGATTGCTTGCTGAATCTTAACAGGTGGCCCTGGAGGGATAGAGGCTTGAGCTAAATTTGACCTGCAGCTGAACTCCTCTCAGGACTGTGTCACGGGACACCTACTTCACACATCCACACTAATAAGCCTGGAGACTTAAGAGCTTTGCTTAGTACAAAGACACAGACATGGAAAGGCAGCCAAAATGAGAAGATAAAGAAGCAGAAACCATATGACAGAACAGAACAGAGATACAGGTATAATGGAGTCAAGTAATCTAACAGATGCTGAGTTCAAAGCACTAGTTATAAAGATTCTCAATAAACTTTTGGGGGGGGGGTGTAGAGAACGCCAACAAAGAGATAAAAATGGAATTGGAAATTATAAAAGGGAACCAGTCTGAAATGGAGAACACATTATCTGAAATGAGAAATATATTAAATGGAATAAACAAAGTAATTAACAAAGAGAATAAAGAAGTGGATCAAATGCCCTATCTAGAGGACAGGAAAGCCAATCAGGACCCTCAATCAGAATGGCAAGAAAAAAAGATCCCAAGACTATAAAAATAATCTAAGGAGGATATGCGACACTATTAAGGTTCCAAATATTCATCCCATCAGCATAAACGAAGAAAATGAAAATGTTGAACAGCTGTTTGAAGAAATAATGATGGAAAACTTCCCTAACCTGGTGAAGGAAATGGACATAAAACCCCAGGAAGCTCAGAGAATTCCAAAAATCAGGGATCCAAAGAAGCCCACACCAAGACACATCATCATTAAAATGCCAAAGGTTAAATACAAAGAAAGAATATTATAAGCAGCAAGAAAAAAAGAAATAATTACTTATAAGGGAACCACACATATGACTAGCAGCTGATTGCTCAAAAGAAACTATGCAGGACAGAAGGGCTTGGCAAAAAATATTCGACAGGATGAAGACTCAGGATATACAACCAAGAATAATTTCTCCAGCAAAGCTATCATTCAGAGTTGAAGGACAGATAAAGAGCTTCCCAGACAAAAATAAGCTAAAGGAATTTATCACCAGTAAGCCAATATTATAGGGAATGTTGGAGAACTTCTTTAAGAAGAAAAACATGTATCAAAAACAGGAATAAAGAATGGTAACAACTACATTGCTATCAATAAGTACCTTAAATGGAAAAGAATTAAGTGCTCCAACCAAAAGATAGAGTGGCTGAATGGATAAGAAAACAAGATCCCTACCTATGAAAAGGAAAGAGATGGAAAAAGATATTGCTTTGATGGACCTAAAAGATATTTAAGTCAGACAGAGAAAGATAAACACTGTATGATTTCACTTATATGTGGAATTTAAAGAATAAAAAGAACAAACTAAGCAAAAACAGACTCACAAATATAGTGGACAATTTGGTTATGGACAGAAGGGAGGGAGATTTGGGGGGCTGGGAGAATGGGGTGAAGGGTTAAAGAAGTACAAATTAGTAGCTGATGGATGGTCACAGGGATGGGGAACGTGACATAGGGAATGCAATTAGCATTAATATATTGTCTAGGTGGAGGGTCAGGAAAGGGAGGGAGCAATGTACTGTATACTTGAAACTAATTAAAATTTAAAAAATAAATAAATAAAATTTAAAAAATAAAGAAAAAATAAAACACAACATACCAAACATATGGGATGTAGCAAAAGTGGTACTAAGGGGAAAATTTATAGTTATAAATGCTTACATTAAAAAACAAAAATTTTAAATCAACAACTTGGCTTTACAATTTAAGAAACTAGAAAAAGAAGAACTAAACTCAAACAGAAAGAAAGAAATAAAAAGGTTAGAGTAAAGATAAATGAAACAGATAATGGAAAAGCAATAGAGAAAACTAATAAAGCCAAAAGTTGGTTCTTCAAAGAGATCAACAAAATTGACAAACCTTTAGCTAGATGGATTAAGATAAAGAAAAAAGGCTCAAATTAACTAGAACCAAAAATGAAAGTAGAGACATCACTACTGATTAGGGAGAAATAAAAATTGTAAGAGAGCATTAATTGTACACCAACAAATAGGGTAACCTAGATAAAATAAACAAATTACTAGAAACACAAAACTTAAAAAGATTAAGTCATGAAGGAATAGAAAATCTAAATAGACCTATAACTAGTAAGGAGACTGAATCAGTAATCAGAAATTTCCCCTAAAAGAAAAGTCCTATACCCAAGGGCTTTTCTGGTTTAATTCTACCTGACAGTTAAAAAGGAACTAATACTAACCCTTCCCAAATGTTTATAAAAAGTTGAAGACGAGGAAACACCTCCAAACTCATTTCAGGAATGATACGAAAGCCAGACAAAGACACTACATGAAAGGAAAACTATGGATCATTATCCTTTATGCACATTGATGCAAAAAACTTTAACAAAATACAGCAAACCCAATTCAGCAGTGTATTGAAAAGGTAATACACCATGACCAAGTGAAATTATTCTTGAATGCCGGGATGGTTTAACATATGGAAATCAATGAATGTAATACATCACCTGAACAGAATGAAGGACAAAAACCACATGACCATTTCAATTGATGCAGAAAAAGCATTTGACAAAATTTAATACTCTTTCATGATAAAAACACTAAAAAACTAGGAATAGAAGAAAACTATCTCAATGTAATAAAAGCTATATATGAATAACCTACAGTAAACATCATGCTCAGTGGTGAAAGAGTGACAGCTTTTCTCTAAGGTCAGGAAAAAGGAAAAGATGCCCTCTTTCAACACTTCTAGTTGACATAGAAATGGAAGTTCTAGCTAGAGCAATTTGGTAAGAAAAAAGAAAGGAAGAAGTAAAATAATTTCCATTTATAGATATGATCTTATATGGAGAAAACCCTAAAAATGTCACAAAAAATTTTAGGACTAATAAATAAACTCAATAAAATAGCATGATACAATCAACAACAAAAATAGTTTCATTTCTGTATACTAAGAATGAACATTCTGAAAAGAAAATTACAAATATAATTTAATTAACAACAGCATCAAAAAGAATAAAGTACTTAGAAATTAACTTAATCAACGAGGTGAAAGACTTGTGCAATGGAAACTACAAAGCATTGCTGAATAAAATTAAAGAAGACATAAATAAGTAGAAATACATCCCATATTCATGGTTTGACTTGTTATTAAAATATCAATACTGCTCAAAGCAATCAATGCTAATTTTATCAATAGAGAGCTCAGAAATAAACCTCATATATATGATCAAATGATTTTTGACAAGGATGTGAAAACTATTCAATGTGGAAAGGTCAATTTTTCAAAAAATGGTGCTGAAAAACTGGATATCCACATCCAAAGGAATGAAGTTCGACTCTTACCGGACACCATATACAAAAATTAGGTCAAAATGTATTGAAAACTTAAATGTAAGATCTAAAACAGTAAAACTCTTAGAAGGAAAAATATAGCAAAGAATATTTACAACATTGGATTTGGGAATAATTTCTTGGATATGACATCAAAGGAATAGGGAACAAAAGAAAAATAGATGAATCGGACTTAATGAAAAATTTAAAAATTTATGCATCAAACTACACTATTAACAGAGTAAAAAGGTAACCTGCAGAATGGGAGAAAATATTTGCAATAATGAGTTAATATCCATAACATATACAGAACTCTTAAAACTCAACAACAACAATAACAAAAACCTGATTCAAAAATGAGCAAAGAATTTAATAGACATTTCTCAAAAGGTAAACAAATGGCCAATAAGCACATGGAAAGGATGCTCAACATGACTAATTATAAGAGAAATGAAAATCAAAACCACAATGAGATAACACTTTACAACCATTAGGATGACTACTATCAAAAAATAGACAAGAAGCATTGAGGATGTGGAGAAATTGGAACCCTTTGTGCACTATTGATGGAAATGTAAAATGGTACAGTCACTAATGGAAAATAGTATGGTAGTTCCTTAAATAATTAAAAGAGTTACCATATGATCTAGCAGTTCCCCTTTTGGAGATATATATATATATATATATATATATATATATATATATATATATATATATATATCCCAAATCATTGAAAGCAGATTTTTAAGGAGATATTTGTACACCCATGTTTATAGAAGCATTATTTATAATAGGTAAAATGTGGAAGCAACCTAAGTGTCCATCATTGGATGAATGGATAAGCAAAATGTGGTATATACATAAAATGGAGTATTAATCAGCCTCGCAAATGAAGGATATTCTTCAATATACTATGCCATAGATGAAACTTAAGGACATTATGCTAAGTCAAATAAGCCAATCATGAAATGATAAATACTGTATGATTTCACTTAGAATAATCAAAATCATGGAGACAAAAAGTAGAATGGTGGTTGCCAGGGCCTTGGGCTTGGGGGGATGGGGTGTTATTGTAGAGTTTCAGTTTTATAAGATGAAAAAATTACAGAGATGGATGTTGGTGATGGTTGTATAACATTATGAATGTGTTTAATACCACTGAACTGTGCATTGAAAAATGGTAAAAATGGTAAACTTTTGTTACATGTATTTTACTACAATTCTTTAAAAATTATTTTAAAAAGCACTAATGGACAATATTATGTTATGTTTCAAAGAGGACAGAGTAATATAAGGACATGTGTCAGTATCTTCAGATATTCAAATAAGTTTTTCACATATATCTATGTTTTCCCTATTATTTTTGAAACATTATTTTCATTTTGATAGCAGTATCTCCAAAATGCCTTAATAATTTATTCTTTGATCAGAGGAATTTGGATATAACGAATATGAGTTAAACTTCTCTTTGAACTAAGGATCATCACTGAAAAACATCAGCTTTGGGGCTGTGCTTTTAAAATGAAATATCCATTGGATTTTTGAGGTAGAATCCTGCTCTTGAATCAAATGATCTCAAACTGTTTTATAGTTGTTTATTTTACTACCAATACCGTCTCATTTCACTCCAATTTGGGTTTTTCTGCATTAAATTCTAAATGTCTGTGTTGCCATCTGAAACAGAGGAATCAAAAGTTGCCAAAATAAGTAATCTTCTAACTAAAGAGATAATTCAGTGATAAGTTTCTGCCAGAGAGTGAATAAATAAACTTACTGTAGAGCAATTTTCATTCTCGAGCATACCTTGGAATCATAGGAGGGCTTATTAAAATACAGGTTTCTGAGCCCACCCCAGATTTTCTGATTCAGTAGGGCCAGGGTGGGACCTGAGAATAGCATTTCTAAGAATTTCTCAGCTCATATTGCTGGTCTGGGAACCACACATTGAGAACTACTGCAGCACAGCTAAGTGGGATGCGAACAGTTTAAAATATCAATAAGAATTAGAGGTTTTAAGAAATGATGGAAATATCTAGAATTCTATGACTAGAAAAAGGATAATGTTACTTTTCATGTATTAGACATTACATTTATGGAGTTTGTAACACAAAGATGGAGAGCTGCGGAAAAACATCTTAGAATTTGCATAAATTAAAATTTGGTAGATTAGAGTTACATGTCAGTTCACGAAGAGATTTTCAGAAGACATATTAAATACTTCCATCATTATAAACTTATACCACATTATATTAACTTGATCTCCAAAAAACATTTGGTTTTGACCCTGAGTGGCATTCCTCATGTCTCTATATTTTAATTCCTTGGTTGCCACTAAAGTGCTTTGCCAACAGATTTTGTTCTCAGATAGTGCACAGAACTGAAAAGAAAATCACTTTGTAAATCCAGTGATTTCATGGACCACTAGGCTCTCTGCATTCTCTATTACCCAGTTTATCTTTGTTCATTTAATGCATTGCAAACAACATTGAATTAGTTTGTTGGACAATTAGCTAAGATATTAAACTAAAGATATACATACAAATATATTAAGTAATTATTTTAAGAATACATCTGTAAAAAGTATCTGGAGAAGGCACTTTGTGAAGGTTTTTTCTCCTGATTTCTCTAATAGTTCAACAAATCCCAAATTTTATAAATAATATACCTTTTCCTAAAGTGTACACAGTAAAATAATTTTCTATAATGAATGTTTAAAAATTCGTTTCCAAATTAGCTCTTGTAAACAACCTGAAATATGTCAGGAAATTAAATTGTTGTTTGTTAGAATATCCCAAATCAAATTCACTATTTCAAGTATTAGCCTGGGTCTGGTTTCTAGTCTCTATAAGTCTCTTCCTTCCTGAGATGTGGCCACCTAAAGCCCTCCTGAAGTTTCACCACTGCCTTGATATTCAGGACGAATCCTGAAATGTTACTGGGGACTTTTACATGGCTGCATATCTGGAAACTGTGATTTGATCCTGTTTATTTCTGATCTAACATCCTACCTTAATTCTGATAAATACATCTCAGTCTATTCTTAAGTCTTATTTGCTTGATCCCCAGGCACCTAAGTTTGTTAACTAAACTTTAGCCTGATCCCTATTTCTGAACTCTTTCATTATCTGCCACCACCCTTCTCTAGTCCTGGATCATGGCCCATTAGCTTGCACCCATCTCTGTAATGACAGATACCCCTCATTCTAATTTGCTGTCCTTTCTATAATTGTTTCGTGTTCTATCCAGGACAACACTTTATTTTAACCCTTCATTGATATCTTCTTACCTAGAGTAAAACCTGCTACCATTCTGCTGTATTGGACATGATGCATTGGTCTGTATTTACATATGTGATTGGATTCATTCACCCAGATCCTATTCAGTGATTGAGTCCATTTCCAAATCACTGTTTCTCACCTAAGCTCTATGAAAATAAGTAACTGGACTTACCTGATTTCTCTCAGCGCTTCTAAAAGCACTGAGTGCTTATTGGATGCCTGGAGCTATACTGGCCACAGGGGAGATGGACATGAACAAGACAGTTTCTTTCTTGAAGAAACTCATTCTGTATGACAGAAAAAACAAGCAAGTAAAATACAATTTTTTAACAGTAGGTTCTCACCATAGATCAGACTATAATCCTTCCATATACATTCATTCTACTAACATTTGCTCAAAACCTGCTGAGTGCCAGACATTTTATTGACACATTGAAACTGGACTCAGAGGTCCCCTCAGAGAATTATGAGTGAGACGTAGACATTTACCCTGGCCTGGAGTGCCCAGACCCCTTACCTCCCAGATCCTATTTTAGTCTTCCAGAGACCACTGATATGCGTCTTCTCTCCATAAGAAGTTAGTAGCAGACCTTATAATAGATAGCTTCTGAACCTGATTTCTATTCCTTCAATCCTCAGGTGATCCACCTTGAACTCTGATGACTATAGAATGGGGAGAAATTATAAGTTCAGTCACTTTGTTGCCAAATCTACTTTCTTTCCAGAACCTCTGAATCAAGTGTCAGCCTGTTTCATTCCATCCCTTCGGATTAGCTAGAGCTAGATATCCTAGAATGATGAAAGTTTAGCTAGAGCTGGATACCTGAAAGGATGAAAGTTTTGTGAGCTAATTGCAGTGCTTGTTGGAACATGTAGAAGGAACTCTGGTGATAAACGTACTATAACTTTCAAAAGTCAGCATTCACCCCTGAGTAGCAGAGCTCCCTTGAGTTTGTATTTCTAATGGAAATGACCATCATAATGTCCCTACTACCTCCTTACTCTTTGAAGAAACAACTGAGTAGTCATTGGAACTCCCTGAGTAAAGTGTGACCACTCAAGGATTGCTAATTTTTTTTTTTTACTGAGTGGTTAATGCTGTGCAGCCTTTGGTTGTTGGAACGATATCTGGGCTTGAGATGGATATAACAGGGATTCTTTAGGACGTCTTAGGGAAAGGTGAGATTGTCCTGGTGCCTTTAACCCTGACTCTAGAACTAATAGACATTTTGCCAAGCCCTTTTGCTCCTCTCTCCCATTGAAAACTAGCCCTAGCCCACTGGAGGATAATTCCGAAACAACCCGAAAAATAACTTCCTTACTAATCAATGTTCCTGAACATTGAGGATTCTGAAGACAAGAGACAGGTATTTGGCTTAGTGAAGTCAAGAAGGCCAAGATGGAGAAAGGGCTCAGAGACAGTGTCTTCAGCATAGGGTACTGCAGAGACTTGGAGCAAATAGGGCTAAAGCAATGGCCCCAGACACAAGTGACAATCCTAAATGGTAATTTCAGTTGTGCTTTTGAGGTAATGGAAATGCAAAATCAATCGTTTAACCTCTTTTTTCATCAGTATACTCACTTATAAAACATACACATTCTACCTTACAACATTATTCCTATAATCTAATAAGAAAAAGCATGTTAAAGTGCTAAAAATATTTTAAGGAGTTATAAAATATAATATACTATTTGGGTAGATTATAGGTTATAGTTCCATCATTTATCTCTTTCTCGTTCCTGAGAAGTTTTCGTGAATTATTTTTCCTTCCCCTTATTTATGAGCACACATATCATATTTACATTTTAAAATATCATTTTAAAGTTAATAAGGTGTTTCAAAAATCTAGCTGTGTCCCTTATTTGCTGACAATATTTTGTCTGGCAAAATTGTTCTTAAAAAAAGAAAAGAATTATTTATTAAATTGTGCTATAATCAAGGCCAACTATAAACAAACACTCTCAGGCCAACAGAAAAAGCGTGTCCTGCAATACGAATGACTTTTCCAGCCTATCATGATAGTTCCTTAAGCTGTTATCAATTGTTTCATAAACCCATATTTAGAGACTTTTAAAAATGCAGATTATTGGCCTGGGAAACCATTTTGTCTCCAAAGGAACATTGGCAGGCTGTCATGAAAATCTGCATATGAGGTACTTTCACATTGTGATCTTTGTGAATTCTTGACCAGATGGACTTGAACAGCTGCCACATATGCCCAGGAAGTCCCTTTGCTTGAGAAGACAAAATAGCTCATTTGTTTGCAATTCCTTACTGAAAATACACAAGGGCAATTTTCTATGTTGTGAATTACTTTTATCAGAGCAACGTTTTCCCTGAAGGACCATAGCTCATTGTGCATTTTAGAAACAAACAAAAAATTATGCGCAAACATTTTTTTCAGGAGGCTTATGATTTGTGCCCAGAAAGGACAAGTTCCTTTTCGGATTAAGTTTTAAAAAATGTTCTTTAGTTGCCATTATGTTCATGCAGACTTGGAAGGTTATAACTGAGGGAACTCCCTTTGAAATAATAAATGTCTTATATTTAGCACTTCTTACTTTTCGAAGTGTTTTCAGACACATTATCTCAATTGATCCTCAAAACAATTCAGGGAGGCAGGGAAAGTGGGTGTTTTTATTTATTACTTTATATATAAAGAAATTTATTTGCTCCACAAATACTATCTGAGTATCTACTAACTCCATTGTATTATACCAAGTATTATAGAGGAGAAAATAACATGTATTCCTAAAAGAAGAATCTATTTTATAGATAAGACATAAAAACACAAAGCTAAATAATACAAAAATGTACAATATGTTTCAAGAGATGACAAAAGTCAATGTATGGTTAAAATATTAAAGGTACTTATGATGAGAAAACTGTATTCTGGGGGATTCAGGGAGACTTTTTAAAGCAAATGGCACCTAGACTAAGTATGCCTGGAAGGAGGCTTTGAATTTGTGATCTATTCATGAGAACGTTTACTCTTTGGTGTCACAATCACATACTCATATAATCCTAGAATGTAAAAGATTTTGGTATTCTTCTAATTTGTCCTGATACTCTATAATAGAACTATTTCTGTGGAATCCCTAAGCAAAACTGTTTAAACAGTTACAGGTTTTAGAAAATTCTATCTCATATGAAGTCACAATCTCTATCTCTGTAATTCTACCCCTTGCTGACTGGAGCAACATAACACTAATCTGTTTTCTCTTCCTGCGGAAGCCTTTAATACATCGGTAGACAGCCATCAGATCTGTCTTTAGTCTTATCTTCTTTTCATTAAATCTTTTATCTTCTCTTGGTACACTCAGTCATTATTATACTGCTGGATTCTTGTCTTATTTGTACAAAATATCTGTAATTCTTGCTATCCAAAAATGATACACTATTATAGGTATGCAGAGTTAAATAAGATTCTTACTTCCTAAACCCTATAGAGTTCAATTCATTTTCAGCATGTAAGTTTATCCTACTAGTTATGAACCCTTCTCACACATAATAGTAACTGGCAACTATCATGTAAAAGCTGCCTAATTAATATGCCAGGAATGAATTATAAATGCTTTCCTAAAGAACAAAGGCAACTTTCATTACATGGCTTTTTTTTGTCTTTTAAAAATTGTCTTCTTTTTCTTCAGTCATTTATGATCTATACACACCCATCCAGATGATGCTTACTCAAGAAAGTAATAACAAATCTCCCATATAACAGTGATACTTGGTATTTTATTTCTCATTTTTATTAACTGGGAAAATAGCAATTAATGGATCATGTATATTAATAAGCCAATACTGACCTCTGGTGTATAATGAAGAAATTGCTTACTGGCTGAACTAGTGGACACAAAAAAATTTGTGTTTTAATGTAAAAACATCTTTGTCAAAGCAAAAAGCTTTTTAAATCATAATTACAAATATTGAAATTGGTGCCAGCATCAATCTTTTGTCCTGATTCTACAAATCAGATAATATTTAAGAATATTACCTCTCAAAAACTCTCCAAAGTGATGAATAGTTAGTTAAAAACCATCTTTAAGAAAATGGATTATAAGGGGGAGCAAAATCACTCTGCAGAATAGAGTGAGAAGTTTTAGTTCCTATGGTAAGGCAGACTAGGAAGAAGTAGGTAAGAGGAAGAGACTGGGAATGTGAAACAGTTTGGGGTTGGAGATGATGTGGAGTAAAGGCCCAGTGAGTGTTTCTAGCTCTTGGAGTGGTCACAGGAAATTTCTAAAACTCAGGATTAAATTTGATTTGACTAACTTTGTTTGCACAGTGTCCAACTTTCATGCTCACAAATGTCTTACATGCATAGTTTTTTTTTGTTTGTTTTGTTTTTTTTTGTGTGGCAAGTAATGAAGAAGATAAAGAGTAGATCAGAGTCTGTGGTTCTCATCCTTCAGGCCACTTTAGGATCACTTGAGGAGCTTTTAAATTCTGACATCATACTCTAGGAGTATTACAACAGAATATCTGGTGGGGGTGGGGCCTAGGAATCCATATTTCTTAAAAGATGCTCAGGAGAAGCTAATGTGCAGCCAGGTTAATGAACCACTGGCCAAGGTATATAGAAGAAAGCTGGCAAGCATCAGTGCTTTGGAAACAAGTTATGCAACAATAGATGATAGCTACAGTTATTAAAGTAAATTCATCCAAGAAATTAGTTTCTCCTTATTGGCAATAATTATTTTATAAACCTCCACTTCTCCTAATTCTATTGATACTTTCAACAAATGACCTACTTCTTACTTCTGTTTTCTTCTGCCCTTTTTTTTTTTACTGGTGTCTTTCCACCAATATTTAACTACTCAAGGTCATCCCTCTCTTTAAAGTGAACATTCAAAAATACTGATGTGTGTGTGTGTGTGCGTGCGTGTGTGCGTGCATGAGAGAGAGAGAGAGAGAGAGAGAGAGAGAGAGAGAGAGAGAGTGCGCAGAGGAATAAAACAATCCTACCAACAAAAGATTTCTCTAACTAACATAGAAAAAAGAACAGTTTATTATTAAGTACGCATTATTATATTTATATGCATGTAGGTAGCAAAAAAAATGATAAAAAGTCTGGACAGATTTTCACATAGTTTGTTTAGCAAGGCAGAAGCAAAAATAACTTTTCTTATCTCTTCAAGAGACACAGAGCCACACTTGATGATAATATCCTTGTGAAGATCTCCTGAGTTAATTTTGGAGGATGTGTTTATATTTTCAAGGATCACAAGTTTTCTGAACTTGCATTATAAAATCAAAAGGTCAGATCTCTTATTGGGCCTATGAAGATTTTGAGGATACACTCTAAATAAGGAAGGGAGTGTGGGGAAATTGCCAGCTTCCTCTTCAAATAAAAGTTTATCATTTTATCCTTATAGTATGTGTTGGTTAGTGTACCATATATACATTCCTTAGTTTTGCCCAGTGAGAGGGCCTAAAATCAAGGACACTCCAGTAGAACATCCAGCACCTAGATCTTGTTATCTAAACACTATTCTTCAATAAAAGGAGCCAGTACTCATTGAAAAAA
The DNA here is from genome assembly GCA_028627145.1 of Eidolon dupreanum. Classification (NCBI taxonomy): domain Eukaryota; kingdom Metazoa; phylum Chordata; class Mammalia; order Chiroptera; family Pteropodidae; genus Eidolon; species Eidolon dupreanum. Next base: position 98,159,245 of record CM053503.1, on the reverse strand, counting down.
TGATTAATTTTTGGACTAGGGAAAGGAAAACACAAGATATCTGTAATATCTGTAATATCTCATGGGCCCAGAAAATAAAGAAATACTAAAATAAATAAATAAATAAATAATAAAAGAAAAAGATGGGTGCTTATTGAAAGAATATAGCACCATCCTGAAGGGGTTCCTGATGGCCTAAACTCAAACAATTTGAGTAATATAACAAATACTGATATTATTGCTCTTAGTTCCATAGTATAGAATAAATATCCATTAGTCTATACCCATATAAATAACTGAATTAGTAAATAAATGGAAGAAGAAAGACAGCACTTGCTTAAGAAAATTCTAAATAATAAATGTAGACAGAGAGAAGTGGATAACCCCCATTAGGCAGTCACCACAATAATAGTCATTGGCAACAAGATCCATAAATGGATGTTCAAATTCGTGGGCAAAAGTTGGGGGGTAAAAGGGACATTTGCTTTGTCTGACATTATCTTCCCCAAAATATTTATTATCTATCATGGGAAAAATAGTACCTTTACAGTAGAGAAATCCAGGAGACACAACCTTAGCCAATTGATCAAGGTAAATACTATCAGTAGTAAGACCTACAGTCACTATCACATAATCCCTGCTATGATGTACTGAAAAAGGAGTGTCACTTCTGATTATTCTTCCCCAAAATGCGTATACTCAATCCAATCATGAGAAAATATCAAACAAACCCAAATTAACAGACATCCCACAAAATATCAGCCAGTACTCTTTGAAAGTGGCAAGTTTCTAAAAGACAAAGACTGAGGAGCTGTTATAGATTGGAGGAGACTAGGAGATATGACAATTAAATGTAAGGTGGGATCTCCAACAGAATCCTGGAACAGAAAAGGATGTTAGTGGAAAAACAGATGGCATTTGAATAAAGTCTTAAGCTTGGTTAATAGTATTGTACCAATGTTAGTTTCCTAGTTTTGATGGTTGTATTAAGGTTATGTAAGATAAAAAAAATATTCAAGAGAGCTTAGTGTGGGGTATACAGAGTGCTTTACCCAAGGTGTCAGAGAGTTTTTGTATATACACATAAATTTCAGTCTCTTTGAAATACTATAGAATGGTTTCTGAAAGGCGGTGAGTCTCTTTCTGGGGTACATAATTCAAAATTAAAGTATAATCCCTTCTTACCCAGAAAAAGCTCCAGCGATAAAGATAATATGGTATTGGACAATAGGAAAATAGAGTAAGAGAACAGAATTAAGCAGAGATAGTGTATACACTATAACAAAGATAGCACTGTAGAGCAGTGGGGAATGAAGGGCCTTCTAAAAAATGGTGTTTGGTGAAATAGTAATTTATGGGGGAAAAACCTAAAAATTGACCAGTGTCTCATATCAAATGCAAAAATTATTTTGAGGGGAATTCTAGATCTAAATGTGAAAGGAAAATGATATTTTAGAATATATTGCATGAAAATATTCTTATGATTTTGATATAAATAAGATTTCTAAAAATAAGCAAACCGAAAATAACAAAGAAAAGTACTGATCACAGAGGAAAAGATATGAACATTAACATTAGGAGTCTCTTTTCAACAAAATATAAGATTAGGTGCCTAAAAAGTCATGTCACAGATTGAGAGAAGATATATTTAATACATATAACTGTAAAAGATTCATACCCAGAATATATAAAGAATTTCAACAGATCAATAATAATAATAATAAAAATAACCCTTACAACCCCTTAGAAAACTGAGCAAAGACTTTTTAAGAAGCACTGCACTCAACAGGATACCCAAATGATTAATAAATTCAGGAGAAGTGTTTGACCTAATGAGTAATTAAGAAATTGCACATTAAAACCAAAATAAGCTTAACTTCTTTCTCTTCTCCTCCCTCATCCATGCCTTCTCTTTCCCTTTTTTGTTTTTCTTTCCCTTCCTTTCTGTTTCTTCTCTTCTTGCAGGATTCAATCTTAAAATCATTAGGTGGAACAGGCTAAAGAGTGCATGGTGGTCACAGAAGAAGGCTGCCTAGTATGGGTTGAGGTCAGAGCTGGGAAAGGGTTGCAACATACATAAGTGTCCCTACATGGGGTATAAGAATCCAGATAGAAGTATTTACCAGTGTTTGATGTCTAAATTCAAGGGGATAGTGGTAGGAGAGCATTGATGCAGGGCTGTAGCACAGAGTGGAACTTCGGAGAGGAGAGGGGGTATAAAAAAGGTGTCTATGTGGAAGAGACAGTACAGTGTAGAATTTCAGAATCTAAGCAGGGTAAAGGGGATGTCATTGTAGGAGGGTTTCCAGGTACTGAAGCCAAGGAATCGGAGTAGGAAGGAGGCCATGTAGAAGTGGAGGCAGGTCAGTGAGTGATACCAAAGCCCAAGCAAGATGAAAAGGTCATTACCACAGAGGTGTGGCATGGTGTAGAGTATCAGAGCCTGAGCAGGCTGGGACAGGCACACACATGTGGTTAGCCAAGAAGGATAAAAAGAGTATCTACGATATTACACTACAATGGGTAGTGACCTAAGGAGGGGATCAGAGCTTCAGGGTGACAGCCAAGCATATAGGGTATTGGAGCCACAGTAGAGTGAGAAGGATAACTACACACAGTGGTAGCTGTGTAGAATATCAGGGTCTTGAATGGGGTTGAGGGTTAGATAGTAGCATTATATTAATGACAATACAACCCATGCTGATAGTTTGTTGTGGATATGTAGGGGAAATCTTTTCACAAGAAATATTAGAGTATTAGAGCTATTAGGCAACTAATTCTCAAATGATTCAAGAAAAGATTTCTTTGGATTGTACTTGCAACTTTTGTCTAAGTTTGGAATTATTTCAAAATTTAAAAAAAACATTTAAACAAAAAAGCTACAACTGGATAATGACAAAAAGTATATCAATAAGGAAAAGAATGTGGAGAAATTGGAGCATTAACACACTGCTGGTAGAAGCGTAAATTAGTACAACGATTTGGAAACCTTAGCTGTATCTTCTAAAACTCAATATATGTGTACTTTGAACCAGCGAATTAATTCCTAAATATATACATAGGGAAGTATACATATTGCAAAGTTTTGCAAAGTTCAGATATTTGAAAGAACCACTACAGAGCATACTCATATAAAGCATTCACTTAAATATAAAGAATATGGTGCAGCAAGTGAAAGATAGTAAAAGCAAGCATTGCAGGCCTGAAAGACATTCCATGTGCAAGCTCCCCAGGTCTTTCCTTATTCTCATACACAGGCTGTATTCTATCTCCCGCTTGAATCACCAAGATCTGTGCTATGAATCTTAAGGAGAGCTCAAAGGACTAACCCTCAGCAAGGCTTTTATATCTTCTTGTCCATGTAATCAAGCTAAGTTGTCAAACCAATTAGGCCAGTTGCAAACCAGTAGTAAAAACAAAAAAAAAAACAAAAACAAAAAAAACAAAAAAAACAAAAAGCCTGACTCCTCAGGTCATCAGATGATATTTCTTGACTTTAAATTGCACATTATAAATCTGTTATCTTGGCCAAAGACAACAATCTAGATATTCAGGTTTCCCCAGAGATAAAGGTAAAACTTTTCATGTCCAGCTGTAAATCCATACATATTTTCATTTCAAAAAAAGACAAGAATATTTAAAGCGTCATATTTATAATAATCAAAAACTGAAACCAACCCAAATATCCATCAGGAGGAGAAAAAATAAACTGCCATCTATTTGCACATGGAATACTATAGAATAATGAATAAATATGCATTGCTGTTATGTAAAATAGCATAGATGAATATCACAAATAATGTATTTAGTGAATCTTCTGACAGAAAAAATACATTTTCATTTATATAAAGTTAAGTACCCAGGCAAAACCAATCTTTTGTATGAGAAATCAAGATAATAGTTGCCTTTGGGAAAGAAGGAAGGAGTAATAATTAATAGTGAACATGAAACAGAGTAAGAGTTATTGGTTAAGTGTCATTTCTGACTTGATGGATAATTATATGGCTATGTTCACTTTGATAAAATTCATTAAGCTTAAACTTTGTCTTTATATGAACATATGTGATATTTTAATAAAAGTAATTTAAAAATGTGTTATACAGTATATATACACACATATCACATGCATGTATGCACATACATGCTCAAAAGGTATACCTGCTTTTAAGGTCTTTTCAAAAACTTAATTTAGCTTAGCACTCAGTGAGTAGTGACATCATAGGATGTGTTTCTTTATTCCACCTTTTAAAGTTTCCTTTTGTTGTTTCTTTGAGTGTTTCTTTCTCCTTATATTTTTCTGTTCTATCCCTTGGTGACTTTTTTAAGTGGATATTATAATTTATGGATTTAATTTCAATGTTAATTAGCTTTTCTTTCACATCTTTTTTATGTATATTTAAATTTATTTTGGAATTGTTCACTGAGGTTGATTTTCTAGATTACTAATTCAAACTAGGCATAACATCATGCATAGAATAGTAGACAGCTTTTTTTTTTAATGAAACTGATATTTTGTCCTACAGTATACAGGTGCTATAATGTATGGGAATGGCATTTACCTTTTTAAATGAAAAATACTACAGTTTATATAGTATGATACTTAAAATAAAATCTGTTATATGGTCTGTGTTTTTTGGTACTTTGCTAGAAACATACTGTATTAATTGGGTACATGTTGTTGCATCTAAGAGAAGAGACACTAACAGTGGCTTAAGCAATAATGTAATTCATTATATATATATATATATATATATATATATATATATATATATATATATATATATAAACTATAGCAGTTCAACAATGTCTTAAGCACCCAGGTTTTCTCTAACTTTCAGCTCTGCTATCCTGAGTCTGCTTGATTTTCATCTTGTGTAATTTTTCACAGTTAGAAGATCACTAGCACAACTCTAATAATTATGTCTTTAAAAAATAAAGCCAAATAACTCTAAAAAGTGCATTTTTTTCATCTCTCTTTTTCATCGGAGGTGAAAATCCTATTTATAATCTCCCTCTCACAGCATGCTTTCTAATACATCTGATTAGCTACACAATGGTCAAATGTTTATCTATAAACCAATCACAAACCAGGCAAAGGAGAATTAAATCAACATTCTAAACAAAGAAAAAAACTAAATCAACATTTATATAAATTAGCTTTTGCTATAATAATGCAGCTGAAGAAACACACTAACATGTCAACACATATCTGTTTATTGTTTCTGGCTCATGAGTTTGTGGATTAGTTACAGCAGTTCTGTATCAGACCATGAATGAGGTCCCAGGGTGCTCCATGAGTCCTTCCTGAAAGATTTAAAGACACAGACTACCCGGGACATATGATTTTCAGGGCAGGAGTGCAAGAGAAGCAGAAACACATGATGCTTCTTAACTGATCTGCTTAAAATAGGCATTCTCTTCATTCTACCTACATTCTATTGGTAAAGCAATCACATAGCCAAGCCAAAGTCAGTGAGACAGGGAAATATTCTCTTCCTCATTCAAGCATGGCAAGGGTGTGGAAGCAACAAAGACATATGAAAAATAATACAATCTACCACATTATGGCTTAGACCAATTATGGCCCATCCTCTTGGGCTGGGAAAGGAGTAAGTCCATGTTCTGTGAACTTTTTGCAATGTGCGCAAGATATTATTATAAACTAAGAAAATAAGAGATTATGGCTAGTGAGTAGACAACCAACATTATCTGACATAGTTCACATCGACATCATGATGAGTATACCTGAGCTGTAGAAGAAAGAGTGGGGTAAGCAGAGACTACTGTGAGGTATGAATAAAATAATTCCATGCTTACTTCTCACTAAACAAATTAACTAGAAGCCTCCTTTAATTGGAAAAGCACCAAGTTGGGAAAATAACTCAAATATTGATGAAAAGAGCACTGATTTACTTATTGATTAAACATTTTAATTCAACAATTTAGAAAGAGACACCGCCTTTCAGAAACCATTCTATTGTATTTCAAAGAGGCTGAAATTCATGCGTATATACAAAAACTCTCTGACATCTTGGGTAAAGCACTCTCAATTGTCTTACCTGCAGGACAGCAACATTTATATTGTTTTAATGCTGGCCCATTCACTGGCACAGACTGTTCACTTATGTTACTGTCATGAGCAAGTGATGCAAGAAGAGAAACATTGCTGATCTGTGAAATTAGACAATACATTAAATCTGTCTTGGTATTTAAACCACAGTAAGTACCATGTTTAATTGGGTTTATGAAATGAGATCTTGTTCAGAGCAAGGATCAGTATGGAAGAGAAGCTGTAATGGATGCTAAATTAAATGCCTCAGTTAAAGCTAAACTGTTACATGTACAAGTCAGTAATTTCAGAACTATGACTCCCAAGTGAATCACAAATTGACCTCTTTGTGTGACATCAAATGACGTTAATTTTAAAAGCCTAATCTGACTTATTTCCAATTATATGCCCTCCCAAAATCATAACTGGGAACTCTCTCTGCATTTCCTGACATTTTTTTTCCTTAGTACTGTTAATAGACGGCTTCAAAGCTAAAATTATGGGAAATGCAGGAGTTTACCCAATTGTTAATATCTGAATCTTAGAATTTATCAACTATGGCTTATTTAAAGATATAATACCAATCTTTTCTGTTGTTTTGGAACCTCTGGATAAGGAAATAAAGACTTTATTGCACGCAGAAGCGCCCTACCAGGCACAGTTTCCATAAAGGGAATTTAAATGGCTGTTTTAATTTGTAGACCAGACTGTGTGCTCCAGGAATCTAAGACTAATGAGCCACTTTCTCGAAGAATTGCCTTGTCTAAATAAACAAGGCCTTTTACACTGACCCAGGAATCTGAATTGTAGCTGAAAGGCTAATTATACCTATATTATAATGGGCACATTCACAATACAGAAGAACATATTCTTCATCTTCAAAGTTAGTGCTCATTCAGATGAAAACAAATTGATTTATTTGGATTGTCTTTAATGTTTTCCTTTGAACTTCTAAAGGAACTGAGACTTTTATCTTTTAAGAAGCAGTTTGGAAATTCATTATTTTTACTTTTTTTCAATATATATAAAAATTCCTCTACAAATGAATTCCAAAACTAAATTCCTCCCTTGATAATTCAATTTGAAAGGAAATTAGAACAAATTATTATGAGCAGAATGCTTTCAATTAAGACATAATTAAATGTGCAAATGTATAATACATTTGGATGTGCAATTAAATGACTGATTATACTGAAAATCTAATTTTGCACTTAAATTGCCAACCACACCCCTGTCTTGGGCTGTTGACCCCCCACACATGACCACAAGGTTGGATCTTAACTCTGAGGAAGTGACTTCAGTGGATCCATGTTATTGAAATGGTTCTATGATCAACTGTTAGAGTCTTTCTTAGGCAGTAGTCAGAGGCAACATACATGAAGGGGTTTCCTTGTTTCCTTTCTTCTTATTTTTTAACCTGCATTTTATTTAATATTAAATAAGTGGTGTAAATCTTGACAACTTGTGAAAGGCCCCTTTTATCTCTTTGTACTTAGTAACTCTTTTCTATTCAGTTAAGTTGTCTTTAAGTTTTGGATACAAATATCTAGAGTCTATACTTTGCTGTTTATGTTTTTGGATTAGGAATGTCCTCAAACTAACCAAGACAATGAATTTTATTGCCCTAAGGAGCAGGAGGGATGATATAGTAAGGTGTGTAACTGATAAGTATTAGTGTTGCTCTGAAGTTTGAAGAGATTCCCATCACATACTACAATTTACATTTTCAGAAATTGGCTAGAGTCAGTATTTATCCTCTAAATCACATATTGTTTTAAGTTTTCTGAATATTTGAAAATTTGTAAAATATTTTCAAAGATTCTAAAAAGTAGGTAATTGGGGAAGGAGGAAAGAGTTAATGAAAGTAAGAACATTTGTTGAATGCCTACTGTGTGCCAGGAAGTGCGATACAAATTCTCTTACATTATGTATATATAAACCAGTTATTAATGTATCCTCTCTCAGCTCCAAGCCCATACTTCCATATCTTTTCCTATGATGCTGGATCTGGAAATCTGTTAGCTATTCTTCTCACAGGCAGCATACTTTTTCCACAGAGCATCATGGAAATGTCACTTGGAGCAAAGATACTTCCCCTAGCCTAAAATATAGCCATTTAATATTTCAGCTCATTGAATTAGATGTTTTCCTCTTCATATAACTTTTGAAAATATAAATATTTATCAAGGAGAATAGTAATCCCCTTCTGGATTGCTGAAGCTTCAATATTAGCAGGTTGTCAGATAGTTTTCTTTAATAATAATGAGTGCTTTGACACAAAGACAGAATAGGGATCCTGGGTGAATAGGAAAAAATAAAACAGGAATAAAAAACAAAGATAGACAGCATCAGAGCTCATTGATCTTTTAATTGTGTTTTATTTTGATCCTAGAGATATTGAGAAATGACTCAGTTTCTTTTTTTGTGTGTGATTCTTTGATCTAGTTGTGGTCTGACCTTTAGGAACTGAATGTAGGAAGAAGAACATTGAGAAATAGGCAAAGAGAGATACCTCATTGTTAACAATCATTAACTAGCAAGTCCCAAATAGTGGTTCTCCATAGCTAGTTATTGGAACTACCAGGGAGATTTAAGAAATACTAATACCTGGGTCCCATGCCCAGAGAATAAAGAAAAAAAAAGAATTCCCCAGATATTTCTGACATTCTAGTGAAGATGGAGAGTCACTGCTCCAAAGAAGAAATCAAATGAACGTTTACCATGTTCTCAAAGGATTTATGATTTAGGAAGGCCTGGCACAAAGAAAAAATTAGAAAAGTTTAGTACTCTCCTACTTTGCCAATCTGCATCCAATTTCAAGTTCATGCTTTTCTTTATTTTGAAGTCCCATCTTTGGCCCAAGCAACCTATGCTTCCTGCTACTGCTCCTGTGATAACTTAAATGTCTCTTTCATTAGACATCTAAAGACTATGGTAGTAATAGAAATTGTAAGCTATCAGAAAGACCTAACTTTAGTGAAGAGGTGCAAGAGAAGCACGTTTGCGGGAGAACTCTGAGAGATGTTAAGATTCCCTAGAAATCATGCACTTTTTCAGTGATAGTTGTTCTGTGAAGAGGTAAACTGAAACGTGAATAAAGAACAAAAAGTTAAAGAGATTTTTCTCAGGGCACCCCTATGCCTTTCAGAGTCAACCAGGAGAGTCAGCAAAGTAGGTGGAATCACATAGCCATAATAAGACAAGGAAGGAAAACAAACATAAGATTAAGAAATAGGTATGCCGTGTGTCTTTTTGAAGACTCAACTCCTTCTGTATACCTAAAATTCCTGCATCATTTGAGTCTTTTTCCTATTTTCTGCCTAGAATTGTTGGTTTACCTTAAGTTTAACTATAGTTTGAGAGGAAAGATTAGCAGAGTAAACCTAACAGGCATTTATTGAGATACTACCTGGGGCAAAACCCTAGGCCAATGGTTGTTAAATTTGAGTATGTGGTCTGAAACAGCTGGAAAGCTTGTTTAAGCAGACTTCTGGGACCCGTGCCCAAAGTTTCTCAGCAGGTCTGAGCTAAGACTTGAGAATGTACATTTCCAACAAATTTCCAGGTGATGCTCCTATTGTTATCTGAGGACCAGAGCCTCTAGGGCTGAAAGAAAATCAGATATAAACAAACTGTCCTTAATAAGCTTCTTAAGGAGATATATTAGGGATACAGTTTGTCATATATATGATAAAACAAGAATACTGGCAAATAACATATTTTAAAAGCAAAATGTAATGCAAGATAATCTATGAGTTCTGAGATGGGTGTCTGATTAAACAGCAGGGTGGCAGAAGAGGTTAGAGACGACAAAGAATAATGCAAAGACCTTGAACTACAGTAGGGGTGGGAATGGCCTGCGGAGCTGAGTTTATTAAGGAATACATGCCACTGAAGAAGTCCACTGAATATTTGGGCCTAAAAGGCAAAGTTCAAGGTTTTAAATGCTAGAAAGTGAAGGGCCATGGTGCTGATGCTAAGTAAGTGCTGAAAACTCGCCTTTCACTAGGGCTGAGGTCTGTGCATGAGATCTGTAAACCAGTCCCCCATTTACTGATGAGTCTTCAGTTAGAGCCAGAAAGGATCTGGTATCTGAGTTCACTCAAAGTCCCTAGTGGTTAATCAACCTCTGCTGGTTAGGACCTATTATAATGAAATATAACATTTAATTTTGTTATCTCTTAGGCAAATACTGCTGTACTTTTTACAGAAAAGAATAAATACCTGGAAGGGCCATCCAGATTCAGATATCAAAAACAATGCTGGACAGGAATTGAGAAAGGGTTGAGGAGGGTCGTTTGGCCAGGGGTATTTGTGACATAAAAAGTATCCTGAAGTTGTAGAAAGCAAAACCCTTGAAGGACTGTTGAGCAGATTGGGATGGCTTCAGTGAAGGGCCCATATGGTTCTAAAAAGGAGAAATAAAGATATTAATGTATTTATGCAGCATTTAAAAGGTGTGACCATAAAATAGCAAGTGTAATCCCCCCCAAATGACAATTGTAATCCACATGAGTGGTGGGCTTTAATGTAGTTACCTAGAAATGGTAACTATTTAGAATTATGTTCAAAATAAATTAGAGAGACCTAAGAAACTAGAACTTATCACTTTGTTACATGTACATGTGAATGGACACACACAGTATTACTCAGAGAATTTTCTAAACTGTATTCTATATAACTATATACTCTATTTTTTCCTATCTTGGTCTATATACTTTACTCTATATGATTTTGGCTGTTTTCAGGTGCACATATAGTATCAAAGGATCATTGAAAAGATTCAAAGAGTCTTTGATAGGCTCTCAGGAAAATTCTGAGAAAAGTACAGCAAACCTATTACTAGTGACAGCGATAGCATTGTTATGGGACACTTTGGAGAGGCAGCACTAATGTAAATGTATAAATTCTGGTGTGTTGATAAAGAAAAAAAATCCTTAATAAAATAATCTGAGCTGCTACATTTATACCACTGTAAAATGGTTATAGGCGTTCGGGTAGGAGAAGAAGTTAGACCCGAAGCACGCGTGGGCATTCAGTATGGACGCACTATGTAATCAAGGTCGATATAGCTTCAAACAGGCTGCTCTGCTGGGTTAGCCAATGTACCAAAGCCAATTACCATAGAGATTTTCTAATTTAGCAGAATTAATTCCTATACTAATTAAACAGGTTAAGATATCAAATATTTTTCTTTCAATTGAAAAGTCAGAGAGAAAATCTATTTCCATAAATAAGAAAAATGAAAGGCAAAGTAACCATTTTTTCTTGTAGCCATAAGGAAGCTGGAATTTTCTCGTAGATTCTAGACTCAAAGGGTCTCCATGCCCTATTGCTTCAGGTTATGGTGAGGGTATCACATAGGTACTGCGTGAAAGGTGTGCATATGAATGATCATCCTAGGCTACACTGAACTTTCTTAGTGTGCCCAAAGCCTCTGATAAAAGCAGATGGAAATGGTAAGAATTTCTAAGCAATTAAATGGAATAGGGTGCTGTTGAAGGTACAGTCTTGTGGGCCTGAGAAGAATAAAAGAGAAGGGGAAGAATTTAGAGGATTGCCAGAGAAAAATATAGAGAAGAGAAGCCATATAGTAGTCCTGGTTAAGAAGGTACCACCTATTTTAACAAAAGGTTTCCTAGAAACTCTACATAGTCATATATATATATATATATATATATATATATATATATATATATATAATTTTACTATACATTAAAATGATAAACAATTTTTAGTTTACTAGTAACTATTAAATGATTATGGTCCACTTTAATTTTTTTTCAGATATATCCAGTTGTATCAGTACTACTTATTAAATAATCCATCATTTCCTCATATAATTGAATTACCATATAGATCTCCTATTACTTCTCATATATATTGGATGCCATTGCTGGATTCTTGAATCTCTGCCATTGATCTATTTGTCTTGTCTTATACAAATACAATGATGAATTAATTATAACATTTTCTAGTAACTAGTTCATCATTATGGTCTTTTTTTTTTTTTTTGGCTATTCTTTGGTAATGGTAATCATCTTTAATATAATTTTTAACATCAGTTTCTCCAATTAAAAAGACTTACTGCATTTCTGATTGGAATTTAGTTAAACTTACATATTAATTTGGGAGAGTGAACAATGGCATGAAATTAAGCTTTCTTATTAAAAGACTTTGTGTCAGTGTCGAGCTGATGGAAAAGGGAAGGTTAAAGGATGAGAAGCCCAGTTGGAAGAATGAATAAAAGGCCAACATGAGAATAAAACTGCAGGCACCAACTTTATTGTGGAGAGTGCACTTCTGTTGCAGGAAGTACATGTGATCTGTTGTGGGGAGTGAGCTTCTGCTTCTGCTCTTCTTCTGCTCCCCTTTCTTGTGCTCCCCTTTCTTGTGTTCCCCTTCTGCTCTCCAAGGGACCGCATGGCTCCACACTTATCAGAGTGGCATTCAGCCACACATACGTGGTACAGTAAGCTGAATTATGCTTACATATTTTAGGTACAGGTGCCCTACTACACTCATGAAGCATTCTGAATCTGGTGTCCTATTCCTAGCCACAAGGCTGGTTCACAGTGAGACCTGGGACGTACCAGGCCTGGGACCCACACTTTGTGTTTCTTTCCAATTTTATTTTACACTTTTTGATACAATTTTATAATTTTCTTCATATTGACCAGTGACTCTTGAACTCAATACCTCATTGGAATTACATACAAGCTTTAAAAAATGCTGATGCATGGGGTTAACTCCTAGAAATTCTCATTTGTTTTGTCTAAGGACACCAGAACATTTTAAAGCTCACCAAGGTAATTTTAATGTAAAGGCAAGGTTGAGAGTTATAAATATAGATCCTGTGTCATTCCTATTAAGTTTATTCCTAAGTATTTTATACTTTTCTTGGAGTCTTTCCAATAATATATCTTTAATCATCTTTCAAATCTCTTTTATGAGGTTTAGTCCATCCACATTTTCCATTTCTTAATTTGGCAATGTGTACTTTGTTAGGAAATCTTTTACTTACTATACATTTTCAATTGTATTTTTACAGATTTTCATGTTCTCTTTTTATTATTATAATGGAGTTGCATTTGAATCTCCTTATGTACTTTTTTTTAAGGTTTTCTTCTTTTTCTTTAGCAATTTTTTTTTTTTTTTTTTTTTACTGGTGTGTATTATTACTACTCCTCTGATATTCCTCTCTCTTGCTGTTGATTCTAATTTCTTTGCCATCTCATTGAGACCCATTTCTGATTATTGGAAAAATACAGAGGGTACAAAAAGTGGCCTATAGGCCTGCTCTGTCAAGTCCCTGTGAAGGCACCTAGAGGAAGCCTCTTGGCTTTTTGTAGTCCAAATATATTATTTACTACAAATGCATAAAATCGACCTGTTTACCCATTTGGTTTCTTCATTTTGGGAGAATCAGGAAATCCAACACCTTGTTGGTCACCCATGTTGCCATTCTCCCAGATGTGCCTTCAGATTTCTGAAAGCCAAGCTCATCCCTAGAAAGGCCACTTTCTTGTCAGTGCTTGTCCCTAGGCTGTCAATGGTTTTACTTGTCCTTTGGCCCCTTGCCTACACAAGAGGGAGAAATCCCCATATTTGTCCTCTCTGTTTAGGCCACTTGAATGAGGCTCTGGTGGTCTAATCCCTTCCTGCTGGAGTGAAATGCCACATTTCCTACAATGGTAGAATAAAATATCACTTAGATCATATTCCACAGCCTCTCATTGAGTCTCTCAACTTGCCTGTCTTTGGTGAACATTCAGCTTCTCTCCCATGAACTATCTTGTCCAAACACATATCACAAAAATATTCTTTCCAAATTTATAGGTATATCCAGTTGGCTTTATAAGTTTATTTAACTAGTGTTTTATAAGAAGAGAAAGAAAAAAAATCATGCATACAAGAAGTACATATTAGGAAAAATAGTGCTTAATGGGCATGTAATTGGTATATATAAAATCTGTTGTATATTAACTATAAATCCACTGCATACAATTTGATCCTTTAAAAACTCCCTTTCAGTGTTGATGATAAACCAAAGCTCTGTGTGAGGCAGAATGTTTTATAGTTATTCTTAATATTCAAGGGATATCTTGAGGTTAATTGGCGAGCCTCATATAAATAACCATTGTATTGCATTGGACTTATTTTGGTGGTATATGTTCTATAAAAGAGGGTGAATGTAAATCATGTTTTCTGTGCTTGCATAAATTTCTGATCTGGTATTAAATTTCTTGCTGGAACTTGAACACACTCCAGTTCACCTACCAATAAAAACCAGGATGAAAAATGGGGACAGGGTGTGAAAGCATAATATTTTTCCTCCCCTAATATTTATGCTTTAGCTTATAAACAAATGGATTTTTTGCTTCCCTTCCAGTTCAAGGAGTATAAAGAGAACTATTCTAGTCTCATTCTATCTTTACATTGAATGGTTTCCCATTTTGTGAAGCCTATATTTGTACATGAAAAACACTGGGTCATATTATTAGTGGAAAAGGTAACTAGGCCCCCCAAAAGAAAGCAGCCTTCTCCCAGGTTTTAAAATCTAGTTTTTTCCCCTTTACTCTGTCTAGACTCAGATACAGCATGCACTTATACTCCTGGCCCCACATTGCAGGCCATTGTAGGGGAAACTCCAAAGTTTTGCAACTTTTCTGCCTGAGTTTTGATGGGTAAGTCACATCAGCTCTGTTTCCTGGGATCACCTCTTTTCATTCTCACATTATATTTTGACCTTAGTTTCCAGAAGTATTTCCAACTAAGCAGTAACAGAGAAAGCTGTCCTGTGGGAAACCTATCCTTTGTCGATGCTGTTAATATTCCAAATTACCATATAGAGATTTGGGATTGGTTTCCAAAATGTTAGAATGTAGAAGAAAAAGTAAGTAGCTCATTGTCATCCCAACAATTTGTAGAAGTACTTCCGTTGTTAAGCTGGCTAATAACTAACTTTTTAATGAAGCCCTGTTTTCCAGTGAAATTTAATACCGATTATTGCCTTTAGGTGTAGACAATATTAGACTTCAGTGCTACCTACATGTTTTACTTATAATTTCTAAAATTTTACACTTTCTCTGTGGCTCCAGTCATCTATAAAGGACCTGAATTTTCAAAGATTGAACTGTTTTGAATTTTAAATGGAAACTAGTTAGACTGTTAAATTGTTAAAAATAAATTGATTTTATGAAAGCTAACAGGATTAAATCTACCATGTATCACCATTAATAATGAATCCTCTGCTAGATATGAGAGACATAAATTCACAAAGCCCAGATCTACAGTTTAGTGAGGATTTTGACAAATAGTTGTCTCAGTCAGTTCATACTGCTATAACAAGATGCCACAGACTGGGTGGCCTAAACAACAGAAATTTATTTCTCACAATTCTGGAGGCTGGGTAGTTTAAGATTTGGGTGCCAGTGGATTCAGTGGTGGAAGCCCATTTCCTGGTTGATTGATAGTCATATTCTTCTTGTATCCTCACAAGGTGAATAGAGAAATCTCTCATGTCTCTTCTTATTAAAGGTACTAATCCCATTCATGAGACTTTCATGATTGTAAACTAATTACATTCTAAAGGCCCTAGCTCCTAATACTATTACATTGAGCATTAGGCCTCAACATATAAATTCTGGAGATACACACACATCCAGCTCATAGCAACAGTTTACACTGTTGATGCTCCAACAGATATCTTGGATCCATTATGTCCTTTCTATGAACCCTCTTCTAGCTGCTTCATATTTTGCTTTTGAAGGCCTGCACCTGAGATTCTATTTGGGGACCTCTGCAGAGGTCAGGAGATGCTAGGGAGATTAGGGCCCTCTGAGCAGCAATTCTGCAATGACTGATATTCAGGTTTAAGCGTCAATCAAAATCCACCCCTCTGGCCTCCAGTAGAATGAGACTGAAGCTAGACATTGTCTAAAATCACAGCTTTACTTGTCTTCTCCCTTTGCTACTCTGCCTCCCTCACTCCTTCCTTGTTTTTCTCTGACATTACTTTCTTAACAAAGTACTTCCACCTGAATCCTCATCTCAAGGTCTTCTTGAAGAAAACTGACCCAAGAGAACATGTTAACAATAAAATAACAGAATAACTTTCTTTCATAATTGGAATACAAGCAGAGCCCATCATGGCACAGACAGTGCAGATTTCATCTTAAACTAACAGTGGTCCAGTACTCTTTAGCACTCCCTCAGAAATATGTGGGTGCAAATAGAGGGTGGAAATGACTGGCAAGAGTCTGGGAACAAAAATCAGTTAAAGCGGATTTATTACGATGATCCTGTTTCTATTCACAGGTTATTGAGGTCTAAGGAAATGAGAGCTACATGTTGAGTAGGCAATGTGACACCAGCCCAACAGGTGAAGGAAGTTGGCAATCTGTTTTATATCTAAATTTGAAATGCAATACCAGAAATCTGTTATATAGATAAATTTGGAATGTAATGCCAGAATATATCTCCTTTACAGATTTTTCACAGAAATGCAAATATAATTATAGGAATTTATTGAATTTAAGATACAGTTTTATCTAGGAGAACTAGGCCATAGGAAAGATAACTGTGAAAAGGGCCAAAAATGGCAGAAGTCTTCCAGATACTGCAAAAAAATTAAAAAAAAATAAAAAACATTACAAGTGATTACCTTAGAAGTGGAGATAAATGTTTTTAATTTGTTATAATTTTCTTTATTTTACAAATTTTCTATGATAACATGTTTTAATTTTATAATCTAAAAAAGTAAATTGAATTTTGATTACTTCATAACTTTAAACTTATAAAATATTTAAAAATAAAATTGAATTGGAAATGTATTAAGGAATTGTTAGCAGTGGTGAACTTTCATACAAGGAAAAATTGTGCAATCATTAAAATAATGTTTACAGAGTGTTTTGAATGAGATTGAAAATATTATGAAGTAATATCAAATAACAAAGGCAGAATTCGAAACTTTTTGATATCCTCTACATTAATATGTATAGAACAGATACTAAAAGGAGTTGCACTGTACTATGAGTTAATTTTCACTAGTTTATGTGATTATGTATTTTTATCTTTATTTAATCTTACAAATATTCTGTACTGAATATTTAATCAAACACGTAAACTTAGTAAAATTCAGAGCTGTGTGCTAAGATACTCCTAGGTCTGAGACGCTAACATCCTGAAGTAATACTTCTTAACAGGCCTAGGAATAATTAGTTCTATCTAAAACATTTGAACTAATTTATGCCTTTAAATAAATCACATTTTTCTCTGCTACACTTCCCCATTTTCCTCTAAGTATCTATCTTCCTTTGAATGTCTGCCACTTCTTTGTCTCAGGAAAGCTTAAATTTTTTTCCAGCAGTTTTCTTCACATTCACATGAAAAATACACATCTGCTTTCTGCTTCTATGTTTTCTTTTTTTTTCTCATATCTCACTGAGAGTATGTTAACATTTTTCTGATGATTTATGGAAAAGTAAATATAGTTTCCAGTGCTATTCACCACATGTAAATTTCTAATGATCCCAAATGTGAGGGTGTGTATGACAATGAAGGCTTGGTAAAAAGCCAGCTGCTCCTTTCATTTGAGCAATAGTTTAATATTATTCAACTCACTAAGTGAGCTCGTTTATTTCAACAGCTGTTGACTTCATCTCCCTCTCAATTGATGAAAAGAGAAAAAAGGAAACTGCTTCCTTTCATATTCCTTGTCAGGCTACCTTTTGACTTTTTACTAGGTGGTAGACTTCTTATCCATTACTACAATTAGGGATATTTGGAGTCAAAAGAATCTAATAGATTATAATTGTCAAGCACTCTCTTCATGAAGTAGTTTTACGTTGCATACATTATGGTAAGTGTCATTAACAACTTTTTGCCAAATAAGAAAATTGAGGCTCAAATATATTAAGTAGCTTGACTGTGGTCACAAATATTATGGAGTGAGAATTTGAATCACTCCCTTCCTCTGTCACAGATGGAATCATGAGGTCTAATAAACTTATTCAACTTAAGGTCTAATAAAATGTGTAAGCCATAAAATAAGTCTCTTGTTAGGCTTTTATGCTTACATTTGTACCCTTGGTTATAATCTTCAAGCAAGAGAACTACTGCCCTCTAGCAGGTTCATAAGATTCAGGGGTCCTGTGGTTCAAGTTTCTCAAGGTATTGATTGACATGTTCCAATTTCAAGTCTCAAGGTCTCATTCCTTCCTTATCAAGGCCTCGACTGCTGCTTAGGAGGCTTGCCAAGACTGCAAACTTGTTTTCTCTTTAGGCCTGCAATTCTTTAAGCCTAGTTTTCAGCATGGACCATCTCTGACTGAAGGAGATCTTTTTAAAAACTGTGAAGGGGTTGACCAACTTGCACCTGTCGTTTTTTCTTTTCAATTCACTATGGTACCCATCCACAGTCTTTGTAATTACCAATTACCTTAACTTTTCAAAAGCCAGAGAAAATTGCACCATCTACTATACCCACTTCTATCAGTTTCCCATCAATCTTAGTTTCTTAAGGCTGCCATTATGAAGTACCACAAACTGAGTGGCTTAGAATACCAGAAATTTATTGTCATGAAGAGGAATTTTCATATAAAAGGCTAATCAGCTCTCTGTTCTGCTTCTGTAAATATGCTCCCTGCATGGGCTGTACTCGAAATTGACAAAAGACTCACTTTCCCTTTTGTTTGATCTGTCTAAGAAACAAATGTAACTGTTTGTACCCCCTAGCAACTCCCATGCTTTGCAACACTTTGTAACTGCTGGTAACCCATAGCAACTCCCCCTTTGTAACAGTCTGAAAAAAAATTAATCAATCAGCCCATGCCAAAAAGATTCTATATAAGGAATGTTGCAACCGAACTCAGGGCCCAGATCTTCAGAGTGCTAGCTCCTCTGGCACCGCCGGCATAATAAACCTGAGTTTTCTAACTCTCCAAGTGCTGCTTGGTTACTCGCAGGTCTGATTTTGGATCTTTTCTGCAACAGTTGCACAGTTCTGGTGGCTAAAAGTCCAAATCAAGGGATAAACAGGGCTGTTTCTGAGAGTTGTGAGGGAGAATCTATTCCTTGTCTCGCATAGCTTCTGGGAGCTTCAGGTGTTCCTTGGCCTGTAAATGACATTCTCCCTGTGTCCTCCCATCATCTCCCTGTGTGTTCCTTGTGTCCAAATTTCCCCTTTTCAAAAGGATATCAATTATTTTGAATTAGGGCCCATCCTAATGACCTCATCTTAACTTGATCTTCATATAGACCCTATTTCCAAATAAGGTCACATTAACAGGTACTGGGGTTAGGACTTCAACATCACTTTGGGGAACACAATTCAACCATTTTAATTCACCACAGGCAAAAGCTTAGCAATTGCAATGTTCTAGCCTGCCAGGGGCTCTCGAGGCTCCATAAAACACCTGTGATAAGATCCTTATCACCATTTGTCTGGGGACATAATCCTAGAACCTCATATATAGAATCTGGCCATATAAACCTTCCTTGCATTCTTGGTACCAAATATCTTATGTAGGCTTGCCAGAAGCCAACCCTGAAATACAGCTTCATGAGCAAGGTATTTCCTAAGGGCCAGGAGAAACATGTAAAAGAGAAGGCAATGTAGAGCAGAAACTGGAGCAATTTGACAGTTCCCCAGCTTTAGCCTTCTTTCTTGGGGAGCTCTAGATTATGTCAGAATTTGCCCCACCTTGAGGCAAGGGAACCAGGCTTTCAGACTCTCTCAATAGTCAGTCATTGGTTACAGGCTGCCCTAGACAGACCTAAGCTCTCCCTGTGTGGGGTTGAACTGACTCTTGGTCAACCCTCTGAAGAAGGTCACAGGTGCAGGACATTTGGAACAAAGCACAGAAGCTAAAAGATACGTGCACAAAGCTGATAAAATGATTGGTGTGGATGGGGGAGAAAGTGGACAGAATCTCCTACACACTTTTTCCCATTTGTGTATAAAACTTACTATAGCTTCAACTCATCAATATTTCAGATAAAACAGGTCTACTTTTGGGACACTGAAGATTCCAGGAGGACCAGCAATGCCTTGTGATAGGAAACAGCATGTCCTGGAAGCAGGTTGTCTTACAAAGGAGGTGCCTGGCAGAGGTCATTCTCAGATCACTGGCAGCTACAAAAGCAAGTGGGAGGTGGCTCAGCTGTGCGCTGGGGAGTGACAGGAACAAGTCTTTCAAGGCCAGTGCAACAGAGCAACAGCAGCTGTTCCTTCCTGAGACCCTGTTTGTAAGATTCGTTCCCGGAACATCTGAAGACAAATACAAGAGAAGTGGTGATGGAGATACGCTGAAGGCCTCCCAGTAATAGGTCTTTAGGTACAGCCTGAGGAATTAATTCTTCTTATTTTTAATATGTCACATTTTTTAATGCTAGACAGGTATGCCAATCCTTTGGTAAGGACAAAATTATTTTATCCACAATGATATAGAAAATTTACAGAGTTAATTAGAAAAGTTTAGTGGATGAAAAGTAATATGAAAAATAGATTAAGTTAAAAATAATAAAAGAAATCAGAAAGGGGTAGAAAGAAGTAGGAATTTACTTGAAGGCAAGCAGGAAAAGGATTACATAAATTCTCTCTTTGAAGTGGAACATTTGCAGGAAGGGGAAAAAAACAATTTTCAAAATGCTCCATGCCAAAGTCTTAGGTATTCCCTTGAGATGGGGTCTTGGGAACATAGACTAATATATTTGAGGAAAACGAGGTTCCAAGGGGTTAATTTATTTTTCTCAAAATTACACAGCTGAGGCTTTTGCAGCTAAAAGAAGGGGGGGGAAACTAGTAAGAATTATAACTGAGAAATAGGGATTTTTTTTTTTGCTAACAGAATATACTATGCAAATTCTAGATTCAAGTTTTTATAATCATAGCCCCAAACTACCCAACATCCAGTCACCCCCATTTTCTTGTTCTTAACAGTAGGCCTTGTAAATTAAATATCTTAATACAATTTTTCTGATATATTTAGCCAACATCAGTATCAGTACACAATTGCCAGTTAAGTTGCTTAGGCAAATTAACATCAGCTTTGCTACATCCGGGCAAATGTCTCTCTGATATTTGGCCTTTTAACTGCAGTGTATTTGTTGGAATGTGTCTTACATTTTGCAGAACGTTGGTCCCTTGTATCCTGTTAGGAGAGATTTGTGACCATTAAAAGGTAGCTTTCTGAGAGAGGCATTCAGGTGATTCAGGTGTGAGGCAGCAAACTTTGGGGCAGGTTATTACTGGACTTATGTTTGGGATTGCTCCAAGCTGCTAAAATAAAGTTTGTAACTTTTTTTTTTTCCCTTTGGACACATGAGAATTTCATGTCCCCAGAGTTAAGTCTAATATTTTCTACATGGAAAGCAGAGCAAGTTAGGTCAAGACTGTGTTCACCTTTCTAGTGCCTTTGGGTGTCGCATTGGAGATTTTGTCTCACTGGGTGAGAGCTCCCTCACGTGGCCAGAGATCCCACTGGTTCAGCAATAGCCGATTACCGATGAAAATTGCAGGCAGGTAGTGCCCAGGCATTGCAGAAACTGCTGATCAAGCCAAAAGTGGTCATCCTTTCACCATCTCTTCACATTCCAGCTGCCAGAGCAGCTAACCTTACATTTTAACTTAAGCAAGATTGTGCTTTTTTTTAATGGAATATATTTATTTGAAAGATAGAATTAATTCAATTTTGACCAAGTAGTATTGGAAAAAAACTTGGAAATGCTTGCTTTGGAATGCTACCCAAAGTATTGCTTCCAAAGCTGACTGTTGCTTTTCTGTGGCCGTGACCCTCACTTCATGACCAAGAAGGCATTGAAGCTCATGTTCTTTAAGAGTCAAGCTTATTTCATCTTTTAATGTGAACTCTTTATTCTCAGAGTGGATCCTTGTATTTTAAAATGTCTGCATTGATCAGATCATATTTCTGCAAGTTTTACTCCCTTCTATGCTTTTTCTAAACAAGATAGGTTATTATACAATTTAGGTTATATTATATTTCAAGATATTGGAATACGAAAAAAATTAAACCACCAAATCCTACCACCCACCAGCACTATTATAATTTTAATGTATTTTTCTATGCATATTTACACTGTATATTTATATAGCTATAATACCCATTTTAATGTCATTTAAATTTATGATTATATATCATGTTATAATTATATGTCATGTATCTTTTCATTATGGCGCTTTTGTAATGTCGATCAATGTTTACCTTGAGTGAATTATATTCAGAGAATATGTCATAACTATTAAAAGCTTAATAACAAAAGATCTGAACTAAAGTAGTCCTGTATCCAATTTGTGGGAAAATCTTTGGAAGTGTGTGTGTGTGTGTGTGTGTGTGTGTGTGTGTGTGTGTGTGTGTGTACGTGTACATATTCCACCTCTCTCCTAGAAACAAATGAAGTTATTAAAATGTACCATGATTTGTCTTCTTCTTTCATCAAAGATAAGCTATTACAAGGAAGAAGAGAATTATACACCTGAATGATCTGAGACTGCACTGGCTTGTAGGGAATGTTTGTACAGACTAGCATCAAGTCTGCCTCTCATTGTCCCTAATTAGTTATCCAATTGTTTAGAGTTCATTCTGCCTCTAGCTACTTAGGCCATTCTCCTGCTGTTTGCCCAATGAAACTTTATATATGGACATTGACCCCTGCAGAATATATTCCTCTCTTCAGTCATATTTCATTATGGTTTTGCCTTCATTTAGCCAATCATGAATATAACTCATCCTAAGGTTTATTTTGGCTAAACAGGCAGCCTCTGGAGATTTGGGAACTCAGAGTCTCTGAAATCACCCCATACCCTGCAGACAATACCCTTCCCAGAGTGGGCTAGTTCTTTAAAGAAGCCCCACAAAGCACAATGCAGGGCTGTTCTATATCTATTTTTTTTATTAAATCAGAGAAGGCGATGTCATATATACATCTTTCCAGGAGAGAAATTAAGTGTTATGAAATGCCGAATGGGCCATAAAGATAAAGATAGATTATCTTGAACAAAATGGGCTGAAATTCCAGGAATTTCCTCATTACGTGGTATCTTTATCAATTGAATGTGGAGAAACTGCACTTGAGAACAGGAAGTATGGGGACCCCTTGCTTCCAGAGAAGGAGTTGTCTGCCACTTTCACACTGGCCTTGCCCTCTGCCCAAGTCCTTTCTGACTTCTTCCCTAGGAGGTAAAAACTTCAGCTCACCTCTCTTGGGGAAGGGCAGAAGTGCTGAAAAGCTGGGTAGATGATTGGGGCCAACTGCTACTCTTATTTCATCCCAATTTGCCTTATCACTCAGCTTCACATCATTGTCTTTACATATATATTTTTAAGTAAAAAAAGTCCTCTTCTTTTCAATTTTGTCCCTGAAGTTATTGTGAACAATTTGGTTGCTATTTGTCAGTCACATTGGGATTCCTTTAAAATATACTCATGTATTGTTATTATTGTTATGTATCTGGCAGGCATACACTAACGTATATTGTAGTAAAATATACTTATGGGTATTTAATGCCAGAGATAATTGCTGTATTTTATTTCAACTTTAGTCCACAGCATGGGACCTCTTCTGAAAGTGCATATACAAAAATGATTATGTCCAGTATGGCCAAAAGTGTTACCTTCTTTTCTTTTCATTCCTGGAGAATATTACATTTTGTCCTCCCTCCAGAATTTTGCAATTACTGTGGGCAAAAGAAAAACTAAATGATGCTAAATTTGCTGAGTGCAAATCTTTAAAAACTTTACAGGTAAATTTGCCACAAAAACATTTTTTCAAAATGGTTCTTACCACTGCTTTAATGAAATAATTAACTAAAGATTTGCTGTCCAATATGAAATTATGCTATTCTCACAACACCTTTCTCTCTGTGATTAAAATTTATAACCCTCCTGTCCTAATTTAGTTTTATTACCTGCTGTCTCTAAAATGTATTTAAGTTAATACAAATTTCCTTTCCCTATCCTATTTCCCTATTAAGAAATTTAATTGCTCTCATTTACTGAAGCAAATTTAAAAGTGAACACACACAAGGAAACATTAAGGAAATATCCCAGAGTCATGATTGTATTATAACGAAATACTCATTTACTGAGCACTTACTAAGTGCCAAGCATTGTGCTAGGTGCTTTACATTAGTACTTTCATTTATTTCTCATAACGATATATGAGCTAGGAATTATGAGATGCTCATTTTACTGATGGGGAAACAGACTTGGAAAGGTTATACATTTTTTTCTAATATCATTGGCCTGAATGTAGTGACCTATTAAAATTTAGTTCTGTCTGACTTCACATTCTGAGACTATAATCATTACCCTGTGATGCCTCATGCATTCCATGTAAACAAGAAAGGCAATGCACTGGACTCGTTTGTGTCTTTTCTTTTGTACTGTGTGGTGTATGGACTTTGGTTTGTCTTCTGCCTAAAACTTTATTTATCCTGAACCTCTCTGACTTAGGCTTGCTTTCTGAATATTGAGAGTGCTCTAAGTCCACAAATTTCTCTATATAAATTTATCCAATGCCATAGCTTTAAATATTACCCAAATGCTGGTTATTTCCAGTTTAACATATCCAGCCATGACTACTCCTCCACCTCCAGATTTAGACATCTAACTGCCAAATTAGCACCTCTGCTGGTATGTCTAATAGACACCTAGATTTTATGTCCAAACAGAAAACTTGATTCCTCCTTGACTCAAATCTGAGGCTTCCCCTCACTTCAATCTTAGTAGAAATCTCTCTGATCACCCAGCTGCTCAGGCTCTGAATTTAGGAGTCAGCTTGAATTCCCTATTTCTCACATGCCCCACATCCAGTCCATTAGCCCAGCCTGTCAGCTTTAATCTTCACAATACATCGTAAATCAAGTTCTCATCTCTTTTGTAGCTACCTTGCCAGACCACACTTTTATTATCTCTCTCCTAAATTACTGTGATAAGTTCTGACTCATTTCCCTACTTCCATTATTATTTCTTTTCTATCCCGATCCCAGGCTATTCTCCAAGCAGAAGCCACACTGATCTTTTTCGAAAACATTTATCAGATCACATCATTTTCTGCTCAAATTTTACAATGAATTTTTATCACATGAAGCACAAATCCAGTCTTCACCAGTATCTGCCAGCCTCCAGGTCATCTAGGTCCTGGTTGTCTTTCGGGTTTACCACTTACTACTTTTCCTTCAATCGCTCTATTACTTATACACCACATTTCTTGCTATTTATTGAACTCTCCTAGTTCTTGCTGCCTCAGGCCTCTGATTGGCTATTCCTACTTCCTCCAGATAATGGCTTGGGTCTTTTGTCATTTCTTTTACTTATGAGCCTTCTTCCTGACTATGATACTCTCTTACCACTTACTCATTACATCACTCTATCTTCCACGAGGCTTGATTTTTTTTTGTAGCCCTTATCACAACCTAACTCTATATCGTCTATTAGTTTCTAAACTTGTTTACTCTCTTGTTTCCTCATTAGAATGGAAACTCCATTCTAATAGAGTAGAGATTTTGCCAGCTTGGCTCACGCTTGTATCACAAATGTTTAAAAGTATGCTTGGCACACAGTAGGTTTTAAAAATAAATGATGAATACAAAATTATTTAGATTTTTTTTCCTAAAACAAGCTTTTTACATTTTGTATTCTTGGATTATGCTGAAAACAATTGGCTTTTCTTTGCAGGATTTGTTAGAAATGTAGGTTGTGGCAATCTGTTAGAAAGTACAGTTATAGATGGAGAGATATGATAAGAGAGCATGGAAGGCAGGAGCTGACCATGAATTTTGTCTTCATTTTGAGCATTCATGTAACAGCCATGTGATGGAGGGTTTCTACCTTTTGTTAAGCCACTGTGAATTATACTGTCCATCTTTTTCTCCCATATATCCCATATATTTCTTCCACATATCTCCTTTATATCCTATCCTGTGAAATAAATTTCTCTTACAGTTTAGTCATTTTTTCTTTTTTCTTCTTATTAAATGCTTATTAACACCTCAAAATGCAGTTGAATTTTATCCTCATCAGTAATATTTTCTTCCTTCTCTTCAAATATATAGCTAATTATATACAAATTTCCTATGGAATTTATTATATTATTGTAATTTATTTATTGAATGAACTGGACTTGGTAGGGTACAAGCAAAAAGTATCTACCTGTTTTACCCACTACCTTTCAAATTCTATTTCCTTCATCTTTTTTTTCACACTTGGAGGTTAGTTTGAGGAGATTCCAGAAATTTTCTGGTCACATTCAGGCACTGAGTGTCTCATTTTTAGGTAATTAAAAGCTTTACCTAAAGCTATTTTAAAAATTTATTTGGAAATACCAAGGATCTAAAATAGCCAAGCTAATTTTGAAGGACAAAATTTGAGGGTTTATGTTACCAAATATTAAAACATACTAAGCAGCTAAAGTAAATCAGACAATATGGTATTAGACAAGGATAGATAAATGGAACAATGAGACAGAACAGTCCAGAAACAGACTTAATTTTTGACAAAAGCACTACTATAATTCAGTGTGCTACAATGGTCTTTTCAATAAAAGGTGCTGGATCAATTGGATATCCAGAAAAACAGGAAAAAAAATTATTTTGATGCCTCTGCATACCCTACACAAAAATAAATTTGTTAGAGATCTGACATCTCAGTGACAAATATAAAACAATGTAGCCTCTAGAAGAAAACAGAAAATTACTTTTGTGACCTTGGGATAGGCAAAGATTTTCTAAACAGTATGCAAAAATGACTAACCATAATTGTTAAAATAGACTTTTTTTAAAATTAAGAATATCTGTACATTGGAAGATAATGTTAAGAGAATGAAAAGCCAAGCTGTACACTGAGAAAAATATTGTGATAATATATATCTGACTAAGGATTTATATCCTGAGTATATTAAGAACTACAAATACAAAAGGCAAACAATCCAATAAAAATGGTCAAAGTAGTCAAAAGATTAGAACAAACAGTAAACACACACACACACACACACACACACGCGCGCACACACACACACACACACACACACACACAGAGGAATGGTCAATAAGCATAAAAAAGTGTTTAACATTATTACTTATTTGGGGAAATTCAGTGGATACCATTATGCAATGGCTCAAATGTAGGACTATTAAATACAAAATTTTAAAGGTGAGAAAGTAGAGCAGATGAAACTCTTCTACACTGCTGGAAAATCATTTGGCAGGGTCTAATGTTAAATGTAGTCAACTATCCAGGAATTCTCCTAGGTAGGTACCTGAGAGAAACATTTGTACAAATATTTTCAGTTTCATTCATAGTAGTCACAGCCTTGAAACAATACATCCATAGACAGTGGAATGGAGAAACAAAGGATAGTATGTTTACAAAATGCAAATCTATACAACAATTAAAAAGTGCCACTAATACATCATCCTGGATGACACCCAGAGACATAATATTGAGAGAAAGAAGACTAGACAAAAAGGATTTCATACTGTGTAATTTCCTGTATGTAAAGTTCAAGAAGAGTTAACTAAAGTGAAAGAGGTCAGGATAGTGGTTATTTATTCAGATCTGCCTGATGTTTATGAAGAGGAATTTTCCACTGAAAAGGTTATCCTTATTGAAGAGGAATTTTCACTCAAAAGGCTAATTAGCCCTTCTGCTTCTGTAGATATGCTTGCTGCATAAACCTTACTCGAAATTAACTAAAGACTCATCTTCCCTTTTGCTTATTCTGTCTAAGCAACAAATTTAACTGCCTGCAACTCATAGCAACTCCTTCACTTTGTAATAATCTGAGGACAAATTAACCAATCAGCCCATGCCAAATAAGTTTTATATAAGCAAAGTTGCAACTGAGCTCTAGGCCCAGATCTTCAGAGCGCTAGCTCCTCTGTGACCGCTGGCATAACAAACCTGAGTTCTTCAACTCTCCGAGTGCTGCTTGGTTTCTCACCAGTCTGAATTTTGCAACTTTTCTGCAACATTATAATTAACATTTTGTTTTGCTTCTGTAGATATGCTTGCTGCATAGGCCAAAGTGCACGGTGACTTCGAGATTAACTAAAGACTCATCCTCCTTTTTGCTTGTTCTGTATAGATAACAGATGTATTGCCCAAGTTCCTGTCTGAAAATCTCGTGCTCTGTAACTGCCCATAGCCCATAGCAACTCCTGCACTCCATAGCCCATAATAACTCCCACGCTCTGAAACTACCTAAGGACATATTAACCAATCTGCCCATGCCAACTGTAATTGCGGGGATAAGCCCTATAAAAGTAAGGTTACCACCGAGCTTGGGGCCCAGATCTTCATAACGCTTTCTCTTCTGAGACTGTCAGCATGTAATAAACCTGAATTCTCCAACTCTCCAAGAGATGCTTGGTTTCTCACCAGTCTGATTTTTCTGCAACATTTCCACATGTATAGAGATATGTAAAAAGTTGTCGAGCTGGACACTTAGAATACTTCACCTTTTATGAAAAAAATCTTCAAAAAGAAAAGGAAACGCCAGCCTAGGCTAGTATAAAACTACATATCCAGCTCTCTTCCACCTCTTGGGCTTATCTGCGGTTTTTCAGGCTTATACAGGGAAAGGAAGAGGTACTTTCAGTTTTCTTCTCTCTTTTTTCTGTCCTTACCCACTGGCTAGTTGCACTCTTTAAAGTCAGGCACAGGAGTGAGAGAGGGTTTATAGAAAAGGCTAAGACTTTCTGGATGGGAGTTTGTATGACTGATGTCCAAATTCTACCTCTTTAATTCTTGAGATGTGCAGTGGAAGAGAAAAAGTTTTCCTCTACCCTCCTAAATTCAGAGGCTGGGACCCTGCAAATTAAATTGACAAATACAGATTAACAGGAAAAGAGAACAGAGTTTGTGCATGCAGTGCGAATACACACAAGAGAGACTCAGTGATGAGTACCTACAAGGGGTGGTTAGAGCTTGGGGTTTTTATACCCAACTTAATAAATGATGGGGAGGGGGAGAATAGTCACTTATGGGAAAACAAATTACTTTTTGGAAAGATAAGTGGGTTTCAAGAGAACAAACAGGAAATAATAAAGTTTCTGATAATGTTTGTATGAGTAAGAGCAGTCTTTCCATCTCCTTCAGGGCCATAAAACATATCTTGAAAAGGGATTTGGAGTGGGATTTGTTCATGTTCTCTCTTCTAGCAGTAGATTTATCCTGAAGAGGAATTTATAGCTGCCCTATTTCTCAAAAGTTGCTGCTTTTAGTCAGATAATGGAAGCTCTGAGAAGCTTTTTAATATTTTTTATTTTTTATTTTTTATTTTTGTATCTGTTGAATCTCAGATGTCTTCAGCTTTAAAAACCTCCATACCAAAGTGGCATGTTTTGAGGTGTCATATTTTGATCCCCTTTAGATGCTATTTTCTATTTTTGGGGGATGGCCTGCTTCAGAGGGCATCTGCCACTACACTTTTACTTTACAGGAACATCGCGCCCCCGGGAGACCCTCAGAGTAACCTCACCCTGGCAGGCACTCCTCTGTGGCACTGAGTCTTTTAAGATGACTATAGTTTTGCTACTTCCCTCAAAAAGAACTTTTCTCATATGAAAATCCCACTCCCTTTGTCTTTCTAAACTCTAGAATCACACAGGGCTCCTATTATGTCATTCTTTCTTTGCTCTGAAACACAACCATTTTGGCCAGCTTCTCACAGAGAGGTTTTCTGGCAGGAGTCAAGCTCTTTAAGCTGGTCTTTGGGCACATCTTTCACTTGTCTTGAGGTGGTGGGGGAGGGGTAAGAGAACAAGAACAATTTGCTAACAATTATCTTAAGGAAAAGGAAATGAAATTTCCTTTCCCCAATATTCTTGCTCCCTCTTTACAAATACTCTTGTTTGGAGGTACATAATGAGCTAAAGTTTGCAGAACCAGCTGGGGGAAGACCATCAGGAAAGCCTCTTAGATGCTCTGTCCCCTTCACATATCATCCATTGTTCTTACTGTTGAATCTCAGGAAAATAGCAGAGACTATTGGGGAAAATGCACTTACTATCCTGCTTAAAAAATATTTTGATCTACTTATTTGTAGGTATAACTACTTTCCCCCCTGTGTTATCCACACATTGAGAACAGAGACTAAAGTATATTTCCTTGTATCTAAAATGCCTTACTCAAGTCTTATATGGCTTGATACTTAACCAGGTTTGCTGGTAAAAAATGCATGAGAGTTATATTTGTTTAGGAACAACACACCAGTCTCATAAATTTATTATACTTAAAACATTCATAAAAGTGCAATCTGAATGCTTTTACATCTGTCAGGACAAGCTAGGTTATGCTACAACAGCAAATAAAACAAAAGTCTCAGTGACTTAAACATAAAAGTCTTGTTTTTCGCCCATGCTACAAGTCCATTATGGATTTGCAAAGAAGTTTTCTACATTGTAGTGACTCTGGGTTCTAGGCTGATGGAGGCTTTACCTCCACATGTTTCCATGATCACAGACATAGGGAAAAAAAGGAAAAAAATGTGAATCACATATTGTATTTTCAAGATTCTTCTCAGAAGACTCATGTTAATTTCCCTCACATTTCATTGACCAAAGCAAGTTGCACTGTGAAAACAGACAGCAATGAAATGGAGAAGTCTAATCCTCTCCAAGGGGAAGGCAATAATATTTGTGAACAGTACTTCAAGCTAGTATGCAGTAGTATTTCACAAACCAGAATTAATCACTATTCATATTAATTACTGTTTCCAGTGTTTTTCCTTCTGTTTGTAAAATGATAATTGTATTTAGTATATATGGATTGCTATATTGCAGTCGTGGTTTCAAATATTTAAATATATAAATTAGTTTAATCCTCACAATAAGCCTATGAGTTTATTACTAATATCAGAATTTTAAAATGAGGAAATAGAAGATGAGAGCAGTTAGGTGATTTGCCCAAAACCACACAGCTAGAGGAAGAAGAATTCAAACTTAGAAAGTCTGGATGCAGAGACTATAACTTTAATTATTATCTGTCTGTCTATCTATCTATCTATCATCTATTATCTGAAATGTGCTATATAATTATCATACATAATTCTGTGTAGTACATATCTGAACACACATATAAACATACATAAATGTATGTTGTGTGCTCCTGTTAAATTTAGAATATTATAAAATATTACAAAACTTTTCCAAATTTCTGTCCTTATCTGGACCACACCTTGTCTGAATATCACAAACTTGCTTCTTGTACTTTCAATCTTATTCTGCACATTTTCGTAGTAAGGATATACATAAAAAATACATTGTTTTGTCCTTTATATTTACATACATGACAATATGTTTGCCACTTGCTTCTTTTTACTCAACACTACATTTTTTAACTATGTCCTTTGTTGATACATACAGGTCTAGTTCACTCCTTTTAAGTTCAATTGACTATTTTCTAGTCACACCTCATAGTTGCTGGATCATGTACTTGATTTCTCAAGATTCAAACATTTTTTTCTTTAAAATTTATTTTCTATTAAAAAGTTAGGGAACATATTTACATATATGCTATCTGCATTTCTCTTTTGTTTAAATTGTTTATAAATGACTGAAGGCTAAATGTTAAAATCATTTCCTAAGAATTTCTTTTTCGCTTTACAAGTTGTAATGCTATGCTATTATATGTATAAATGTTTCTAAACAATACAAGTATCCATAAGAAATCTTTTTATACATTTTAATTATTTTAGCTTTAAGTTCTTTATCATATTTTAATACAGATGCTCATTCGCTCTCTGTTGATACATTCCTTCTTTCTCCATACCAGCCTATAAAATCAGAGGACCAAATTATTGCTTTATAAGAAAATGTAAAACTGAACATTTGTATGGATGTGAAGTAGCTACTTTTTTCACTATCAGCAAAGCTATACCGTTATGAAAAGTTTGTGAGTAAGGAATCAAATAAGGGGAGTTAATTAAATTACCAGACACTTAATGGTTTTCTTGTAAGAGAGATACTACATCTATCTTTACATTGAATAACTTGGAAAAGAGGAGAATCCTTAAAGTTTATAGATTAAAGTTCTGTTTTTTTACCCCTTTGCATTTAATTCTCTCTCTTATGTTAAAAGTTTGAGTTTTATAAATAACATACTTTAAGTTTCTGAGCCAATACAAAATAGATTCTCATTGATGGACTGTAGTCCCTTGTTTTCTGTGTCCAAGTACTGACCAAATGATTTACGAGGCTGGAGTTCCAGCTTCTGTTGGCCAGAAAATATGACAAACCTCAAGGCCTGCTCCAGTCAGGGCCACTCACTCATTTTTTTTGGAATACAATCTTTTCTTATGATTTATTTTGATATTATTATTTTGTAATCATTTCAAAGCAGATTACAACTACACAAAGTTTCTTACCTTTAATGGCACAATATCTTCATGTTTATGGTAATGACATGGTTCCTATCAGATTGTTCTGGGTCTCTATTCAAATACTTGGGTCCCAGAAAATAAGAGAATGGAAACATTTAGATTACAATCTTATGACGTCAGATGACAAATTTTGTGTATGTGTGATCAGTAAAGAATGAGACTGGGTTGGAGGAAGCATTGTGGCACTATACTGAAGTTATCCTATCCATGCTGCTTATAACAAATCAATTTATCTGTAGTACTGCATTTTTTTCTGTAAGACCAGGGATGACAGCAGCTGACACCCACTCCTTCTCCAGCCACTCTGAACAAATATCCATACCCACATACAAACAGAGTCCAGTATCCCATAGTAAGGGCAAGCTGGAAATGAGTACCTTGGGTGGCATTCTGTATACCAGCAATGGAATGCTGTCCTCAGAAGACCTGAAAGTATTAATGTTTACTTCTTATCTACTGCCACAAAATTTCTGGCATGTGTCTAGCACTCTTCCTCTATTCTCAATATGGTATAAGTATTTCTTTATGGTTTTGGGGATAGTTGGAAAGATGGTGGGAAAAGTAATTAAATGTGCAAGTTTAATTTGTCCTGATATATTGAAATGTGTCACTTAGTTAATTTAGACAGTTTAATTACCATATTAACCTTTTAATGAATTGTTACATAATAGTTAGAGATGCATTGGGTTGAGATTTAGGACAAATAAAGCTGTTAATAACTTACTCCATGATCTTATACAAGCTACATAATCAGTCTGGGCTTCAGGATTCTTACCTGAAATATGAGATAAAAAGGGTTGATCTCCAAAGTCCTTTTCATCTCTCTTATTTCATGACTCTGTGATTTTTAAGAGTGCACTTAACTGAAGTATTTTACTAGCTAGGACTGCATTTCACTGCAGCTGGACTGTTATGTGTTCACCCTCACCTGTCTAAAAAAATCTATTCCTGAACAAAAAGGGAATGTTTTACCCTCTGAAATTTGAGCAGACTGCAGCAATAACGAACAACCTGTATGTGCCCACTTTGCTTATATATCATATGGTAATTGTTCATTCACAATACTTGATGTGGTAGATATTTTAAGGACCATTTCTCCTGGATGTTCTTGATAAAAAATGTTATGCTCCATGAGTCAGCATTTAGAACTAATGACTGCTACTCTCAGCTTGTCGTCAGCCAGTTCTCGCTTTTATTTCCAGAACACTTATGATGGCAAAAGGCACCTTTTGAGAGCTTCTGAAAGATATTAAGGTCAAGAAATGTCATGTTCACAAAATCTTCATTCATTGTCAATTCTTCAGCACAATATTTAGTCCCATTTCAACTAACAGGAAGGCAAATGCTTGTTGTGAAGCTCCATTTTACTAAGGTAACAGCAAACAAGACCACTGACTATAAAAAAAAGGCAGTTCTTATGCTCTCCTAACAGTCTCATTCTTTTGTTGCTTCATGCCATGATAAGTCATGAAAACTTGTCAGATGCAGAAAATAGTCTTTTGGATTGGTATACAAGATCAATTATATTAACTAAACTGACCAGCTAATTTTTTCCTGCATCTTAATTATCTAATATCCAAAGAGGTTTTTTAAATTGTGATTTGAAATACATGTGACTACTAGAAAAAGATCGTAGGTATTACCTTGACTACCCTCCCAACCAGAGTAGAAAATCCTTCTAATATAAGCAATACACGTGGCCATCTACCTTTGTTGGACATGTCTCGAAAATTACAAAGAAATTTCTATAACCAACAAAGATATTTGTTCTTTTGAACAGGATTTTTAAAAGTTAGTTTTACTAATTTCTTGGTTTTACCAATTGGTCCTGATTTTTCACGTACACCATACGCCCAACCTTATCTCTTCCTTCACCCTTATATACTTACAGAGAGAAAGGAAAGGTTTTCCTCTTTCATTCACACATGCAGTCACCCAACAAGTCAATTACTGTATATATAATATGCGTGTGTGTGTATGTGTGTGTGTGTGTGTGCATCTTTGTGTATTTAGTGTCTACTACATGTTAAGCACCATGCTACATGCTAGAATTAAATAGTGATCAAAATAAAAATTGTGACAGCCCTCAGAGAATTTACTGGCTATGGGTAACATAGACAAACTAATTATCTATTCCAATATATGATTAGTGTTTCAAATCTTTGAATACAAATTTTGGAAAATTACTTTTTGATATTACATCTTTTCTATGCCTTCAAGGAATATACTGTTTTTGACTACTTATAATTTGAGAAATGGACAATTCCCCTCAAAATCAGAGACTTATCTGCCTCAGACTTATACCTTTGTGTGAGAACACTTTTACTTTCTGCTTGATTAATATTGCTTTGTAGTATTAAAATTCCACTCATTTTGCTAATATTCCTAGTGCTAATTCTTTTGCTTTGTGAATTTTATAAAAATACTAGTTTAAATTGTTGCCTCATAGAAAGAAACACAAGAACTTTAAAATGTATATTCCTCCAACCCAAATTTTGTTATTAAAATTCCGCGAAGTTTCTTGAAGAGTCTACCTGTTATCTTAAATATTAAATGTTTGCTGCTATAAGCTCCTTAGGAAGAAAGCCAGGGGGGCATTTCTGAATTTTTTCTAAGACATGTCATTGAAAAGATTAGGAAGTTATGTTCAAACAGGGACCTCCAAGGGCAAGTCTATCCTTATTTTCAATTGCCACAAACTGCTCTGTGGGTCAGATTCAAGGTTTTTCCCACCTTTACCTTATGTACCTGGCAAGTTGTCACCAATTGAATTTGTATCATAATGAAAGCCAAGGGTTTATATGAAGTCCATGTGATAACCTCCTATTAAACACATATAGGAAAACGTTTTTAAAGAAATGTTTTGTTTTGTTTATCTTAATAGGGGGCCAGTACGTGTTCTGTTTAACATATTAAGGAGTTCTTATATAGAGTGTTGGGTGATAAAATCAACCAGTATTGTCTAAGCTGCAGAAATTTTACAGCTTCATCCTTGTAGCTGATTTATTTTCAAGATTGTTTTACATAGTGTTACTGTAATTGACATGTAAGGAGCATGGAATCTCTTTATAGTGAAGTTCTAGGTCCATCAGTTAGATTAATCTCAGCCCCAATGGAAAGAGATCCCTTTGTAGATACATCATCTAAAAAGTGGTAAGGAAACCCCAGAGGAGAAATCAGGAGTGTTCAGCCAAGATGATAAACCCTTTTCATAGACCGACGTGACACAGGGCCTCACAGTCACGAGCATTCCATGGCAGATAAGAAAATGTATATTTCTGTAATGCATGGGTTAGCACAAATCAATTAGTAAAAAACAGAAATAGCAAAACATAAAATTAATTAATTATACATATTTGGAATACATAGACATATGTATTAGATCTTACCATTGAATGAATAAGTATACAGAGAGATACAAGGAACTTCTTAAAATTTGCATATTGGCTTTTCCTCCAGGAAACAACTCATGTACTCTTGAGATAATACACCAAAAAAACCTGATGTCAAAGAAGATGAAAACCAGGGCTAGCATTTCCATAGTCACATAAAGTTATATAGTCATAAGTTTTTAGCCTATTTAATCTCATCATCATCATCATCACGCTAGAATTAGACCGACATTTAATATCAGAGTTTAAATTTCACTACAGTTACTTATACACATTATATATAATTTGTTAAACATGTTTATCTTTATGTAAGCATTTAGCAATCTCTGGGCAGTGTATTTAATATTCTAGATAAAGTATCAAAAATTTATTTTATTACCTTTATAAAAGGCCAGGTTATGGAATACTTTTATGGGATATAATCTAGGTGTCACTCACTTATGTAGCTCAAGCTAACATTCTTAGTAGCACCAGATAAAATGCATTGAGTTTGGATCACTATTTTATTATTTTTTTCCTTTTATTAAAGTATAGTTGATATTCATTATTATATGTTTCAGGTATATAACACAGTGATTCGATATTTATATTCCTTACAATGTGATCACCAAAAAAAGTTCTAATAACCACCTATCCCCACATGAAATTGTTACTATAATATTGATGTAATGCACAGCATAGGAAAAGTCGCTAATAATTTTAGACAGAGTACAGTTTAGAGACATTGTTCAATCCCACCTCCTACAAGGCAACTGTGTCTGTTAATGTGAATGTAAAAAATAGATCAGGTGGAATTTTGATAATCAAAAAAATTATTTATAGTTACAGTTAAGTCCCGTTCTTAACATGATAATTGAAGTATAACTATTCAAGTTTATGTAAATATGGGATTGAATTGAAGTGAGGTTAATGAATTAAAGGTATAAGTCTGTGTAGTTAGCCAGAATGAATTTCAGTATCTGACTATGTGATTTAAATCCATACTAGTTTAGGCCATAGTTTTGTACCATTTGGTGGCTCTTGTCAATTTGGTTTAAATATTGATAAGGATGATTTTGAGTCATGTGACTGGCACTTCCTAGATCTCAGTAGGGATTCCAGGAAACTCTCTGTAAGTTGGCACCAGAAGTTGGGTCTAGAGAATGCTAAGAATGCTGAGACTTCCCAAGTCTCCTTGCCTCACAAAATACCACATTTGCTCGCTATTTCCCTGCCTGACTTCATTTTCCTTGGCCCTCCCTCCATTCATTTCTACCTCCACAAACATCTAGAACTGTAGACTGACACTTGATGAAGGATAGAGGCATCATCAATTGTGTTACACACAAATGTACGTTATGAGCTGTGGCATATTAACATGAGTTTTAATATTTAAAGGTATTGAAATTCAATTTTACTAAAAAATTAGTTTTTCTTAGACCTTATACTTCATTTAGCAATTTTTAATTTATAAGTAATATTTAAATAAAAATAAGAATAGTCTCCTTTACTTTACTTAAAATTAAGATAGGCAGACAATGTCTCCTGACCAGTGGTTCCCACTTATAAACTTATCAAAGTACATTCTCTTAAGAATACTAAATTGAATTTGTAAATTTAATGTATTTAATTTTTCAACATAAAGAACTTTATTAATCTAATAAATTAATAAAAGTTGAGAATTGAGTTCTCATAAATATTTCAATTCAGTTTACAAGCTTAATCATAATATCTCTTAGCTGAAACCCATAAAACTAACGTAACAATGTTTAACATGATAAATACTTTAAATAATATATACAAATTATTTCAATGTTGATGTAAAATATTAATGCTCTGATTTGATTAACTATTACATATATACATATTTATTTGTCTGCCCAGTGCTGTAGAAAGTTCTCAAATAATTCATTTAGGTCTTCTCAATAACATCTTAAACTGACATCACTAATTTAAAACATTGGGGTCTGAGCATAGCCCTTATCAGTTTGAGCTTGAGATGGGGACATGAATTCTATCAATATGATTTTATTAAAATCTTTCTTACTGAAGAGGAGTTTTTCACTCAGATGGTTAACTTTGTAACAGCCTTTTGTTCTGCTTCTGTAGATATGTTTGCCTCATAGGGTGAAGGGTAGGGTGACCTTGAGTAGCTAAAGACTCATCCTCCCCTTTTGCTTGTTCTGTCTGTATAACAGATGTATTGCCTGAGTTCCTGTTTGAAAGTCTCATGCCCTGTAAACTTCCTGTAGCCCATAGCAACTCTCTTGCTCTGTAACCCATAGCAACTCCCATGCCCAGTAGCCCATAACAACTCCCATGCTCTGTAACCGCCTGAGATCAAGTTAATCAATCAGCCCCTGCCAACTGTAAAACTGTAACTGCGCAGATAAGCCCTATTAAAGCAAGTTTACCCCTGAGCTTGGGACCCAGGTCTTCAGAGTGCTAGCTCTTCTGGGACCACTGGTGCGTAATAAACCTGAGTTCTCTGACTCTCTGAGTGGTGCTTGCCTTCTCGCTGGTCTGATTATTCTGCAACATTATAATCACTATGTCAGGTAAACTGAAGTCCCTGCCTTCTGGAATTTGTTTTTTTGCATTCTATTCCCTTATCCAATGTTCTGAATCTCTTTTAAGTTTTAATAATGGTTTTGGTAGACAAAACTTTGCCCCCATTCCCAGGTTCTTATATTTTTTATTTAACATCTATCTCAATAGCAATAGCTCTGTTATCAGTTAGTGTTGTCCTATGGACTTTGACAGCCCTTTTATACTTGCTCTTAGTTGGCCACAAATATATAAACTGACAACTTCACTGAATAAATATTTGAAGAATGATGCTAAATAGGAC
This sequence comes from Eidolon dupreanum, assembly GCA_028627145.1. Lineage (NCBI taxonomy): Eukaryota > Metazoa > Chordata > Mammalia > Chiroptera > Pteropodidae > Eidolon > Eidolon dupreanum. The sequence continues at coordinate 98,120,592 of CM053503.1, read as the reverse complement.
ATATTATTTATTTGATTAGATAGTTCCAAAATACATTTATTTAGTGTTTTACTTCAACATGATTCACTTTGACACTGACTGAGAAAATACTCCTTTATGTCCAAATTTCTCTAACCATAAGGTATAGTCACCAATAAATCTTTGTTAGTTGAGATTCCTGAATGGAAAATGCTATGTGGTGGCTATAAGATACAACTATCATATATATATTTTAGATGCCTCCAATCTGAGAGTTAACTGCAATGTCACAAAAGGAGTTAATTATTTTCAATTGATAATGGAAACACATTGCTGTGTTCACATCCTATAGCCAAGTCATTGGATGTAATCACATTGTTGTTCCTGAAGAGAAGTGAGATTGATATTCTAATGCCTCTTATCATCTTCCTTGGAAGTAATTGCAAAAAAAAAAAAAAAAAAGAAATGTGTATATAACAATTTTTTTATTATGTAGGACATTAAAAAATTCTGGTGGTACACATTTCATATGTAGTATGTGTATATGTCTACATCAAAAAAAATCCACCAAGCAAGGTTTTTAAATAATAACTAATATGTGCAGATTTACAAGAGACACGGCAAATTTGGAAATACTTGGCTTAAAAACAATGAAGCCATGGTTTCCTAGACCTTAATACTTTCCATGAGAAGGGAAAAGTTCATAGTAGATATCAGGTCTTTGTCTTAAGGTATTATTGAGGTGAGGGAGGGAGGACTGGAAACAGAAAATAAGAACATCCTATGGAAGCTTACCTACAGTTTTTGATTAGTGTTTTAAGAACTTCCTTTCATTGATGAGGTTATTGAACAGAAGGGATTTGTCTACCCAGTGCCAGCAGAGCCAAACACTGAACACCAAGAATTACAGTGGAAAAATATTGGCTATTTTATTGATGAATGGAGCCATCTAGGAGAACAGGAAGCTAATGTGCAAAGGCCCAAACTCCCCAACGGTGTGTAGGTTACAGATTATATAGGGCTAAATGACAGGGCACTGTGGGTTAGGGGGTTGAGGTGATATCAAGAGCTGATTGGTTGGAGGTGAAATAAGAATGATGAATCATTTCTTCAGGTCTTAAGAACAGTACTGAAGTCTTTGCCAGAGCCTCTCTGTCTGGTCTCATGAGAAAGTAACCAGGGGGTTGTTCCACCTCAGGAACTGAAGCGTAACTTAAGTCAAGTTATTAATTAGCCTGCCAGCAGTTCATGTGATCATTACTCAGGTCCAGGCTACTGTCTTCTGCAGCCTCGGGGGGTTGCTGATTTTCCAGGGTAAAGGCTAGGTCTCCAAGAGATATAAAGAAGAGGGAGAGGGAGGGGAAGGGAGAGGTACGATTTCTAGAGCTAGGGTTTAAAAGTAAGTTTAATCAAAGTCATAAGGCTTCTCAGTTTCAATTACAGCTAAAATAGCTTGAACTAAGAAAAATTATGCAATTCTGAAAGACGGATTCATCTTCTGAGACAATGTTGGCTAATGTTATTGTGAAATATAACCAACCAGCCAGATCTAGACAGCTGGTGAAGGCAGTATTCATGTTGCCAGTTGTTAACTGTTAAGGCTTAGAATAATTCTGCTTGAAATCTTTAGACAACAGTACATAAGAGTTATTTTCAAGAGCATATGCAATGCTAAGATAATTGAAAATAAATACCTCACAAAATTTAATCTGGGTGTGGTTTCAAAGAGTGAGACGTGCAATCAATAAATAAATAAGATGAACAGTTATTGTTTATGCAAAGATATAAACTTTAATTCAGAAAGTGCCTTTAAAAATAAGTGTATTAAATAAGTAAGTATGTTTCTTTCAAAATCAGAAAATATAGAAAAATATCAAGGTTTTTAGTTCCACTTCACAGAAAGAATTATTTAATGTTGTATAGATCTCTTCAGCTATTTTTTTTTTCCTCTGGAGGGAAAGGTGATAGAAATTGTTAAGTGAGAAGTTGCAGGAATTGAGAGAAAGAGAGAAGCAATTATTTGTAGTATAGTTGTGGATGATGAATTTGGTAGACTTTAATATTCTTTGATACTTATAGATTTTATATTTTCTTTAATTTGACCTTCAGCCATAGTTCTTTAAATGCAACTCCGTCAGAATTTGTACCTCATGAAATCTGGGTTGAAGTAATGTTTTAATCAATTTTATTTCACAACAACATATTGTGAAAATGTTTTGTATCAATCAATAAATATATTTTTATAATATTTTATGGCTGATTTTTGTAGAAATGTGACATATGTAATTAATCAAGACTTTTTACAAAAATATAGATATGGTTTTCTTTGCCCTCTTCTATAAAGTGCTACAACTACTGTTAGATAAATATCTGTACACATTTATGACATTTTAGAATTAATACCTAATAGTAGAAAAATATGAGTTAAGGGTTCAGACTAATTTTACCTATTCTCCCCTTCTCTCACCCAAACACCCATTTAAATGATTATAGATAAATATTGAAAAGAATGAACTCTAACAGTAAGCATAAAAGAAAGAGAATCATTGGTGGACATGAGTTTCAATAAATTCTGGGAAAAGGATAGCATATCAATGGCTAATAGAAAAGGAGAGAAAGTAATAACCAAGAACAAGAGGCAGAGCAGGAAGAAGCAAATCTGACAGGCAGACCTCAGAAATACTTGATTTGAAGTTAGTGTATTGGAGATCCATGAGAAAAGGGAGAAGCAGAAGATTGATTAAAAGTCTATCCTTAGGGCAAACATGCCAGTTATTTTTCACCTCCCCCTCCCATATACTTGTAAATGGACCATTTACTTTCACAAAAAAACTGCAAGTTTCTTTTCTAAAGAAATAAAATTTCTTACTTGGGAATTAATGGTTAATGGGATGGGTGCTGGCACTGTTCTCTTGCTGGTATGTACATTACATATATATTACACACAGCTTAGAGTCAGATCCCTAACCTATGCTAGTGAAGCCTGCAATTTATCCATACATAGACTTTCTGGTCTCCCTTCAGTACGTGGGAAACCTCTCAGTCAGCTAAACTCACAGATACAAAAAAGGAAACCGCAGCAATGTCCTAAAAAATTAACCTAGAAGCAAGGGTTACTATATATGAAGTTGATCAAAAAAATAAGAAACAACACTTATTTTTTTAAGTTCAAAATACATTGCTAACATCCTCTCCGTCTCTTTCATAAGTCTGAACAATAAATAAAACAAAAAATCAATCTCTGATTGTTAGTGTTTGTCGGTTTTTATGGTATGAATGCCCTCATCATGGGGGATTTCAAACTATCAGTGTGACATCTTAAACATGGAATTGGGAAGAGATGCACAAAATATCATTAAAAAATTCACAATATAGAAATAATATGTATAAATAACTTCAAGAGCATTAATAACAAAATATAGTAAAATAATTAAGAAATATGCGTTTTTAACACACCTTTGTTTCTAATATATTTCACTTAAGTTTATCCAATTTAATGTTTTATAGTGATCGTGTTAAAACAACCAGCTCACAAACTTCTAATAATTTAACAGTTGCCTTTTGTGAGCAACTGAAAGCCAGCTCCCACACACCATGGCGCCTTAAGAACTTTTCTCCTGGTGGTAACTCTTCCAGGAATGTTCATCCTTCATTATTTTCAATACACTGTTCAAATTCTGTTTTTTAATAAGATCCATTCTGATCACACTATTTAATACTGCAGTTTTACCCACTCCCTTGCTGCTCTGTTCTATTTACTATACTCCGCTTATTTTTTTAATAGAATTTCTCACCTCGGATATTTATTCATTCATTTATTTAGTTTATTTATATATTCACCCTTGTACTCCATCTAAAAAGTAAGCTCAGTAGGGTAGAAGTCTGTTTATTGTTTTAGTATTGTAACCAATAACATAAAACAGAGATTCCTCTTATAGTTTCAACTCACGTTATTTCTTCAGTGAATGTTTAAACATCCCAAACACTGTGATGTGCCAGTTTAATCAATCTTCTTCCTGACTTTCCTTGATTCTGCTTGTCAGTGTTCAGTCTATTCTGTCAAAACAAATGGTTGAAATAGTCTAAAATTCAATCAAATTATTTTTTATGAACTTGATTGAAAAAAACAATGTAGATTATTTGGCTACACATTCAACTAACTTTTCTTGGGGAGATTTTATGTCAAACAACTCTCCAGGTGTGTCAATACAACCTGTGATTCATAGATAACAGTTAAAATTAATATAATCATAGTATATAGCTACAATCAGATTTATTATCCAAACATATGACAGTTGATAATTCTTATATATACAGAATTGCTCTTATCAAAGTTCTTAATCGATTGACTACTCATGGTCAGAAACAATGAATGTGCATTCCTAAGTCAACCAGGTTCTGTATTTGAATTTGGAGCCAATATATTCTTGAATAAAAACCTTAATGTGTAAGTGGTAGGAGTTTGTGAGTTCTATGTTCTGTCCATTAAATAGTTTTTTTTTTTAACCCATAAATGTTAATCATTCCTATTTACCATACAGCTTAATGAGCTTCAGTTAGAAAGAAGCACTTAATTTGTTTAAAAACAACTTTAAATATCTTCAGGAAACTTAAAATTTGTGTAGATTCCTTAGACTTTTCTATACACAAGATTATGTCATCTGCAAATATAGATAATTTTACTTCTTTTCAATCTGGATACATTTTCTTCCTTTTTGTCTAGAACCTACAATGTTAAAGAAAAGTGGCAAGAAGGGACATCTTTATAACGTCCCTGTTGTTAGAAGAAAGTTTTCAGTCTTTCACCATTAAATATGATGCTGGCTGTGGGGTTCTCATAGATGCCCTGTATCAGATTGAAGGAGTTCCATTCTATGACTGAGTTGTTTTTTAATAATGAAAGAGAGTTGGAATTTGTCACATATTTTCTGCATCTGTTAAAATGACCATGTGCTTTTTGTCCTTTATTTTATTAATATATTACATTGAATTTCATAGCTCTGAACAAATTTTACGTACAAAATCCACATGGTCATGGTGTATAATTTTTTTTCTATATTGATAGATTCATTTACTAGTATTTTGTAGAGGATTTGCCTGTCTACATTCACAAGAGATACTGGTCTTTAGGGTTTTTTTGTTTGTTTGTTTGTTTGTTTTCCCTTATGATATCTTTGTCTGTTTGTAGTATCAGGGTAATAGTCTCTTAAAATGAATTGTTTTCTCTTCTTATATTCTTTGGAAGTGTTTATAAAGTATTGATCTTAATTCTCCTTCAGATATTTGGTAGAATTCACCAGTGAAATTACTGGTTCCTTTCCTTGTGGAAAGTTTCCGTTTAGTAATTTAAACTCTTTACTTATTTTAGGTCTAATCAGATTTTCTATTTTTTTCTGGAGTCAGTTTCAGTAGATTGCATCATTCTAGGAATTTGTCTACTTTATCGAAGTTATCTAATTTATTAGCATACACATGTTCATAGTATTTTCTTATAATTCTTTTTATTTCTGTATGATTGTTTTCTTCCTTCATTCCTGATTTTAGTAATTTGAACTTTTTCATTTTTTATTCCCCCTTGGTAAGTCTAACTAAAGGTTTCTAAATTTTGTTGATATTTATAGAGAACCAAAATCTGATTTTGTTGATTTTCTGTAGTTGTTTAATTTTCAATTTTCCCCACATGTTAATTTTTATTATGTCCTTCTGCTTGCTGTGAATTTAATTTGCTGTTTGTCTTTTAACTTTCTTAAATGAAAGGTTATTCGTTTGAAATTTTCTTCTCTTTTAATAAAGTTATTTACCGATATAAATTTCCCTGTAAGCACTATTTTCATCACATCCCGTAAATTTGATATATTGTGTTTTATTTTCATTCATCTTAAAATATTTTCTAATTCTCTTCAGTTATTTCTTTATGATTTCTTTGTTAAACTGTCCATTATTTAGCAGTATGTTTCCACATATTTGTAAATTTCCCAAATTCTTGTATTGATTGTGTTCAGAGAACACACTTTGTATGATTTCAATTGTATTAAATTTATTGATATTTGTTTTATGTCTGAACATATGCTCTATTCTGGAGAATGCTCCACATGCACTTGAGAAGAATGTGTATCGAGCTGTTGTTGGGTAGAGTGTATTATAGATGTCTGTTAGTTTTAGCTAGATAGCAGTTCTGTTCAAATAATTTCCTTGTTGATATTCTGCCTCATTGTTCTATTTATTATGAAAAATGGGGCATTGAGGTCTCCCAATGATGATTGTTGAAGCCTTCCACTATTATTGTTGAATTGTCTATTTCTTCCTTCAAATCTGACAGTATTGCTTCATATATATTAGGGCTCCTTTAATAGGTATACACACACACACACACACACACACACACACACACAAAATTGTTATATCGTATTTGCTATAGCTTAGTGAATTTGCCCTTTTATCATTATAAAATGTCCTTCCTTGTGTCTAATAATAATTTTTGTCTAAAAGTCAATTTTGTCTGATATTAATATAGCACTCCAGCTCTCTTTTGTTTGTTGTTTTCATGGTACATCCTTTTCCATCCTTTCCCTTTAAAACTGCTCCTATTTTTAATCTAAAGTATGCTTTTTGTACATAATGTATAGTTGAGTTATATTTTTATCCATTTTATCAATATCTGTCTTTTAATTAAATATTTAATTTACATATAATGTAATTCATAAAGTAGGATTTATATCTAGCCAATTCTGTTTGTTTTCTGTGTATTTGATGTCTTTCTTTTCTTCTATTATTTTCTTTTGTGTTAAATAGACATGTTCTAGAGTAAGATTTTGTGTTTGTATGTATAAAATTTATTTTCATAATAGTGATCTTGGGGATTATAATTGATATATTAATTGGTAACCATCTATTTTAAAGTAATGCTAATTGAATTTCAATACTATACAAAAATTTTGCTCCTACATAGCTCCCTTTCCTCCCCTATCTTTGTGCTTATATTGTCATACAGTTTACATCTTTATATATTGTATGCCCTTTAACACAGATTTCTAATAAGTACGATGCAATTATCTTTTAAATAAAATAGAAGAAAAAAGGGTTACAAAGAAAAAATACACTTAACTATCTCTTACATATATACATGTATATAGTTAAGTTTACTGGTGTTCTTCATTTTCATGGGGCTCCAGCTACTGTCTAGTGGCCTTTGATGTCAGCCTGAAGAACTTCCTTTTGTATATCTTGCTGCCACGTTTACTTGTAACATATTCCATCAGGTTTTATTTATCTAGGAAAGTCTTAATATTTTCCCTCCATTTTGAAGGATTTTATTGGATATAGAATTTTGAGTTACAGTCTTTTTCTCTCAGTACTTTGAATATGGCATACTGCCTTCTATATTCCCTTAGCTTTTGATGAGAAATTAGAAGCTTACGTTATTGAGGATTGCTTATACAAGATGAAATGCTTCTTTTTTGCTGATTTCAACATTTTCTGTTTTAGCTTTTGACAGTTTATAATGTATATAGATGTAGACCTCATTAGTTTATTCTACCTGGTATTTGTTAATCTCAGATGTATAAATTTGCTTTTCATCACAATTGAAAAGTTTCTGACCATTAAGTCATTAAATGTTCTTTCTGCCCTTGTTCCCCTACTCTTATTTGTAGTTTCATTGTGCGTATGCTGGTATGTTTGACTATATTGCAAGGTTGCTGAAGCTCTGTTATTTTACTCCACTCATTTTTTATTATTATCTTCAGACTGAACAATCTCAATTGACCTATCTTTATCCTCATGCATTTTTTCTTCTACCTGCTCACTTCTGTTATTGAGACCCTCTATTAAATTTTCCATTTCAGTTTTTGTACTTTTTAACTCCAGAATTTCTATTTGGTTCTATTTCACAATTTCTATCTACTGATATTTTCTATTTGATGAAACATTGTTCTCATATGTTCTTTTATTCTTTATATATGTTTCCTTTTAGTTCTTTAAACATATTTCACATGGTTGATTTAAAATAGTTGTCTATTAAATCCCATGTCTGCCTTCCTCAGAGATAGTTTCTGTTTGTTGCTTTTTTCCTCCTATTTTTGCACAAAATTTTCTTGTTTCATTGTATATCTCATAATAGTTTTTTGGAAACTGAACATTTTAAACAATATAGTATAGCAACTCTGAAAATCAAATTATTTCCCCTCTTCCAGGTTTACTGTTGTTGCTTTTTGTTTTTGATGTTACTTGTTTAGTGAACCAAATCTGTAAAGTATATACTCTTTATTGTGTGTGGCCACTTAAATCTCTGCTCAGTTAGCTTAATTGTCAGCTAATATCTGGATAGAAATTTTCTTAAATACTTGGAACAAATCTGTCTCCCAATTTTTGCCAAGGGATTCTGTGTGTATTCAGGCAAGACTTTGATATGATGCCAGGCAATTGGCAACTGTACCATAGCATGTACACAGCTTCAAATTCATCCAGAAGTGAGAAGCCAGGGCCTTCTTAGGTCTTTCCTGAGCATGTGCACATCTTGATTCCCAGGAATATGCCAGAACTTTTTGAAATTCCTATAGACTTCTTATGCCTCAGATTTTGGTTAGCCTCTTGTTTCCCATTCTGTTTTTCACCATCTCATGCAGTTTGAAGTTAAAAATTGTCTCTTGATGTTTTCAACAAACATCTCTAGGAGAAAAGCTCTTCATATTGGGTGAGCTTTGAGTCAGTAAGCTTTGTGAGTGGGGTCTTCCAGGGTATCACCAAATGAATGAAATAACAATGATTCTCTGGGAAAAGGGCTTTAACTCATTCTGTCCTCTTCAGTGGCTACCAGATTGCTGGTTTCCACTGTGAATATAGGATGTTTATTTTTAAAGTTATAGCAAGTTTTAAGAGGTAAGGTAGGGAGGATGGGAATAGAGCAGGTAAAAAAGCCACAAAGCTCACTCTTTTTATGGAGATTCTGTCACTTTTCTTGAACAAATACTCTTTAAATTTAAATATCTATAAGCCTTAGTAAATTTTCAGAGTCCTGAAAAAGTTGATTCTTATAATCTTAGACAGTTTTCTCATTGCTTTTATTGAAAGGAGAATTTTTGGAGTTTCCTATTTTGCCATTTTCACTGACACCTCTTCTGAAAAGAAATATTTTTTAGTTTTTAAAATTTTGTATTTTATTTGTTTAAATAAAGTATAACTGAAATACCATATTATAAGAATTTTAGGTATACAACATAGTTATTAAACATTTATTTATCTTACAACATGGTCACCATGATATAGAAAATATTTAAATTTAATTGATAATGGTGTGTCTATTATAATGAAAAATACTGTTATAATAATAAACTATATAAGCTATACATGATGAAAAAATGTGCATTTCAGTATAAATTAGGAGGAATGTCATAATAATATATGTCCTAAGATTTTGAATTTTTCTAGCAAAAATCATCACAGCGATAGTGATTTTCTGAATCAATGGGAGTGCATCAGCCTATCCTGGTTAATATTATGGCACAGGCTATATTAGCCAGCCAAACAGTTTAAGTAACCCAATAAAAAGATGATCTTTAAGCAAAAGCTCCATAGCAGTTCCCAGATCAACAAACAAGAAATAGATTCTGAAATTAATGGAAGCTATGTTTGCCAACCAAAAACCATCCCTAGCTGAAAAAGTCAATAGTCACACATTGGAGATTTTAGACACATCTGTGAGCACAGCTGTACTCACTTTGGAAATCATTAAAGTAGGAAGGCCAAACAGTAACTGTAACAGAAAGACGCTAATACCAGGATGTTCTGAGGGACTGGTCTTGTTGAGATTTCAGGTAAATTTGGGAATTTTCTTTAGTAAATTTATGAAAAACACAAAGATACTCAAAAGGGTATTTCTATATTGTATGGATTTTTCAATTCCCATACTTGAGAACTCTAGTTTAGGATTAAATTTTTCATTAAACTATGCATCCTGTTATTACAGTTTACTTTAACCATCTAAGTTATTGTTGTAATTTATATTTAATATGAAAGTGAGCTAACACTGATTGATATGCTTTGTTGTTTGAAAAGATTCCAAAATAAAGCAATTAGATCAATATTTAATAGAAACATCCCTGGAAAGCAATCTAGCTGACCAGTGGAAAAATATTGAGTATTGTATTTTACTGTTTTATTGTGAAATATACATGTAGAAAGGCTATACAACTATATGACTTATATGTAAAGCTTAACAAATAATTCTTTATACAATGTCATGCAATAAAATACAATTATTACAATTGTAGTGATGCTGTTTCTGCTGGATGCTCAAATTATACTAAACTGATGAATGGGAATCCTTCAAGGTATCTCTTATATCCTCTTAAAATATCCATTTTGTTTTTTTTAAATGTAAACTAAGTTATCCGCTCTCATCTAATACTTTCCCTGTCTAAGGCATGGAATGAGCCAATATCTCTGATTATTTTTTTTAGCGAAGAATGATATATATAAATCATATAAGGGTGCTCGTTGTACCCATTGCTGCTAGTGTGGGGTTGCTCCCTGTAATGGTCAGTGATCTGAGTTAGGAGAAGCACACCATACACACGTACATATTTAAAAATCATAAGTTCACTCTGATATTTGTAAATCAGTTTTAACATTACGTGTATATCTTTTATTATTCACTGAATGATTTTGTTCCTAATAGCATTAACAAACTTACTTGTTTTCTTTATCCTATAACACAGGATTTTCAAACATTCAAGTAGTTTTAACATTACATACCATTATTACTATTTGCAGTAATACTACTACAGTCATACATGGCACAGTGATGTTTTGATCAATGACAGACCGAATACATGACGGTGGTCTCAGAAGATTATAAAGCAGTTGAAAATTTTCTACTGGCTAATGAAATCATAGCTGTCATAATGTAGCACCATGCATTACTCATGTGTTTGTGGTGATACTGGTGTAAATAGGCCTACTGTGCTGCCAGTTGTATAAAAGTATAGCATATGTACAGTATATAATATTTGATAATAAATAAATAATATTTAATGATAAAACAATTATGTTATTAGTTTATGTTTTTACTGTACAGCAGGTCCTCAAATATGGTTTCATTCAATGTCATTTTGTTATTGCACTGGTGAAATGCCATATAAACTTAGCTTTTGTTTGTATCAATTATATTATGGTAAAATTGGTATCATTATACATCATTTTGCTTAAAGTCACAGAACCTATCAATGACGTTAAGTGAGGACTTACTGTACTATATTTTTTATCATTATTTTAGAGTGTATTCTTTCCACATATAAAAAAAAAGTTTGATGTAAAACCATATGCCATGTTATGCCAGTGGCAACTTCATACCTCTTGATTGTATCCTTTTCTCTTGTGCTTGATTTAATATAGTATTGTTTTGTACAGTAACATGCTGTACAGGCATGTAGCCTAGGAGCAATAGACTATACCATACAGCCTAGGTGTGTAGTAGGCTATACCATCTAGGTTTGTGTAAGTGCACTATGATAGTCACACAATGACAAAATTATCTAATGACATATCTCTTGACTAATGACACCTCTCTCAGAACATGTCCTCATCATTAAGTAGCGTATGATTATAAATGAAATTTCAAATTTCTTTGCACTTCTTTTTTGTTGTTTGTCTTTTTCCCTTTTAATTTTTTTTACCATGTAAAATATCTACATGTTTCAGAAGCCAAAATTATATAAAAGGAAAGATTCCAAATTTTCAGTTCCATTCCATTTACTGTGAACTTTCCACATCAACTTTTTTTAAAAAATAAACTTTTGATATTAAAATAGTTTTATATTAATGGACAAAATCACAAAGATAGTACAGAGTTCCCATGTACACTAAAGCTGAACTCCTCTATAATTAATATCTTACATTGGTATGGCACATTTGTTTCAACTAATATATTATTAACTCAATCCCATAATTTTTTCTGATTTTCTTACTTTTTTACCTAACATCTGTTTTCTGTTTTAGGATACCATCCAGAACACTATGTTATATTTAAATGTCATGTCTTCTTAGGCTCCTCTTAGCTGTGACAGTTTTCAAACTTTCCTGGCTTTTGATGACCTTGACAGTTTTAAGGAATACTCGTCAAATGTGTTATAGAATGTCCTGCAATTTGGGTTTGTCTGATATTTTCTCATGTTTAGACAGAGATTAAGGATTTTGGAGAAGATGATTACAGAGGTAAAGTGCCATTCTCATTATATCACGTCAAGAGTACATACTATCAAGATGACCTATTGTTGTTGACTTTGACCATGATGTTGACCTGGCTGATTTCTCCAATGACAAGTTATGCTTTTCCCCACTTCTGTATTATGATCTCTGAAATAAAGTCAATAAATTAAGCCCTTACTTAAGTGGTGGAAGTCATGCTCTATCTTTTTAAAGGAAAAGTATAAACATACATTGTTTGGAATTCTTTCCCCACTAATTGATTAATTATCTATTTATTCAACCATTTAGGTCAGTATGAACTCATAAAGAATTATTGTATATTTCAGTTATAATCCAGTACTACAATATTTTCTTTCTCAAGGTGACCATTGGAAGCTCTTTCAGTTGACTTCTGAGTCCCTTTGACACTTCCTTATTTTCTGGCACTGCACGAGTTTCAGGCTCATTCTTATATATTTTCTGCTGCAGTGCTAGAAGCATACATTTCTCCAAGCACCCACGATATTTTTATTTTTTATGGTTTCTGTGTCCTTTTTTATTCTTGTTATCTCTCTGTCGAAGTCCTCACTAAGATCATAACCAATTTTTTTTAACTCTGTATCTGGTAGGTTGCTTGCCTCCGTTTCATTTAGTTTTTTTTCTGGAGATTTCTCCTGTTGTTTTATTTGTAGGGTATTTCTTTGTTTTCTCATTTTAGTTGCCTCTCTGTTTCTATGTATTAGGAAGATTTGTTATACCTCCCAGCCTTGACTAGATGGTCTTATGTAGTAGGTGTTCTGTGTGGCCCAGTGGCACAGTCTCCCTAAACACCTATACCGGGAGCTCTGGGCATATTTCTTTTATGAGTTGTGTGTGTTCTGTTATAGCTAAGCCTCAAGTGCTATTAGAATATCAGTGGATGGGACTGATTCTCAGGCTGACTTGCTGTGAGGATTGGGCATGCCCATAGGGTACAAGTTGTTATGTGGGCCTGACCCTTCAGAGTGGGATTTGCCCCAGCAGGCTTGTGTACCTGTTGAGACCACCTGATTAGCCAAATGGTGCTCTGTTATGGTCTGTTGCCAGCCTCCAGGTGTGTAGGTTCTGTGGCCCCTCAGGAGGGTTTCCCATATAGGCCAAGGTCAGCTGCTGCCTTGATTGCTCAGGGTTATCTGGTAGGAGTTACAGAGTATTCTGAGGATGATTGTTGCCTACACTTGATCTGGAGGCAAATGGAAGAGACCATGCTGTGAGATGAGGCCAGTTACCCTCAGTACTCAGGCCTGGGGCAGCTTAACAAAAGACAAGTGCACCTCAAGGTCTGAGGCTGCCTTCCAGCTGCCCATAAAGTTCCACATCTAAAAGAGCGTTTGGTGGTACACGAGTTGGGTGAGATGGGGACCAAGGGAGTCACCGGGTTAAAGTGAGATTTCACCCGACCAATGCAGATTCAAGTTTTGTGCCATTGTTGAATCTGTGGCTTCCTGTAAAAGTCTTAAATCACAGTAAGGCCAACTGCTGCCCACCTAGGGTACACAGACACCTGAGATTTATTCAAAAATGCTGTAGCTTGGGGCGGGGCTAGTGCCCTGCCACTTAAAGTCTCTTCTGGGATGTACGGGCCATGCAGGGGCTACGTGAGCTGCAGGTTGTTGTTTGCTGTCTAATTCTCAGACCAAGGAAAGCTCTGGCTGCCTGGCAATGAGCTTGCCAGGGGAAATTTGCAAGTAGGATGGGGTTGGGTCTCAGGAAGATACAGGGTGGAGTGAGCCAATCTTGTCAGGCCAATACAGGTTCAGATTTAGTGCCCGTGCTGAATCTGTGGCCTCTTGAAAAAGTCTCATATCACAGCCAGGCTAGCTGCCATCTATCTCAGGCCTGCGGACCCCCATAATCTACCTAAGAGATGTTGTAGCTCAGGCTGACGCCAGTGGCACATCACCAAAAGTCTCTCCCGAAATGTGTGAACAGCATGAGCAGTGTGAGCTGAGATCTGTTTTTTGCTGATGAATTCTCAGTCCAGGAAAGGTACAGGGTAGGGCTGGCTGCCTGACAAGAGACCAGGGGTAATTTATGGGTTGGGTGGGGCAAAGTCTCAGGGAGACATGGGGTGGAGTGGGCCAATTTCATCTAGCCAATGTAGATTTAGAATTGGCCATGTGGGAGGAAGTTTCAACACAGGTAAAATGGTGCCTGTCTGTAGACTGCACCAGAGGGGAACCAAAAAAGGAACAATGGTGGCTGTCTCTCTACTCTAGCCTTTGCTCTAATGCTACACAACTAAGTGTTTTCTTATATGTCTCTTGCACTTACCAAGCTGCTGACCCTCCACTGGAGCTCAGGATGAATGTCTACAGGTGAGTGAGTCTGTGCATAGCCCTTTTAAGGGGGACATCTAAGTTTATAGGTTTCATCTGTCTCACCCAGACAGGCAGAATCAGTCAGATTTTGTGGGAACTCCTTTGCCAGGACTGGAACTCTGGGCTGGGGAGCCTCTGTTTAGAACTAGGGCCCCTTGCTCCTTCAAGGAGGCTTCTGCAGCCACACTTTCCTTCCTAGTGCTCAATCACCACATGCTGGTGAGGGGCCAGCCAGTTTCGCATCTCCACCCCTCCTATCAGTCTCGACATGGTTTTTTCTTTATGTTCTCTGATGTATGTACTATGATCAGCTAGACTTCAGGTAGCTCTCCAGGTTGATTATTTTTTAATTTGGTTGCAATTTTAATGTGATCATGGGAGGAACCAAACTCTGCTTTTATCTCGCCTTGACCCCTCACCCCCAGGAAATAAATAATTAAATTTCTTAAGATGCCTATTCAAATTCTATGAAGATGGTCATATTATTCTGTGAGATACATACACGCGCGCACGCACGCGCGCGCGCACACACACACACACACACACACACACACACGTTTGTTGTTTTCCTAAATAAATCCACCTCATCATGGTATACTAACTTTTTAATGTGCTGTTGGATTTTTGCATCAAAGTGAATACATATGATTGAAGTGTAGTTTTTATTTATTGGTGTGCAATTTTTATCAGGTTTAAATACCAAAGAGAATTTGGAATAATTTAAGCAGTTTTGGTATGATTTTACTGTGAATTTTTGATAGAATTTTCCAATAAAATCACTAGGGCGTGGTGTTTTTACAGTAAGAGTTCTTTGTTAGTTTTTCTAAAAATTTTAGGGAATTAGATAGATTTGATTTTTCTCCCTACTAGGATCAGCTTTAGAAATTTATATTTCTGCAAAATTTTTCATTATATCTAGATTTCAAAGTTATTTGCACAGAGTTGGGCAAAGTAGATTATTATGATTCTTTAAATTTTTTTTTTGTTGTTTCAGTGGCTTTTTGTCTTGCCACTATTTATTCTGTTCCTTTTCATATGGGTATTCAGTTTTTTAAATCTCTTTTGTTCATTAAAAACATACTATTTATTAATTATGTGTTCATTCTATTATTTTCTGTTTTACAATTCATACTTGTCTGCTTTATCTGTTATTTCTTTGCTTTCAAAATAGTTTTTAAAATTATTTTCTAAATTTTTAGGATATTCAGTTCATATGTTATTTTTTATTGATATAAATATTTTAGACTTTTTCTTAGAATATTGCTTTAATATATTTCACATATAATGTTTCCATTGTTTTAGAAATTCTAAATTGTGATTTGTTTGATAATTTTTTTCACACAGAAATTATTTTATATGTAGTTTCTAAACTTCCAGTTAGAAAGATCTATTCCACCTTTATTTACTTGTTTTATTTTGTTGAAATCAAACAATGTTAACATGTTTCTACTTATAATGAACTGGGTTTGATTTTCTCCTAGTAAATGGTCAATATTTATGACCATTTCATGGGCATTTTTTAAAATTGTATTCACTATTATTGGAGTACAAAGTTTAATATGTATCAATTAGATCTAACTTACTCATTTATATACTTATTTATTTTTTATCCAAAGTATTTGTCCTGTACTGATGGTGGTATATTAAATTCTCCAATTTTTAATGTTTTTATTTCTTCTCATATATTCAGTATTGCCTATATAGTCATATTTGATATATTAATATAACTGATAATTGATACAGCCTCTTCGTAAGTTATATCCTTTGTTATAAGTGAAGATTTTTTCTTTGTACAGTTTAATGCTTTCTGACTTGAATTATATGTTTTTGGATATCAAAATCACAGCTCCTATTCATTACTGTTTGTATTTATCTAGTATATGTTGTCTATCCCTTTAAATTTAGCCCTCTGAACCACTTTGGTTTAGATTTGACTCATATAGCATAGAGTTGGAGTTTGTTTTGTGAGCCAACTTAATTTTTTTATTAATAGAAGTATTAGGCCCATTTATAGTTATTTGACTGATATTTTGGTCTCAGTTCTGTGATTTTTAAAAATATTATATTCATTTGCTTTTTCCTCCTCTCTGTAGACTTTTCTCTCTGTTTCCATCCCGATAGCTATTTGAATACACAAACATACTCATACACACACAGATATGTGTGTGTGTATGAACAGGCACATAGAATAGAGCGTGTCTTTTTGTTTTAGTTGAATCTTTGTAGTAATATTTTTATGTAGTGTCTTCGGTTCTTTTTTTCTATTTTGACTTTTACTATTTAGTGAGATTTCAGCATTTCAGCAATATCTTTGACTTTCACTTTTTATGCATATGGCAATCAATGACTTTACTCTTCTCTTTTTTCTCCCTCTATTGTTTAAGTTATATTGTTTCCTTTTTGTCTGAGCATATTACATTCGCATTTTATTCTTCCATCTTTACCCACCTTTGATTCTTAGATCTAAAATTAAATATTCAGTGCTTTTCAGCAATGACTTTGCTAGTTTCCTCAATCATGTCTTAGGTAGAAAATGTTAATCTGCTAATAACTTCCACAAAAAGAATGCCTAAGAAAAATATTCATAGATTCCTAAGGGCTTACAACTTTTGCATTTCTATAGCCTGCTATTGCAAGGAAAACAGAACTGAAATAAAATCATTAGGTGATAATTTTTATTGAGTTTCTTAAAGAGAGTTTTCTATTGTAGTGTTGCTTGCCATGGTTTGTTGATGAGTCTAATTTCAACTTAATTTTCTTTCATGTAAGTTATTTGACTTTTTTTTATCTGAAACCCAGAGGATTCTTTATTTATCTTTAAAGTCCAATAATTGAATTAGGAAACATCTAGGAGTTGATGATTTAGGTTTTCTATTAAGACACTTCTTGAATTAAAGTTTTAAATATTGGTTCTATTTTTATATTTTCTTTTTTTTCCCATAGACTCAAATTATATATATGTTGAATTTTCTTTGCATCTCTCTCACTCTCACTGGACTCTTAAATTTTTTTTTGTTTATTTTGATTTTGTTTTCTTCACTTTTTTTTATTCCTTTTATCTACAGTACTTCAATCAACTTTTAGATGTACCTATTTTCCCTTGCTTTTCTTGTAACCTTTTTTCTTCTGAGATGACCTTGTTTATTTGTTTATTTATTTCTCTATTTACTTATTATTTTAGAGTCAGTCTTTATTTCACATGTTGCTCTTTCTGAGTTTTCAAATTTATGATTTCTGGTACTTATATTTATTCTAGTGATTGTTAGAAAGTTATTTCAGGGTCTTCTTTTCAGCTGCTTTTTACTGTTTTTTCATCATTTAATCATGGGAAACTCCCTTTTCCAAAGTGCCTGCCCCGTTCTCTAAAACCTAGTAATATTTTTTTCCCTAAGGTTGTCTACTCTGGTTCCTCACATACTCCAACCATTTTTTTTTTTTTTCACTTTCCAATAGGCAGTCTCTGATACACCAGAAACAGACCTATTTTCAGGTTTATCTACTCACTATGTTCCTTTTCTTATGAAGATTAATCCTAATTGATACAATCTGTATTCTATGAGAATTTCATGCATTGTTGTCTTTTGTGCAGTCAACACCTGACTTGTTAGAAATGCATGGACTCCATATCCAGCTCTGATGGTCTGGCTAATTTATTCACCCACTTAGAGATAACTTGAAGTTCTAGTATCTCTGTGCACTCTGGGATTTTTTAAAATTTTTATAGTTAGCTTGTATGATATTTTTGATGATATGTGGTAAGATTTGAAATTAAGGGGCCATGATTTTTACAAACTTCTTCTTCATAATGAGTTTCTAAATTAATGAGGATATTTAGTTTAATTATTTTATATCCATTATAATAAATTTTGAATTGATGATTAAATTAATGAGTTAATATAATAATGATGATGATAACAAGAACATATACATAATCTTATTTTTAAATTTTCCATAGTGCTTTAAGAATTTTTTTTTTAATTTAAATTTAAAATTTTTGTTAAATTGGTTTTTAACAAGACTGAGAACTAATACTATTATCATGACTCCCAAACTTCAAATAAAATCAGTAGAATTAATAATATACTTTATGATCTAACTTTATGTGGTCCATTAGGTTGTGTTAAACAGCACATTACAGCTTGTCAGAAAAAATAAAAAGAGAAAGAAAAGTCACTTTGTAACAATTTTTGATGTTGTAATCGAATTAGAACATCTAACTTGTCATCTAACTTCAACCTGCTTAGTTGAATAGATAATGTATCATATTTTTGACCCTTCACCCTTCATAGTCTCTCCCTCAATACCATTTTAGAAGATGTTCACATCTAAACATATTAGTGAATGCATCTTTATTATTCCAAGGGTATCGTGGCTTTTAACTGGTTAGAATGTAGTTCAGTACTGCCTTTTTAACATAAATTAAACATCCCAGATTTAAGAAATGTAAGTAAAGCATGGATGTCATCAATTAAAACAATCCTGTGGAGATTGGTACTTCCAATAAAAGTGATCAGCTCCTTTCTCTTTGTCGTTATATTAACATGTACTATTTATTTTAAATGTTTTGTCTGAAAGAAGTTAGTAACCTGAAACTTCAAGGCAGATAATTCTTATCAAAGGGAAAGATATTTAAAATTTACATTCAAATTTGCTCTAAAACTGATGCAAAGTATTAAATGTCAATCATATCTCAGTTCAATGAGGCATAGTTAGTTTGAATCCACTGACACTTGGATATAAGGAACAGTATACTTCGTCTGTTTTTCAAAAGCTGAGAATTGCAGGAATTCAGTTAGAATGTTTTCATTTGTTAATGTCACTGCTGGGGTGAGGTGAAATCTGGTGTTACCCCAGTGACATGGGAGAGGAGGAGGAGGAGAAGAACAGTGGACGGTGGTGTTGTGTGTTGTTCCTCAGTTCTTTCCCCTCAACAGAGCAAAGAATTACAGGTCTGTGAGAATGAGAAAAAAAAATAAGATTTATTGAAAGTACATTTTAGAAGGAGATGGATGCAGTAAAGAAGGCTGTAGCACTGTGGAATTTAGGAGTTGAAGAGATCAGATAGTACACTCCAAAGAGAGGGGTGGGTTTCCAGTCAGGACTGCTGTAACAAAGGAGTCATGGGAAGGTTTGTTTATATTTGGGTTTTGATAGTAGGGCCTAGATGATCTGTATGTGAGGTCGCCTTGACTGACAGTTGGCTGCTATATTACACTTTGCCTACTGCGCGTGTTCTTACCAGAATTCAGTTTGTTATAATTAGATTCATGAACTTCTAGGCATGGTCATGATATTAGAATGATGGTATAATGAGGCTGAAGTTATGGGTGGTACTTTCTGCAGATGTGTTTGTAGCTGGTTGAGTCAGCAGCTTTTATGGGCTTTGTGCTTTAAAAGGGAAGTATTTCTGGAAGATCCTTAAGGAAGGTCTTCAAGGGAAGTTTCTACGGTTATAGAGCTTGGCCTTGGCTCCTGTCACTCATGCCTGACTAACTACCTAACTTTACCGTTAATGTTTAAAGTTAAAAAGGTATCTGGATGTACAGAAAATTACAAGGAAAAAAATGTATTTCTGAGAAAGCTAATGACTATTGACTAGGGTGTTATTCTCTTCCCTGGTTAATCATGACATGATTGGAGAAGTTGTTCACCTAACCTCAAGCTTCCTCTGTTTCTCTATTTAATCCAATGGTTTTAACCAGA
Source organism: Eidolon dupreanum (assembly GCA_028627145.1). Classification (NCBI taxonomy): domain Eukaryota; kingdom Metazoa; phylum Chordata; class Mammalia; order Chiroptera; family Pteropodidae; genus Eidolon; species Eidolon dupreanum. Next base: position 98,100,388 of record CM053503.1, on the reverse strand, counting down.
AGAGTACATTACTGTTATCTATGAAAATTTTAAAAAAATATATGGAAAATTGAAAAAAATCCTTTGGACAGCAATGTTACTATCAAAATACAAATTATACATGCCCTAGAACCCAGCAGTTCTATTTCTACAAAATTGAATGACAGATATACATATAGAATTGCATATGCATATTTGTAGAAAAATATCTAAAAACTAAAAAACAAATAACTATCAATAAAAGATTGATTAAATGCATAATGGTATACAGATATATAAAGAAATACTATGCAGCTTTTAGAAAGGAGAAAAACTTTTTAATTTGTTTTGTGATAAAACAAGTTGCAAATCAACATATGTATTGTAATGCCATTTATGTAAATATGTGTGTAAATATGTTAAGGGTAGAAAATTTTCAAGTGAGCCAACTTCTGCTTCTGTAATCTACTTGCTTGTTCTAGGCCTTATAAGCTGCCTCTTTTGGAAGCTCAGGGCTGATCTCCTCTAACCCATGATAGAGAGTCAGTCGCCAGCCGGCTAATAAAGGCTCACAATTCATCTCAATTGGCTCTGTGGGTCTTAGATTTGATCGTACCACAACAAATATACACATATATATGTGTATATATGATATACATAAAAATATACACATGAAATAGTAACAGAATGCAAAGATAAGTTTAGAAGATTTATATTGTATCTCATATGTTATACCTTTTTAAGCAAAGAATATATCTTTCTTCCCTAATATAGATAATAATATTTAATGCAAATGCTTGAGCTCAACACCAAGAAATTCTATTCTGGTTCAATAACCTGAGGTATTGACCAAGCACTTTTTCAATTTTAGAATCTCCACAGTTGGTTTTTATGTATATTACCCTCATTTTCTGAGCACTTACTATTTGATGAGAACCACACCAGCACTGTATATCCAAATGTTGATCAAAAACAGATATAACATGCACGCAAAAAGCTCATAGTTTAGGAGAGTGTATTATTCAATTTTATGCTGCAGTAACAAATCCACTCCAAAATATCCAGCTCTGGGACCCAGGCTGAAGGTGCCATCAGCTCTCTGTGGTCTGTTTTTCTCAAGAAGGATATTGGGAGTATAAGTGAAAACCATAGAAACAGGCAAGACCTCCGGAAGCATCTGCTCTTATTTAAAGTTATGTCTTTGTCTAACAAGGCCCTACATCATTTGTTTATCAGAAACATTATTATCTGTGTTATCTCCCCCTTTCTCCTTCTGCTAAACTTACTCTGGCCTTTAGCTATTCTTCAAGCATTATTTTATTGTTAGTCTGCTCATGTTCCTGCAGCTCTGAAGTTACTGTTTCCTCTACTTGAGACACTCATTATTTGCAAAGGAGTGCAAGTTGAGAGAAGAAATCTTTTATTCTCTATTATTTAATATTAAGCTTTGCATGTATATTTGAAGTCAGATAGGACAACATTTGGGCTTATAATAGAATGACTTTTTTTTAATTAATCAATAAAATTAAATACTTTCCAAAATTTTATTTTACTTGAATTCAAAGGAAATTACATTCACAGAGTATCTTCCTGACTGAAATTTAAGATTCCCAAAGGGTGACTATTGATTTATTCTATAGACATCATTGGGATTTCAAATCTAGTAATGCTTTGCTACCAAAACAACAACAATAAAACTCTCACAAAGTATAACTGTGGCTTACACATTATTTTTGTTATCACAGGAAATAATGGGACAGCTGAAAATTGTTTCAGCCTCATGACAGAGATGGGAGAATCATTTTATGGTTTCCAATTATACTAGCTAAAACAGACATGTGAATTCTCTCTGAAATATTCTAGTTTTTGCAGAATCTTTGCTTACATCTGTTAAGCACATTTCCAGTATGGTTGAATATTTAAGTGCACCTCATTTTGCATTTTATTTCACATGATAATGGTAAAGTAAGACACAATCAGGGTAGCACAACTGATATCTCAAATATCAACTCATTTTTAAAACACAAGTACCTTGTAATTAAAATAGTCAATAGCATTGGTCATTGACTATCCCCTCTAAACTCTTTTTACCCTTTTGTACTCTTTGTTAGTCTTATAGCTAGACTAACAATAAAATAATAAAACTGACACAAGACTAGATTAATAAGAGAAAACCCAATTTAATATGTGTGCACGGGAGAACCACAATATGATATTTAGATCATACATGAGACTCCAAGAAGTAGTCAAAATTTTTAGGCAAAGAAGCAATTAATTTGTGAGAAATGACAGGATATAGAAAGTGAGTGCTCATTAGCAAAGTTTGGACTTAGGTAGTTAGTAAAGTCATTGCAAGGCTTGTATATTCAGGCTTTTCCAAATCTGGTTTTTATAACTCTTCTGATAAAGTTGTCTCTCAGCACCTACCACACGGAGATTTATTTCCTACATTTAGAGAGATAGAGAGTCCAAGTGGTCCCCCTGCTCCTGCTGTTTCTCATGTGATTTTAATTTTAAATAATCAATAGGCCATTGTAGGATATCTTGGAGTGTCCCGCCCCGGGCCCTGACAAGCCAAAAGAGGACATTGGCAAAAGGATAGAGGGTGGGGGAGAAGATATCTCTATTCCTCAAGTTGCCTCTGGCAGTTGAGCAGTCGCTTCTCCATCTAGACCAAAACTCTTGCTTGGGGGCCTCTCTCGTACAGCTGAAGCTCTCAGGGTCTGGCAACCACTTATCCACTTCCCTCAGACTTTAAAGTAGTAATGGCTTTATATTGTTATATTTTTCTGTGCCTCACCTTTTCTTGTTGGTTCCCTTAGCTCTACCCCCAGCTTTCTAAATAGTCCCCTCATTAAACTTTTTCAATGATCCCACTGCCTACACAATCATCTATCATGCACTGTATCCTACAAAAGTTTTAAAATAAAAATGGTGAGGATGGAGCTAAATTATAGTTTTTCAACTGGTAAATCTATTTAAAATCATAAAAATGAGATTTAACTAATCTAGCCTCTCTTTCTAGCATAGCTTAAAAAAATCCTTTTATATAGGCAAAGAATTTCGCTATGGTTATTTAAAAACATTAGGCCCTCTTTCTAAGGACGTGAATAATGCATGACTATATTATTATTTCATAATAATATGAAATTATTTTAAATAATAAAGCACACAAAGTAGAATGTAGAAAGCCCTCTTTGTTACCCCCCAATCTTACTTCAGTCCTCTTTGATAATCAACGAGGCCTCCTTTTAGTCTCTACTGTGCACTGATATGCATCTATTATTTTTGTTTTTAATATCAATTGAATCATGTTATATGTATAATTATATGGATGTCACATATATGAAATATATGTATATTATATAAAGGTATATCTCTATATGTATATTGCTGTATATCATATATGATCATATAAAAGACATATCTTTCTATCTCAATCTGTCTAGTCTACTATAGATGACTTGGTTGTCTTCTCAAGTTTGTACAATTTATTATAATATGTAAGTGCTGCATAATAGTCTACAGAATTAACATATTTTCTCACTATTGCAAACAATGTGGAAATAACTTTCTCATACATGTTTAATTGAACACTTTCTTTGGGATAGACCTCTAAAAGTAGACTGCCAATTCAAAAAATATATTCTTTAAAAATTTTGATAAATGTCAAATTGCCATACCCATTAGTAGTCAGTCCCATTCCCCCTCAGCCCTAGACAAACACTAATCTACTTTATGTCTCTGGAGATTTGCCTATACTGGATATTTCAGATAAATGAAATCATACACTTAGCATAATGATTTCAAGGTTCATCATGTTATAGTATGTGTCAGTATTCCATTCCTTTTTATTGCCAAATAATATTCCATTATATGGATATGCCACATGTTTATTTATTCATCAGTTGGTAGAAATTTGGGTAGTTTCTACTTCTTGACTATTATAAATAATGTTGCTATGGCCATCCATATATGAGTGTCCATGTAGACATATGTTTACAATTCTGGGTACATAGGAGTGGAATTGCTTGATCCTGTGGTAACTCTAATGTTTAACATTTTGAGGAACTATGCCAAGAATAACCAACAGTAAAATGGTTGTAATTGTACTGGTGACATTTGCTATAGCATCACTAAGTCAATAAGGTAGGTAAAGTTTTCTGAAGGTTGTGAATATTTTGTCTGTATAATTAATCTAGAGATATTATATTTGTACTCAAAACATAGATTTACTATTTCAAAAATAGTCATAGAAACTATAAAGAGAAAACTGGAAAAACTAAAGTCTATATTTTGAACCAATTCAATTTAGATTGCAGTCAGGTTGAATGAGTATTAGAAATGTTTAGAGCTTAAATTACAAAGCATTATGAATCTTAGGAATCATCTTTTCAAATATCTTAACATTGAGGAAATAAAGTAATTGTTCAAATATGACAGAATTGGGGGAAAAGGTTGATTTCTATATTATCAAAACCCTATACCCCATTTTTTATTGTGAGGATTATGTAATTTTATGTTGTATATCTGTTTTTTCTTGTTTGGTGGTTGTCTGCTCAAAATGAATTTCCACCTCTCTAATAGAAAAGAGATGATTTGGGGGTACATGAAAATTTTCAATAAAGCTTGACCTGTTAGGAATTGGGTAAAATAATATGTACATATAGTGGATGACCTTTTGACAATGATAAAATGATATATAATGATCTTTGATTTTTATGTGGAAATTTTAGTCTATGCTTATGTAAAAAAATGTATCTTCAATATAATAGAATTTCTATATGCTAATCAGCATGATAATTGCTTTTAAATCTTTAATTTATTTTTATTCTTTAAATTTTGATTATTTATTTATTATTATTTTTTTAAATGCCTACAGCACCCGGTATTTCTAAGTAGTCTCCCATCCAAACACTAACTAGACCTGACCCTGCTTAGCTTCTGAGATCAGATGAGATTGGGCACATTCAGGGTAGCCTGGCCATAGGCTAATTAATTTATTTTTAACAAATTATGTTATAAAGATATTATTAGGTTCATATTTTATGTAGAAACCAAATAAGTGCATGTGGTAATTCACTTGCTTACAGTCAAATGATAAGCAGCTATAATTTTAATCCCATATCCTAATTCCATATCTAGATTTTTATATCACCTCTGTAAAGATTGGAAAATATAAAAGAAATTTACTTTCTAGATTAATTGCCCATAACAAGCGACTTTCAGTGAACTGTGAATGCTTAATAAGAATTTTATTTAAACCTATTGTACCTGTACAGATTGCCTAGGAAGAATTTTGGTGAGTCCCACAAGATGTGGTGCCTCTGAGAGATACCTGCAAGGATCATAGAAGAAATTCTAGGGCTTCTCAGAAGCTAAGTTTCCTTTAATTGTAACCTTATTTGAAGGGCTGTGAACACACCTAAGTGTGCAATGTACGATTTAAAAAATGTTTTAAGTCAAAACTATGCCCTCTATTGCTGTGTCACAACTATAGTTATTCAATATTTTCTAAAAGAGTACTGATAATATTTAAATTTTCATGTCAAAAGCCCTCAGGCCACTAGCATTCATTTAATACTTTAAAAAATAAACACTATCAACAAAAGATATTAGAAGTCATGACTTCTAAGCTGTATAATGCTGGTTTTATAAATTCAATATCTTCTGGACTCTCTGAGGGTGGTAATCAACATTATTTTTTCTTAATTATTCTTTTGTTTCCTATTCTGTGAATTACTTTCTCTGATTGTGCTTCCAACCTTCCTTCTTTCCCTTCCTTCCTTTCTTCCTTTGTATGTTGGCATGTTATGTTTATTTTTTTTTTGTATTCATAATGTCAACTTTTCTTGCATGCTTACAGATTCTTGGTTTCCTGTTCATATTTAAGAAAAAGGTAGTTGAAAGGTCGATGGGGGCCTTGGTTTACATGAATGCAGATTGTCATTTGGTAAGAGTAACTAAGAAAGCAGTAGATAAATTATCTAATTTTAAATGATTGAAGCTGAATATCTCTGAGCTAGGGCACCGATCTCCACAGTTGTTGAGTTACTTCAACAGATGTTATGTTTAGTTACTGCTGTGTCTTCTTAGGAAGAGAAGATAAGCATATGATCAAGCCACCATCTAGGAACAACTTCTTTAACACCTATTAACATTATTTTGAAAATTGCTGGGCTCAAGAAATACAGTTATAAAACTTGGACTTTTGTCTAAACTGAGTCCATACTATTTTATTGTTGTTAAACAAATTTATTTTATTACCAGAAACCAGCTTATTCTCTGGTTGTATTATTTCTATTAGTGGTACTGCTAATCTCTTCGTATCCCATATTCAAGCATTTGAAGTTGTCTTTGGATCCTCATGTTCCTTCTGGAATTCAATTTACTAATTTATCTTCTATATGTTCCTCATTTCCATTTCCACAGAACCCACCCTTTGCATGGACTTCTAAAAGTTTTTTTTAAATAAATAAAACATATTTGTCATAAATATGTCCACACTCAAAGGAAGAAAGTGTATATACACAAGAGCCAGGTAGAACTGAGTTCAAATCCTGGCTTTGTCACTTATAATCTGCATGAAATAAGGAGCTTATCCTCTCTAAACTGCTCTTTACTCTTCTTTAAAATTGATGTAATCATATTTTCTACAACAAAGGATTTTGAGGAAGTTTAAATGAGATTAAAAAATGTAAAACACTTCACCCAGTGACTGACACATAGTAATTACTAGAAGTGTTATCTATGGTTATTTGTTATTTTAATAACTGTCAATTTTTATGTTACATTTAATCCAACATCTTTAACACATAAAATAAAAATAATAGTTATTTCTTTCAAGTATTTTCTCTGTTGCATAGCAAACACTTCTAGATTCTTAATGATAATCTACGGCTTCTAGAATTTTGCTCTATATTTAATCACTTGCAATCCACACCCCACTTACAATCTAAAAATCACAGGTTTCTGTAATACTTTTTTTGCATATCAACCTCATACTGAGAAACCTTAACTTTTGTTTTAGTTGCCTAGATAGTAAAGCCAAGATGTGTTAGCTAATATTGAAGGTACTTTCCTGTCTGGTCTATGCCTACTTTTGATTCTGCATTGAGGTCCCATTATTTCTGCATGTGAATGAATAGTTCATTTTAGAAAAATTCATCTATGTATTGTCTGCAAATGTACTATTACATATTCCCGAGCTTGTGCTTTTTTTGACAAAATGATCTAAATTATTCCTTGAATTCCCAATTCCACTTTTTATTCCTACTTGAAGTGACATTATATGTTTTTTTTCACATTTATGACATGCTATGTAATACTTTTATTAATCTTTTTCACAAATATTATGATTCTCTAAACTTAAAGTCAGGCACTAAATATAATTTACCAATAGTAGTATGCAGATAATAAATAAGGAAAATAGGACTATTTGTAAATTAAAAAATTCACCCCTTTGAGGCAGCCAGTCCAGCTGACAAAATCTAGAATGAAGAATAATCCAAAAATGAAAAAAAAAAAAACAGTGTTGTACAGACAAATGTTCATGATGTTTGTTTACAATTTCAAAAATTTCAAAATAACCTAAATGTCCAACTATAATGACACTATTAAAAACATCATAGTACATTCATTTGGTGGAGAAATATACATTGTTAAAAATTAAGTTGTTGTCTATCTGAAAAACATAGAGAAATACTTCTCCCATATTCCTTACCATTTATCAAGTACTTACTGTATGCCAGAGTTGAGGTAAGAGGTTACACATATTCATAAATTTCATTCTCTTTATAATACCTGATGAAGATGGTATTTCTACTGTTTTGCTATTCATTTATTTATAGCACTATAGCCACTCCATTTGGAAACACTCTGAGAAAGCTTACTGACAATGTTTATAATAATCATAGTGGCTATCTATCAAACAAAATACAGAAAAATGAACTCTACTGACATTTTTCGTTTTGATCATTTGGGGCATGGGTCTTGTCTTCATAAGTTTAGGCTGTTATAGTTATAGATAGAAGTACGGTTGAGCCCCCATATCATTGACCTGGCATCATATCTTGTTATAGGTTCTAGATTCCCCTAAGGGCAATCACCCATTTGCAGAACAAGTGATTTTTATAATGTTTAAAAACTAATATGGCATCGGCAGTAACTGATGAGAACAGTGCCATAGCCAATAAGAAGGTATACCTGCATAGGTAAGCAATAAGACTACACCTGTACATAGTACATGAATATCTGTCCTGGTAACTGGGAATTAGAAAGTCATTTGTGCTATTCTGTGTCCTTTTAGTCACACTTTACTAGCAAACCCAGAACTATTAGACTCTTCGGAGTCTACTTTGTTTCCATGGATAGCTGAACAAAGTTTTAATGAGACACTCCTTTAACAGTTTTCTCATGAAATCTCAATAACAAAGATAAGTAAGGTTTCTAACAAGTTATACTGGGAAATCTGTACAGATCCTAATGAAGTGGCAATGATAATTATAGCCTTCTAATTAACTACTTAATTGCTATGAATTAGTAAATATCCCAGCTTGGATAGCTTTTATTCAGTTCTATGGTTGAAAAAATATATTCTCTTCAACTTTTTACATAGTTTCCTTTCTGTGCAATTAACCATTTCCTTGTACCAGTGACCTTTCCTAAGAGACATTTAATTATTGTTAATCCTTACCTCTTTTTAATCATCGAAAGAAAGAAAGAAAGAAAGAAAGAAAGAAAGAAAGAAAGAAAGAAAGAAAGAAAAAGAAAGGACGAAGAAAGCGAATGGCTTTAGCAGCAATAAGCACCTTAACTTAGAACTGGGTCCATGTAAATTAGAATATTGTCACATGACCTTGAGATTAATGTAGCCTATTTCTTAAATAGATGATAAACCATATCCAACATCTATTACCATGAAAAGGAGAGCATTAGCTAATATTTTATAACACATTCTGGGCCTTGTTATATATTAATGCACTTCTCCTCACCATCACCTCCTCATTATAGGATAGAAAAGTGCATCGTAAAGGGACAATTGAGTTTCACCTTTAATTTAGGCCAGCGAAGGAGAAAACATTAAGATCTGCTTCAAAACAGTCCTTTTCATTTAATGGACTTATTCACAGAAGCTTGACACACACACGAAAAACATTAATTCCTTTCTGCTGGTTGTAGAAATAAAGAATCATGGAGTAGAAACAAAATTTTAATTCAATGTGTTAATGAAAAAAGCTAAGGCATTTTATCACAATTAATATATGGCATAGAATATAAATTATCACATAGTTGCCCTTCCTTGATCTTATGGGTGGGATAATATATTCCATTATCTCCTGCTGGTTACTCTTAAGAATTGCATCTATTTGCTCATATACTCTTGTATTATTTTGTTTAATAGATCTTTATTTATCACTTGGATGATCTAATCCAGAACAAAGGGAAAAGGATAGTCCCTGACCTTTTACAAATGTTCTTGATGAAAATTCATCCCATGAACAATCCAAAAGAGACCCTTCTCTGAGTCACTTTCTACAACCTAGCTGGGAGGGTATGGAGGTGACCAAAGTTGGAGTGGGAACAGAGATAAACCATGTCTTAGGAGACTGTGATCAGTCTCCTAATTTTTTTTATTAAAAACTAGAAAAGTCAATTAAATATGTTTAAGACTTGTTTGTTAACATATATTTGACTGCTGTGTTCTTAGGTAGCATAAGGAAAATCAAAGGAGTTAGAAATATAAAGGGAATATCAACACTCATCTTTACTCTCTGTGTGAATTTGGGTATCATTTGATTTCTTTAGACCTCAGTTTATCAATGATGAATTCTACCCACTTTATAGTGTGGTTAGTAAATAATTTGTATATCGTATATATAACACACATGTATGGTATAAGATATATGATGATATATGTCATATATGTCATATACATAATATATTATATATATGATATGTGCTTGGTAGAGTGCTTGGCATTTATTAGGAATTAAATAAATACTACCAACCAGTCCAATCTAAGTTCTGAATTGAACTAGCTGCTTCCTTCTAAAAGCTAAACTTTATACAGTTTCAGTTTTCAAAAGTTTCCCCAATGAGGCAGAGAACAAAATATACATTCTTGGGTGGATTCTTCCCAGCATATCTCTGGCAGGGCCTACTGACACCCAGGCTCCATTGGGTGTGGCCTTTGTTACCTCCGAGGGGACTGACCTGACTGTCTTATTACACTAACCCTGGCACTATCGAAGAGCTGAGGGTTGGAGACTTTTCAAATATGAAGCTCCATGAATTTCTCTAAGGGGGTGGTTGGCATCTACACAGCAGTGCCATAGAATGTTCGTTCCAAAGTAATTTCCCACACACTCTGCAGTGGTCTCACTATCCGAGCCATGAGTGCTTCCCAACCACATCAGTCTCAGCTTTAGCTATTCAAATTGAGATGGAGGTTGGGTTTGTCAAGCTGCTTTTAATGGCTTCATGTTGAAGTCTCTGAGATATAACAAACATTAAGCTTGTGGAAACCTGAGAACTTTGATCTTGAGGCGGGTTCTAGGTTCTCCAGGCCCCGTGTAGTCCTCCATCTCCTGAAGTTTACAGAGATGTTCTCAGGAGTCGAGCTGTAGCCACACTCAAAATGTAGTGACCATTCTTAACGCTGCCACCTAAGTGGAAGGGTTGACAGAAACACTGGTCACGGCCACGTTTTTTTCTGTTTGTTCCAGGAATGTCTAATAGGCCTAGAGGGAAGTGTTCTGTTTTCTGACCTTGTTTTCTGACCAAAAAGACAAGGGGTAAAAGTAAAACTTAGAGTTTTGATGCCCTTTTTATATTTTTAATGTGCAAAATAGCATTTTACTTCATAGTTACTATATTCAAGAAATTCATGCATGATAGCCATGAAAGAGTTATATAAAATTCTAAAATAAAATATGCATTCAAACATATTAGATACCACAAATTCAGAAATTTTTACAATAGTTACAGAAATTACCTTCACTAATGACCGTGTTCCTAAGTAAATTTATTATTGGGGCAAGGTTAAAGGGGACACGTAGATTTAGCTTACCTAAAAGCATATTTTTTTTTTCCCATCGCTGTAGTACATTGTTTATGGTTAGTTTATAACCAATGAAATTTTTCACTTGTTATATCAGAACTTCCACTAGAGAATACATTTTAATATCCTAAGAAATATTTAAAAACATTTTAATTTCATTGCCAAAATTTGTTTCATATAAGGGTTAAATAGGTTTTGATATAACTTGATGGTATATGCATACACATGTGTGTGGTAGTGATACAAACATATGCATGTATATGATGACATTGCTGCCCTCCTTTAGCTTCAGGAGACAAGTCAGAGTGATGATCTTTCAATGTATACTCTTAGACAATATATAAATTTTTACTTAGGTATTGGCATAGGTATGCATGTTCCAGAAAATGAACAGGAAGAAAGAAGGAAATATTGTCTTTCTCTTCTATGTACTCTTCAAATATACCTGCACCTAAATGTGTCTGATTGGGTAGATTCTATGCCTATACCGAAGGCACAATGGATGCCTTCACTTACCCATTTCAGAAGAGGAACCTCCCAGTAAGTGTACCTGGAAGTTAACTCATTGAGGATAGGCATTGTCCTTTCCTTGTCCCCTAAACATCCAATGATATGTTTAATAAAGTGTTCAGTTAATCTCCCTTTTAAGACTGAATGGAAAAATCCTCCTTCTCAGAAATCATACCTTCAGACAATCTGAGATGCTCATATGCACATGTGCTCTATATGCTCCTTGGACACTCTTTTATGTAAGCCTTACCACAATACTGTGAGGAAGAGGTTCTGCCCATTTTAAGGAGGAAGAAATCAGGCTGAGAAATGCTAAGTAATATGCTCAAGTTTTCACAGCTAGGGATGAATCTGGGATTTCAGATCTGTCTGAATTTGTGCTCTTATCTACTATTAAAGATGACTAGCAAAAGTGAAGGTAGGATCTCAAGGAGAATGTGTCTTCATGCATGCTTACAGGACTTCTTACAGTTTGTGAAGGTGGGGAGTGGGTGGGAGGGGAAAGGACAGGCTCTAAATGAGAGCTGGCTCTCTCAATGCCACCATGACTTAGCATGAAATATTCCAATCCAGATTTCCCTTCATTTGGATATTGAAGACATAAAATAACGTGCTCGCCATCAATATGTCCATGCCTTAATTCGCAAAACCTCTGAATAGGTTACATTACATGGCAAAAGAAATTAAGGAGCAGATGGAATTAAGGTTGCTTATCAGCTGTCCTTAAAATACAAATATTGGTTATTAATCTAGGCTATCATAGTAGGTCCAATGTAATCACAAGGGTTTTTTACACTAGGAGAGGGAGATAAAAGAGAGACCAGAGAGATGGCAGTATGACTGGGCCACAGACCAACATTGCTGGTTTTCAAGATGAGAAAGAGACCCAAGCCTGAAGGCAGTCTCTAGAAGCTGGACTAGGAGGGAGAGTGGATTCTCTCCTGGAGCCTCCAGAAGGAATGCAGACCTGTTGACACCTTGATTTTAGCCCACTGAGATCTATTACAGATTTCTGACCTCCAGAACTATTAAGATAATAAATGTGTTGTTTAAAGCCACTAAATTTGTGGTAATTGGTTTTAGCAGCGACAGGAAACTAATACGAATATGTGTCTTGGAAGCCTCAGATTATATACTTTGTAATGGGGTGATCCAGAGCTGTCCCTTCCCTTTGCACATTTATACAGAGGCATTCAGTGTTGCATTGGTAGAAGGTGGTCTTACTCTGGTGGTCCACTCACGCCCATGTTCCCCAGGCACTGTCAGTACCAGAATTATCACTGCCATGAACTTCACTTAGAAGCTATCTTTGCTGGGACAGAAGTTGTGTTCTTAGGTCTGAAAAATTATTGAAAGCATATTTATTTGTCATTTTTGTCTAAATTTCTCCGTAATTTTTTTTCAGGTTAAGCAATGCCAAAGGGGCACAATTTAATAAGAGAGAGTTTGGGGAGCATATGTTTTTGCCTATAATTTTAACTACTGCACATTTGCAGTCATAGTTCAAGTACTGAGGGTGGGAATAATTCTTTCACTTCTCTGCTACACAAAAGGTGACCAGGTGGGGTATGTGTATGGGACGGGTGTACAGAAGGAGTATACACGCGTATATGGTGGCAGGGGCAGGAAGTTGATATAGATTTTGATAGGCTCACTGTTTTAAAAGCAAGTTTAAATACCAATTAATTACTAATATTAAAAAATTAGGTGCCTGAAATGTTATATTCTGCCATTAACTATTTTGCCACTGGATGGTAGTATAGTGCAAGTGAAAAGAAAATCAGGCTCCCTCTCCTACTGTAAAATCAAGCCCTGGACTTGTCTTGCTGCTGGTAAAGGATGCTTTATTGTTGTTTCAAGAGGAGAGGAGTAGTGACCATGTCAAATAATCAACTTAGAGGGGTAGGGCTATTCTGGCCTAATTCTAGGGCAATGGAGTTCTTGAAAGAGTATAGACTTTGTGGGTCTCAGAACTTATAATTCTTAGCTCTGGGGTCCTGCTAAGTGGCTTACTGTCTCAGGACCTCAGTTTCTACATTTGTGCAATGGATGCAAACATTAATATCTTCCTTATAGGGCTATTATGAAAATTAAATGAAGTAATAGTGCTAAAAATCTTAGGACATAATAGGCAGTCAAATTTTAATAGTTTGTTCTGTTCTCTGCCTAGGGGAAAAAAATAAATAGAATTTAAATTTCTGACCTTAAGCTCATGGAATCTCTTGGTATGATTATGATGAAATGAGAGATCTTGAGAAGTAAGGGGAAATGATTTATTCTTTACCCTGCTTCCATTTGGCTAAAACCTTCCAAAAAGCAATGCCATAACATTTACTTCCTGCTCTCAAATGCCACTGCTCTCGAACCCATCTCTCCATTACAGTTGAAGTTCATCTTCTGTAAGGTCTGTAATGCTAGACATGTTCATGGCCTTGTTCTGGGCAGGAGATCACAGTGGAGCTCCAGTGCTCAGCGTTTCCTGCTTCTTAGGCCTGCATCAGGTTCGCCTTCATTTTGTGGGTGCACCAGAATGTTGCCTAAGTAGGAGAACTAGATTGTATAGTGAGTTGAATGGTGACCTTCAAAAGATATGTTCACGTGGAACCTGTGAATTCGACCTTATTTAGAAATAGGGTCTTGGCAGCTGTAATTTAGTATCCTGAGATGGACCATCCTGGATTATTCAGTTGCACCCTAAATCCAATGACAAGTGTTCTTAGAAAAGCAGAGGGAGATTTGAGACAGAGCAGAGAAGGCCAAGTGAAATGGAGGCAGAGATTAGAGTGATGCAGCCATAAACCAGGGAATGCCTAGAGCCAACAGAGGATGGAAGAGGCAGGGTTAGATCTTTTCCTTAGAGCCTTCAGAGGGAGCTTGGCTTTGTCGACACCTTGATTTCAGACTCTAGTCTTCACAACTGTGAGAAAAAAAAATTCCTGTTGTTGTAAGCCACTAAGTGTGTGGCAATTTGTTACTGCAACCCTAGGAAACTACTGAAGATTAAATATCAAAAAAAAATCCCTGTCCCCAAATACATTTCCACTATTGCTAGAAATTTCATCATTATCAAGTTCATTCCTATGGTTTATATTGCAATCTTTTTTAAAATAAAATACATGTGGTCCTTGGGAAAGGTAACATATTTAAAAGATAATAGAATTATTTTTTCATATTAAAATTTGCTCTAAAACACCAGCTTGAATTGCAAAATAACTTGTCTGACATTTTGCCCAGTTATTCCTCATTATTTCAATGGTCCTCAATGATAGGAGCCAAGATTTGGAGAAATCTCAAGCAGTATTACCAGCTAAGAAGATCCCACCCTGTACTAATTTCATTATGTCCCTTGCCATGAGATAAGGCATCCATGAGGCTAATTGGAATATGTCATCAAAACTAACACCTTTCCCTCTCAGACATTGACACAGGTACCCAGAATCCCAGAATTCCTTGCCCAAATAGCTCTAAGCCTTATATAAAAGCTTATATATGCTTCTTCTATAGGTCTACCCTCTGTAGCGTGGATCACACCACCAGTGTACACACTCCAAAGTGCATGGTGGTTAATATAAGAGCCTCTTCTCAGCACAGAACAGAACAAGAAGTGAAGGGAAGAGGCTCGCTGGTGACAGGACCTGTCTCTTTTGGCATCATCACATTCTGGGCAAGAATTTGATAATTCTACACTCAAACATGGCCTTCCTGGTCTTTATAAAGATATATTTATCAAGGTAGAAAGATCAAACATTTTATTCAACAGTTTGTTAGCTTGGTCTAGAAATTAAATATTTAGACAAATGGAATATGGGCCTGCAGTTATACCCTTTCCCTGTGCCCAGCAGAAGCTAGGGGTGGCCCTGACTCCAAGATTCACACGGCATTTTAATAGCACTCTGTGAAGGTAGAGTAGTGAGCCAACAGAAGTCCATAAAAGGCAGGACATAAAAACAGTGCTGGAAGTGCCATAGGAGAGAAAACTTGGAAAGAAATTGGTCATAAAACCTAAGAACTGCATCAAGCGTGTAAATGACTACATGGTGAAAAGCAGATACAGACTTCCCCATCTCAGCTACTTGACTTTAGAAAAGATACTTAAAGTATTTGAACTGCAATTTCTTCAAGTATAATTGGGATGATTAAACCTATTCTGTGAGAATTCAGAAAGGAGTAAACTAAAGTCATTGCTTTAAGTGAGGACATGTACTGAGGGCCATATAAGTTATAACTCTCCTTGTGATAACTGATGACAATTTCTTTCCTGATATTGCTGGGGCTTGGTAGGATGAGGCTTGGCATGAGGTATAGCACTGGAGTGGACACCTTACTCAGAACATCAAATATCTCAAGTAATGAGGCAAGCTCTGTTATCCAAATTGAATTTTGCATGGACATATACCTATGTATGGTGAAATCGAGCTGCCAGAGACAACACTATAAAAGGGATTGCTTATTGCTTATCTGTTCTGCCCATTTTAAGCTGGAGTCATCAAGATGAGTCTTAAGTGTGATTTTCATTTTGGGTTAACTCAGACCAGATATCTTTCTGACATAATACAGAGGGAGTTATTATTAATTTTTAATAATAGAGTTCTTTTTAATTTATGAGAAAATAGGTGGGCTATTTCAAAATGAAAACTATATGTAGTTTATTAAGGCAATTTAAAAATAATTGCCTATAGTAAAATAAAAGTTATCAGTAGTACACTTTTAAATTTCATTCTCTCACTAATATCTGGTGAATCCTTGGTCAGCTGGGAATGCTGATGAGAATGGCTTTTGTTTCAGTTTAGCTCAGAGTTCCTTACCTCCTTCTCTTAGCACTTGTTAATTTCTTTTACGGGCTATATCGCTCTGGGTGGCTGGAATGATTGCTTCCTTGTATCAAGATCTTTACTATAATCGTAGAGATTTTTTTCTTTCTGTAGCTACAACCACTGAAGGTTTAGATTTTAAGTAACAAAGTCTTTACTAGTTGTCTCTAGGGGGGACACTCTTCCTCCACTACAGTGTGGGAAAAGCCAGCCTGCTTGCTGTGGCTTATTCCACAACCAGGAATGAATGGCCTCTCCTTCTGCTTTCTTGGGTCAGTATCCTTATCCTGTCTTGGCTTCATGTGATTGCTCTGTCTACCCACTTGATTCCACATTGTCCTTAAAGCAGTGACAGTGGGTAAGCTTTTAAGATTCATGGCATTTTTTTTCTTTCTACATTCAAAGAAGAACTTTCCAATTATATTATAGCTAAGAATTGATCCTCCATTAAGCAAAAATGTCAATACCAGTTTATTTTCTGTGTAATACCGCTAAACATACTCCCTGGCTATAGCAGTCTAAGTTTTATGATTTTTACTGTTTCTTACCAAGTAGCCATTTGGCTGCTGAATCACCCAGGATAGGGCAAAGTGAGAAAAAGAGAAGAAAATGATGGCCAATGTTATAGTACTAGGCAAGAATACTGTATCTTAGTGGTGATGGACAACTTCAATTCTAATTTTTAGGTGCCGTTCAGTAAGATCTTTCTTGTGAGCTTATTGATAGCTTAATGAATGTGGAAAGCTGAAAGAGGTAGTTAATACACTAAAAATCAGAATCAGATCTCGGAAGCTAAGCATGGTCAGACCTGTTAGTACTTTGATGGGAGACCACCTAGGAAGGCCAAGTGCTAGAGGTGTAAAAAAAATAAATAAATAAGGTATTATAAGCTGACAAGGTCCTTGCAATCTGTGAGAACAACCAAGGGTTGCCATGCCTAAAAAAATAAAAAATAAATAAAAAATAAATAAATAAATAAATAAATGAATGAATGAATAAAAGTCAGAATCAGGAGACAATAATATCTTTATATGGCAATGATGAGCAGAAACTACTAATGTCAGACGTAGTATGGATAAATGTATATTTCTGCACTGAAGTTGGAAAACCTGCCATCCCAGTGCAGGATGAGAGATGTGTCTTAATAGCTGGACATTTGCCAAAGGCTCAGTCTCCACATCAGTATTAGAGGAGGATGTGGCCTTCAAAGTACTTCACACGCTCTGGCCTTTACCTTCCTGTCTAGCCTCATGTCTAATGACATTTTCTCCCAAAGCACTCCCTTCACACAGGTAATGGGGAGGTAGATGTTAGCTCAATATAAAGAAGAATTTTCTAACAATAAAGCTGTCCAAAAATAGAATTAACTTTCTCCAGAAGCAGCTCATCCCCCCAGCAATAACAGGGGTTCCAGCTGAGGCTTAATAACTTTTGTAGGGTAATTGGAAGTGAGATTGAAATAGTGTAACTAAGGAAATAGACTTTGGAATAAAAAAAAAGTTCAAACTCTCTCTAAATAGATGCATTATTTTGGGCAGAATGGTGGTTTCTGGAGCTCAGTGGCCTGGTTTTCAATTCAGGTCTTCCACTTACTAGCTGTGTGACCTCGGCATGTCATTAAAGTTCTCCTGGCCTCAATTATTTTGTCTATAAAAGGTAGACAGCAATAGCACCTTCCTTGTAAGTGCTACTCTCAGCATCATATGAGGATTAAGAAAGTAAACATACATAAAACTTTTAGAACAATATCTGGCATATAGTAAACATTTAATAAATGTTGATAATTATACTTAATTACTTAAACCTATGTTTCCTCCTTGATAAAAAAAAAGATAATATTTACCTCATAGATTTTATTTGAAAATGAAGTATGATTAACATAATATTTAACACACTATAAGCAACTACGATTATTAGTCTGATGAAAATGTTTTGCAGTATATAATAGTTAACATTTCTTACAAACCTGAGATTCTGTGATTAAATGACTCAACGATGGCTAGATAGCAGAAGAATTTTCCCAGCATGCTCTGTAGAGGCAGGTGCCTATAACTTGTATAGTGAAAACAAGACATTCCATCATTTCATCCAATTTAATACATTAATGATGGGGGGCTGGGGGAGGAAGAAGATGTGGGATAAAGAAAGAAAATGAAAACTCGAAGATAATTCTCAGTCCCAATATTCCATGAAACAACCTACAGACAATTAGGTTCCAAAAGAGAGATAAAGAAAAAAAAAAACCTGCACTGTCATATTATTTTCTGGTAGGCAATGCATTTGTTAGTCCTCATTATTATTGTATTTTCATTGCATTTCAAAAATATGTATTTTTCAGGTTGAAGGACAGAAATGGATTTCAGAATTCCTACATAATTTTTTTCAACTGTATTCTAAATACCATGAAGTCTTTCTTAGTCTAATCACCTATGCTGAACTGTCAGCATCAAGACACATGTGAATTGTGATTCTCTGTGAATAATATTTTTTTAATATGTTTCTTGACATGTGGACTCAAAGATATTTCTAATACATGTCTTTCAACTTCTCTCTTCTATTCAGGTATTAAAATGCTAGAACCAAGACACTATTCTCATAGTTTCTAAGTTCTATGAATTGAAATTGAGCCCTCCTTCCAATTGCTTTTATTTTATTTAGTATTCTAAATGAGCTATTCATTTATACCTCTGTGTAATAAATACTAATGTGTCTGCATTCAGTGTTCCCTACAGAAGATACAAAGGGAGTTAAGATCTCCTTCGATATTTTTAGGTTAATATACTCTAGTTGGGGTGGAGGTAGGAGGAGAAAGTAAGAAATATGTCTATAAAATAGTTAAGTAATAGCACAAACAGTTGGCTCTTTACAAGATGGGCACTTTCAGTAGTTAGAGGTTCAGAAATGACTTTTGACTGATGCAGGGGGTGTTATCCTTCTTAAAAGGTGTTACTTCACTTATATGCAGAATCTAAGGAACAAAAAAGAACAAACTCACAAATATAGTGGACAATTTGGTGACGGACAAAGGGGAGGAGGGTTAGGGGGCTGGGAGAATGGGCTGAAAGGTTAAAGAAGTACATATTAGTAGCTGATGGATGGTCATGGTGATGGGGAGCACGATGCAGAGAATGCAGTTACCATTAATACGTTGGCTAGGTGGAGGGTCAGGGGAGGGAAGGAGTAATTGGGGGGATCGTTTTATGAACTATATAGATGTCTAACCAATGTAGTATATACTTGAAACTAATTTAAATAAATAAATTTTTTTAAAAAGATCATTGAATCTATGGAAAATATGGAGGAAAAAAAGTGTTGCTTCGAGGCAAGAGCAAATGCTGTCTCCTGCCATCTATACTCTGATGATGTGCAGAATAAACTCATTGAGCCTCTGTTTCTTTATCTGAAGAATGAGAACAATGACGCCTTCTCCCTTACTGGTTGTAAGAATTGTAGATAATGTATAGATGATGTCAGTCATATGAAAATAGTAGATAACTGTAAGCTCATTATCTTTACTTTGACATATAATGTGGCTAGGGTTAAAAAGGATAAATAAAATTCAGAAACATACATGAGGATTTGAAATCTGAGTGTGTATGACTCATTGAGGAGAGAAGGAGTAAACAACAATAGTAGAAGTTCCAAGCTGACAGTGGTGGGGGTTGAGAAAACTTGGAAAAAAAATATGAGCAGCCCAGAAAGGAGGGCACTGAATCCCAAACTAGTTATATGAAAAATATATATACATATATATGTGTGTATGTGTGTGTATACATATATATATACATATATATATATTGTAAAATCAGCAAAAGAAAAAATCAGTAAAATCAGTATGTATGTATGTATGTATGTATGTATGTATATATCTATATCTATATCATCTATATCTATATGTGTGTGTGTGTGTGTGTATGTATATACACACATACATACATACAAACGGGAGTGTATCTCTTTTTTCAAACCTGAAGCTTATATAACTGGCTACCCTAAGAAGCATTTTCATATAAAATTAGGTACAAAAATGTGTGTTTAAGTGAGGAAATAAATCACAACATGCTGCAAATTTTTAAAGGCTGATAGATTCAAGAAAAATCACAAAATTTAGAAAAATAGCATAATGTGATAGTGAATATATACCACTAAATTGGATTACAATCTATTCGCAACTAAAATTACTGTTAGATCCAAAAGTCAAAGCAGAAAGACATGGAAATCTTAATTGATTTGAGCTAAAATATCATTCTTTTGCTGATTTTACAATAGCATACGACCACATGAATGTGTTGCTGGATCCACTACCCATGAGTAGCCTTCAATGTTAATCCTCATTAATTTTGTGGCAAACTCACCTCTACATAAAGACAGTGGGAAACCATTAGAATGAGTCATTGGAACTATTGTTTTAGGAATATGAATCTAGTGTTGTCACAGCTGGGAAAACAACTGACTGTAGCAAGATCCACTCTTGGAGGTCAAAAAAATGAGAGGCATCAAAGAGAGTATTAACACTTACTAGATGACTAACATGATATGGACAATAACAGAGAGGGAGGAATCTGAAGTGACAGGAACGTTGAGCTCATACGACTGAGAGAATGTATATTAGAGGCTATGATAAGAAAGCAGATACTGTCTATAAGAAAGCCTCTCCACTTCATAATGGCCATGGATGTTGGGAGGTAAGCACATTAAGCAGTATGGGAGAAAGATCAATGTCCCTTTTCCATCCTAATTGGCCACATCAAATATAGACATAAAATGAATAGTTAGTTATTCCAGTGCTTAGGTTGGTTAGGAATCAGGGAAAGACTAAGTTTCTTCAATGGTAAAACTGTCGTCAGAGTTTAGGGATACCCAACTTAACCTAGACCCAATGTTTAGGAGATTCCAAAGGAAAATATACTCATAGCAAAAAGAAGGCAAATTATTCATGGTTATTGTGGGGAAGTCTCTGCTAGTTCCTAAATGGGAACAGTAGTAATCTGGGAGCCACCATGTGCAGAGCCTTCTCTTAGAATCTAGTCCTGAATCCCAATCCCATCTATGATAGGGAAATGGAAACACATAGACATTAAGTGAGAGAGTATTTTCCCACAGTGTCTACGCTGAGTTGGCCTGTGCAGGAGCCTGGGCACTGGCTTCCAGATGAAATGAAGACTGAGCAACCAAAATAAAAGGGAGTAGCTGGCTAAACACAGGTAAGAAAACCACTCAGCCATGTAAAGAAGCAAGAAAGGTACCACATCTGTATTCTATCTTCAGAAGGCAAATGGACTCAATCCACCATCCTCTTGGACACTAACCTAGAGAATGATTCTAACTCCTTGGCAGTTTACTTTCTTATTTAATCATCACATTCACTAATAGACAAGCAATGTTATTCTACTTTACAGATAACCCAATATACTCCAAGTTTAGCTACTTTATCCAAGACGATAGAGCCATAAAGCAAGCACCAAGATAATAATAATGATATATAACATAGTATTTAAATAGTTTAACTACATTAGCTCATTTAATCATCACCACAACCTTAAAAGGTACTGCTGTTATCGCTATCTCCATTTCATGTGTGAGGCAGCTGAGGCATGATGAAGTCAGGTAGCTTGTCTGAGGTCACACAGCTTATCAGAGGTGAGGGTGGGGACTGAACAAAGGCAATTAAGTTTCAGAACATATGATATTCACAATGTGCTGTTTGACTCCAGGATTTCAAACTAAGATTTCTGATTCCACATCATCCTTCTACAGCTCACTACACCACCCTACCCACACTCACAACTGGATCCTACTCATGTAGAGAGAGGATAAATCTGTCTCAAGTGCTGATAGGAGAAGTAGGAAGAGGAAGAAGCACTTGGAAGGGAGGTGATCAGTCCATTATTAGAAGTGCAAAATGGAGATTTGTGAATGTCCCTGAGGAAAAGGAGCCTTTGGAGATTTGTCCTAGAAATGTAGATTTGACAGGCAGCAGCAGGTGGTAAGAGCTGGAGCCCTGAAATAGGATTTTCTCATGTATAATTATGTGATTAAAATAATGATACCTTAGAGTCATTTAGTACTTTATAATTTTCAAAACACTTTTACATATACTATTAGATTTAATCACCTGTAATATTTTAAATTTAAGTATACTGAACCTGCTGCATATTACCAAAATGTATTTTTATTCCAGAGGTAAAAGAACAAGATGACATAAAAAGGCCAGGAAACTGACATTTATTGCACTCATGCCAAGAAATGTGCAAGGTGTTTATGCCAGTATCTTACTTAATCCAACAACAAATTTTGAGAGTAAATCACACTCTCACTTTACAGAAAAGGAAATGAAGGGTCTGAAAGTTTATGTAAATTGCTCAAAGTCACACAACTAACATTAGTGTTCAGGCCAGGTTCTCTTGGGTCTAACTGTGGAGCTTGTTCTCTTAGGCAAAACTACAACATGCTTCTTTTGCAAAGTCTTTCCAGTTGTCCTAGGCTCTTATGTGTCATCCAGCAGATGACACTGCCCAGATATATAGTTCCACGTTTTGGCTTCATAGTATTCATTTATTAATTTCTGTTTGTTCTGGACACACATCACTTACACATTCATACAAAATGAATAGAGTGAAAATTACAAAATCTGTGTCAACACATTCCCACATGATCACCAAATTCCTGCTCCTGCTTCAAGCCAGTTCACCTGATTGCAGTTATCTTCCACATGGGGACAGCTTTTGTTCTAGAATCAAGCTATAGCCCCATCAATGTTATTTCTCATACATTAAGACTTGATGAATTAACAGATTTTATCTGCTTTCTCCATCTCTCTTTTATTCTTTACTACCTGTCTCCTAGCATCTTTTGAACTCATTAATTTCAACCCAGACACCTACCGTGTTTTCTCTAGTCAATCTACAGCTAACCACACCTGGTTGTTGACCACTTTTACTAAGATATTTAGGGGTCAGGAAGGCCATCGAAATAAGCATGACATCAGACTAGATCCCGACAGAAAAAGCCAAACATGCCAACTTGAATAAATGTGTTTGTTGGACCCAGTCTTGCCTGGAAAAGTTCCAGGCTACATGCTCAAAGCTGCATATCAAGCATCTAGAATGAGGGGTCTCGAGTAGAGGCAGTGTGATGTAGTAGTTAAGACTACATGGTTTGGGGTGAATCTTGTTTTCAGATCCAGCCCCCATTTTTTGTTTACCTTGTAAGTTGGAACCATTTTTTAAAGACATTTGAGACTCAGATTCCCCATTTATAAAACTGAAGTATAATACCTACTTCAGGGTTGTTATATGAATTAACGAATGTGAAACATTTGTTGCCTATGCAGTACTCAATGATGCTGCTACTACTTATCTTGTAACTTTTATTACTAAGAGTTACAAGAATGAGATTTTTGAAAATTTACGCCTCTATTCAAAATGTTACTGTAACTGCTTAGGGAGTTAAGTGTGACACAGACCAGTGGTTCCCAAACTTCCCTGCATATTAAAATCACCCGGGGAGCTTTTCAAAATTCGGCTGCCCATCCCATCCTAGTTTAATCAGAAGGTCTAGTGTGGAAACTAGACATCCATAGTTTTCAAAGATCCCCAAGTGATTACAATCTGAAGCAAAGTTCAGGAACCATTGATACAGAGTTGCTTTCAGTTTTTTCTAACAACTATTTCAAGAACAAATGTCTCTGCACGCTAACCTCCATGACCCATCAAGGAAGAGCAGTGACCCCGGCTTCCCTTCTCTGTTCTACCTTCCTCCCCTTAGTACATGCACTTCATCAATGGAACTTTTGTTGAGACTTCTTCAGTGAAACGATGAAGGCAGAAGAATGTGGGATATTAAGCAGAGAGCCATTGGGGAGGTTGTAGAGGCTACAAATTCAGCAAAATGGGGCTTGAAGAATTTAGGCCTCTGGGGCTCCGCCATGATAAGAGCAGTTATTCAAATCCCAGTCAGTCCCTCACTGGAGCCAGAGCCCTTTCAATTATCCAGGATATCCTCCAGGATAATTCATTCCTGCTTCTGCTCCTGTTAATGTACCAAGATAGAAAAATGCTGAGCTTTACAACTAAAGATTACAATGTCCCTTTGCAAAGGAATTAATGAACAGGGGAGATTAAAGGTGCCAGAGAGGGTATTTGTTTGGCAACTCAAAGGTAAATCCAGACACTAGTAAGAGTAAGAACAGATTTTAATCAGTAACAACTATTGCAATAGGGAAAAGAGTCCAATGTGAACTGTACTCATCTTCAGTTTATGAGTAAGTATTTTTAAAAAGGGATGAGGGAATGGGTGGGGGTGAGCAGGGGCTCAGTAGAGTAGGGAAGTAAAAAATTACAAAAAGTTGGAAGGAGGTTGGTCTGTGTGAAATTCATCTAACTGGTGCTTATCAAAATTCAACTCCTACCCTCCCACAGACACAGGAAGACAGGGCCCTACCTTCAGCTGTTCACTGGAACAGATAGTAAGTAAATTCTTTTGGCAGCCATGAGTCATCCCATGAATGACTAGGGTCATCCTAAGGATGCGGCCTATGCTGTTAGAACCATGTTGGTGTTATTCCAGCTTTTTGTTGTTGTCGTTGTTCGAGGCTTTATCAGCCAAGGTTAGGGCCTAGTGAAGAAGAGGGCTCAGAAGAGCCTGGCTAGTGTTTGGTCAAGGGGAGAATCTCTGTCAAGACAGAGTATTGTTTTATCTTTCCTTTCCCTTGTGTCAGCAGGTACCTTTCTGCCATTTGATAGGATTAAGGCAAAATAAGCATCTATGTAGCTTGTGCTACATAGCAAAGCTGGGTAGCACAGGCCTGACCCATAACGAGGAGATTCTTGCACTTGACATCAGGGCCTCTTGTTTAGCACTGACTCAGACCCCTTGTTCCACTGGATCTCTCTGCTATCTGGGGGAGAATGCTGAAAAGAAAGTGGCAGATAGCTAAAGAAACCCCACAGAAGTGGTAGTCCTGGCCTTCAAGATCTCAACCCATTCATCAAGATCCAGTGGCCTCCAGGGCCATGGAGCCTGCAGTGTTGCCATGGTGGCATGTGTAAGCTAACCCTTTCTGGACTCCAATTCCTTGAAAGTAATTTTTTTTTTAGGATTCTGCAGGAAAAAAAAAAGAACCCTGAGCCAGGTTATCCCATAAACCATTACTATATAGCCAGATGGGAAAAGTTATCACTTAACCATTTCTTAACATGGTATAGCTTGGCCATTCTCTTGAGACTGGGGCACGATGGTGAAGAATGTAAGTTCTTGGACTAGACTCACTGGGTGACATCCCAGCTTTGCTGGGAGATTTTGGGCATCGCTTCTCTGTGGATCAGCTCCAATCTATAAAATGGCTTAATAATCTTGTGATAATTACATGATGAATATGTTTAAAGTAGTTAAAACTGTTTCTGAATATAATTGCCATTGTTATCCCAGTTTCCGGTTACTTCCCAATTGCCTTCCTCTTTGGCAAAAAACTTATGCTGTGGATTACAGGTTTTTCTTGAAATTTCTTAAGTTTCTGTGATTCAGACCCACTTTTATCTTCTGATTTCTCTCTCTCCTTTTTTTTTTTTTAATGTTCTTTCATTCCTTTCTATTTCCCACTATCCATTCAAATTAGGCTATCCCAGCATTTTGTCTGTGGTCATCTTTGTCTTGATCTCTATATGTTCCTTTCAAACAATTCGTTTCTTCCTGTAGCTCCTTCCTGTAGGTAGATGACTCCATGCCTCTGCTCCTGCCTTCAAATGGGTCTTGAGATCTGGCCTTTTGGTTTATACTTCTGTATTGGTTCAGTGGTTCATATGCTTTGACATCAAAAAGACTTTGGGCTTTGCTAGAAGAATGGCATAATTAGCAAATCACTTAATTTCTCTAAGTCTTAGTTTTCTTCCTGATAAAATGGGGGTAATAATAATAGTTTCTACCTCATAGAATAATTATAAGCATTAGATGGATATTTTATATTGAATTCATGGTAGAGTGTCTGATGCATAAATTGTGTTCTAGCTATACTACTTGACTTCTCAAATCCAACATGTTCAAGACCCAGGTTACTTTACTGCTCATTTCCCACAAAAAACATATTACTGTTAATGGTACTATCATTTTTTTAGTCACTTGTTTTCATCAATTGAGTTATCCTTGACTCTTATCTCTCTTTTGCTTCATATCTGATGGGTCAGCAAATTCTGTTGACTTTTGTTATTCAGGTTTTTGCTGATATCTATCCTCCCCACCACCACAATTTTTGTTGTCATTTCCGTGTATCTTGTTCAGTTTAATATGGCAGTCTGCTAAATAATATTTTTGATTTTGGAGCCCCACTACCTATAATGGGATCATTAATTACTACTGACAGAATCAGGGTCACAGACAATGTTAAAGGCCTGAACAGGATGGAAGTGTGTGTGTGTGTGTGTGTGTGTAAAAATTTAACATTGAATATATCCTCAATGTTAAGTCACAAGCTCCATCATTTCCTTTGCTTTTTTATTGTTTGGTGCCTGAAGTTTTTTTTTTTTTTTTTTCCCCCAATAGCCTCTGTTAACACTATTGATGCCAATCCTTTGATGGTATAAAGATCAGAATTGTCCAAAAGTGACCCTGGCAGCTAGCTTGGACTTGGGACCTTCATCAAAACTCAAATTCAGAAGTGGTTTCCTCCCTCTACAGAGGATACTACAACATCTCATGGGTCCCAAAGATGCCACATTCTTGCTATCTGCCTTCCATAGACATTTCCTATAAATAGCTAGCATTTATTTAGCCAGATTCAGACTCATGTGGCTAAATAATCTTTGCATTCACTGTGATGCTTAATTTTAATGTGCAACTTGACTGGGCCAAGGCATGCCCAGATTAAACATTATTTCTGGGTGTGTCCGTGTACATTTTCTGGATGAGGTTAGCATTTGAATCCACACACTCAAATCTTATAGATTGTGTTATACTTGTACACATTGGAGAGGGCAATCCATCAAGGACCTATGTAGAGCAAAGAGGAAGAAAAGAGAGGAACTCAACCTTTTCTGCTTCCTGCCTGCCTGCCCTTGGACTGAGATTTATGCCTTTGGCTCCTCTGGTTCTCAGGCCTTTGGACTTGAACTGAAACTTGCTACCAGTTTTCCCGGGTCTCCAGCTAGCAGACTTCTCAGCCTCCATAATTTCATGAGTCAATCCTCAAAATAAATTTCTTCCTTTATATGTATATTATTGGTTCTGTTTAGGTGGAGAACCCTAATACACCCAATATATGCTGAAATGAGACTTTCTTAGCTACATATAATGAATACCCCTGATATTTTTATTTGATAGTATTTGGCCCTTAAATTACTCTTGAGCAATTTGGCTGGGCAGCAGGACCTCATTTCTTAGCCAGCCTCCTTACGAACAAACCAGCTATTTTCTGTATGTGGTCCACCGCACTTGCTGTACTGTCTCTTATATTCAAATATATTTAAAAATTGAGTGAATATTTGAGAAGAAGACTACATGATAAAACGTCTTTTATCTTATGTAAAATAAGGCTTTATCAACAGGGTATAAAACTTCTAGATGTAATGAAAAAACAATCTAGGTGTTTGACACAAGCCATACATTCTCCAAGTATTTGCCTTTTCTTTCTCACAAGATGTTCAGTATCATTTAAAATATTTCTTTTTAATTTTTGATTTTTAAACTGATTTATTCTGGCCTAAAATAGTGATTAATGGAAAGCAAAGCTGTCTGTAATCATATTCTGGCAGCTAGTTTTTTTGTCCAAATTCAAGTAAAGTATCTAAAAATTCCAATTCCAATCAAGAGTAATGGAGACTGACTTTATCTTCTGTATGGATTGAATGTTTGTGTTCCCTCCTCCCACTCACATGTTTAAGCCCTAACACTCAATGCAATGGTATTCAGAGGTGGAGCCTTTGGGAGGTAATTGGGTTTCAATGAGGTCACAAGATTTAGAGCCACTTTGATTTGATTAGTGTCCTTATAAGAAAAGGAAGAATGGCCAGATCTCTCTCCATCTCACTCTCTACCATGTGAGGACACAGCAAGAAGGCAACAGAGATCCGCAAGCCAGAAAGAGATTCCTCATCAAGAACAGAATCCACAGGCAAGGGTCCCAAAGACTCCAAATTCTTGCTATCTGCCTTTCACAGACACTTCCTATACACAGCTAGCACCCCAAATTCAGACTCATGTTGCTAAATAATCTTTGCATTCATTCACTGTGCTGCTTAATTTCAATGTACAACTTGGCCAGGTGCCCAGATTAAACATTATTTCTGGGTGCGTCTGTGTGGGTTTTTCTGGATAAGGTTAGCATTTGAATCCGCACACTCGAATCTTGTAAAGTGGATTGGATGATACCTGTGCACATTGGGGAGGGCAATTTCTTGAGGATCTAAATAGAGCAAAAAGGAACAAAAAAGATCCTGGACTTCCCCATCCTCCAGAACTGCGAGAAAGAAATGTCTGTTACAGTTTAAGCCACCCAGTTTATAGTATTTTCATTATAGGAGCTCAAAATTATTAAGAGATCTTAAACGATAAAAACATAAGACAAAACAGGTAAAGCAATAGTTTTCAGACGTTGAACAACAGAGTGTACATAACAGTAATCTCCTAGAGAAAGGAAACAAGCAAGATGAACCCTATGATTGTCCCAGGCTATTGACTGAGTAGAATTTTGAGGCAACAGTGTAAAGATGGAAATCGTAAATGGAGCCTGGCAGTTATTCTGAGTTGAGAAAAACAGGGACACCAAGGAAACTAGAATTTATGGGGCAGGCTATTAGAGACAACATAGCTTCACAACGGGAGAGTTCTGAAGACCTTCAGAGTTTCGCTCCAGCTTTAGCTGAGTGCTGATCAGTACACATGGACAAACTACCAATACCTGGTAAAGAACCATCAAAAAGAAGCAGGAATAATAATCCCTGGAACTCATACAATGACAAAACAGTTCTCATTTCCATCAGCCAAAATGGAAATACCTCCTCGTATATATGCATCAATTGGAGTTTTCAAAAGAATTCTACCTTAGAAGTAAGATCAGTTAGCTCTCAAAAAAGCTGTGTTATTCCCAATTAACACATTTAAAAAACATGCCTCGAAAGGATAAAACAAGTGATTTAACTGCGTTCCAGAACAAAGTTCCAAACTATT
Source organism: Eidolon dupreanum (assembly GCA_028627145.1). Classification (NCBI taxonomy): domain Eukaryota; kingdom Metazoa; phylum Chordata; class Mammalia; order Chiroptera; family Pteropodidae; genus Eidolon; species Eidolon dupreanum. The sequence continues at coordinate 98,070,889 of CM053503.1, read as the reverse complement.
TAAAGTAATGAAAAAACAAAACAACTAACAAACAAAACAAAAAAGTGCCGGCACTCACCAACATCAAATTCCCATTGTCTGGCATATATGAAGAGTGTCACACATCCCTAACTCATTGGGGAAGGAAGAAACTGTTTCTTGACTGAATGAAGAGAATGATATGTGAGCTGTCCACTTTTCTGTCCATTTTTGTTTGTTTGTTTGTTTTTAACATTTTATTTTGTGAGGAGGTTACAGTAGGGGAGCACTAAACTAGGTTGACCCACCTAAACTATCTCTTTCTCATAGTCTGTGAACACCAGTGCATAGCATCTATTGTTTAAACCTTGATTTGACATTGAAGAAAACTAATAGTTACATCTTTGTTACTATATCTGAATAATCTATGGAGAAGAAATTACTGGTTGGATCTCAATGAAGTGCAGAGACACAATATAACCCATTAAATATATTAATAAAATACATTAAAATATATTTCCTTTAAGTAGGATTTTTCTGAATTTGTAAATTACAAATAAATAAGAACTATTTCTGGTGTTATTTATTTTCTAAAAAACAATATGGTATCAACAACTCACAATATTACAGTATCCAGTCTAAGTCATTCAAAGTCATTTAGCATACTGTGAAGAAACTAGCACATCCAGAGTTGATTCTACTATTTATTAGTTCTATGACTTGGACAATTTATTTAAATTCCCTGAGCCTCAATATATACCTTTATAAAATGGAGATAGTGACACCTCCTAGGATTACTGTACTGATTAAATGAGTTTGTGAAAATAAAGAATTTCACTCAGCTCTTGGTACTCAGGAGGTGATCAACAGATAAAAATCCCCCTTCTTTCCCTTCATATATTATTGTTGCCTAAATATCTTAGTATAATTTAAACTTTTAATCCAGTAATGAGCAGATTCATACCTTTACTCAATATTTGGAAAAATAAATTTGTTTGCTTCCTGATCAAGTTGGCAGACACATGCGTGTCAAAATATTGAAATTAGGGTATGCTAGTACAAAATGGAACGACTCCTTAATAGCATCAACAATGGGAAGAATGCCTCAGCAAATCAGATTTTTTGGAGAAAAGTGGATGAGACCATATTAACCTGTAAGCCAGAATGCAGGAAAAAGCCAAAAGAAGGCTGCATTAGAAATATGAGCTGTTCTTCCTAACAGAACCCTGGAAAGGCTTCAGGCTTTCAAGATCATTAGGCAGAGAAAGTAAAAAGGGTTATGGGATAATAATCTGAATAATTCACTTTGAAACTGTCTATATAAAAGCAAAATCAGTTGACTCTTTCAATTCAAGTATACCTATATACACCAAGAATCAGAAAGCAGTGGAGTTTGCCACTCTATCTAAAAGTAGAAAATAGTTTTCCTAAAATTTTAAACCATCTCTCTATAATAAAGTTTGGATTCCAATAAGACTATGTGTGCCTAAGAATAAAGCACTTCTCTTTCAGTAGAGAGGAAGGACAGTTTGCCTACACACTTCCCAGCTGTGCACCCCAAAAGGAAATCTGACAGCCTATTTGTCCTGCTCAGTCACCCAGAACTTGTAGACTTGTGGTCAGTCCTTCAATTTTAAGGAAGATTTTTGTTTGTTTGTTTTTGGTTTCCTTGTTTTAAGAACCATAGTCAGATTGTAGAAGAAGCTTAGATCAACTATCCAGTTATCTATGGTCATCCACCTCATTGATTACTAATAAATATGATAGAAAATCAAAGACAAGTAGGCACTTAAAGAAAAGGAGTACCAAAATGAATACACAGGTCAACCACTCAAGAGAAAAATAGCTATAATTCTATGAAGATGAAGTAACATTTTTTTTTAATTTTTAAAGAGAATTGAGATAATAGTTATTTTCATTATAATAGGACTACTAGGGGAAAAGAACATTGAAAGAACACAGAAAGTACTTGAACTTAAAACATAGTTGACCAAAAAAAAAAAAAGATGAGAAATGAAGGTGAGTTAATCACACAGAACCTGCAGCCAGTAGGCTGTTATGACTTGGACAATTTATTTAGACTATAATTTCTTCATTTTGCAATTAATTTGAGAGTTAAAACTGGGAGACAAAGATAGAAAGTTAGAAGATGTATACCTAACAGAATCCAATATTATGATTTAACAGCTTGACAATTTAAATTTAAAATGAAAAGTTAATTAAGAAGGAGAAGGAGGAAAATTACTTAACTATGAAAGAGGAAGAGAAGAAAATTTACTGGAGAGATAAAGAGAAGTGTTTAATGGGCATATGAATGAAACAAGGTTGAAACCTAGACACATCCTTACAAAACTTCAGAACACCAGAGATAAGAAGATCCTAAATTTCCTGAGAGAATAAGATGAAATACCTCAATAATAAATAAGCAATAATTAAATTGGTAAAGCATTAGATGCTGGAATAGTACTTCAAAATTAGGAGAAAAAATCTAACCATACATAGTCAAGCTTGTAAGCCAGAATAGGCTATGTAATGCTGAGGTAAGAAATGACTCCACGTGCTTAAGTTCCATACCCATCTTGGGTTAGCTATGGCTATTCCACAATGTCTTCATTCCAGGATCCAGTCCCCTCTCTGGGTTATGGCTGTTTTTGGGAGACAGAGAAAGAGTATACCAAGAAGAATGACTAAAAGATGAAATTGGTCTTATTCTTCAATTATTATGACTTAGAAACCGGAAGGTTTTTTTATGTCACAAAGCCTGGCTTCTTCTAATAAAGAGAATAGAGATATGATTAGAAACCATCAGACAAAGAACTCTACAGGAAAGTCTTACTTAAAATATAAAGCAAAGCAAAATGTGCCATGCTTTGAACAATTGATAGGAACTTTAAAAAGATAATTATTTTGATAGGTACATTTTCTTTTTATCAGCATATTCTATATGATGTTGAATTATATTTCTTTCTATGGGTTCAAAGACACTACTTGGTTCTAAAAGGAGTAGTATTTGGATAATCAAAATGTCAATACCATTTATTTGCATTTAGATTTTTAGAATCTCAAACTATTGAGATATCTGAATTATGGTTTTATACTAAAAGTAAATTTTGTAAGTCTTGATACTCCAATAATTGTACAGGAAGAAAAAAGGTAGGAAGTAGAGTAGATTATTGTGGGAATATGAATTTCCTCTTACTTTTTTTGGGTTTAAAATTGATGGCAGAAAATCATTGGCCCAGGTATTTTGTTTGCATTGTAAGGAAATCTGTAGAACAAAAATAATATAACTCTCAAAATTTAGAATAAGGAGAAAAACTTGGTGGGTGGTAGAATAAGTGAACTGAATTTTTAGTCTTCAATAAGTGAATAAAAGAAAACAATATGAAGTTGATAAATCAAGTGATGGAGTCATATCCATGTTATTAAAATATTGTTAACCACCAGAAATCTAGAAATATGAATAGTCAAAAGTGGTTACTTGTGAGGTAACTGGGAATGGCAATTTCATCATGGCATTTTTCATTGCATTTTATACCCTTATGTCTACATATTATTTTTATTATAAATATTGATCAAACTGTAGCAAATATGATAAAATTTAGATAATTTTAAAGTAGAAAGTGTTTATAAGCTATCATAATACTTACATGGCAAAGTTATTTGAGGAGAAAATGAGATACTGAATTCAGGAATGATTAGTACATGGTAAATACACATTCACAAAATTGTGTTGTATATAGTTTTTTTCTCAATTTATGTGTCTCATTTTAGTTTTTTAATAGTTTCATCCATTTATTACAATCAGATTTATCTCCTCCCAGGCTGTAGAGGAAATCATCCTGCTTTTGATTGTCATGTCTGTTCATTTTTCTGAAGAAATTGACAGGTTGATGTCCCATTTAATTAGGGTATTTTTCTTATCAAATATTTCCTTTCATTCAACCATGTGATAGTTTTTGAAGAACCTATTATATGCCAGGCATCATTCTAGGTAGTGGTGATGGTGCCCATTTACACAGATGGCTATCAAGGATATGCTGCCTTTGAGGATCTTATAGACTGTCAGGGAAGATATCAGGCAATTTCAGGACATTGTGGTGACTTCAAGGACAGAGGTAAGTGAAGATATTTTAACAGTACAAGAAAAGCATTTTCTAATTCACCCAAGTGGGATCTGAGAGGTGTCCTAGAGTAAGTGATGTTTGAGTTGCTCCTCAATGGCTGGAAATTGATGGTCAAATTTAGTGAAGAATTGGGTACAGCTTCTTAGGCAGAGGGAACACTAAGTGCAAGTCATGGAGACATCAAACCAGATGGGTTTTTGGGGGGTAAAATTAAGCAGTGTGTGTGCCTAGTCTAGAAGTTTTGTGTGAGAGAATGGATGAAGATTAAGCCAGAGATGGAAATAGTACAATCGTGGAAGAGTTTATTCTGGAGCATTATTCTGGAGCTGTTCTTGGAATAGTAAACTAGGTCTTATAGACCAGAGTAATCACTCCCTACTCAAGCCTTTCTGTACCTCTTTTTCAGGTTTTATTCACAGTCTTCCACTCATCAAAAATGGCATGCATTTCATTTTTCCTTAGTAAGATTCTGTATTACAAGAGGCAAAGACTGACTTATTTGTATCTTCTGTAGAAGTTAGCACTGGTTTTGGTATGCAGTGGTACTAAATATGTAGCTGTTGCATTAAAATGTTTAGGAACATGTATATTTGATCCAGCGTGATAAATCCATGAGTCTAATTCTTAGAATGTCAGCTAAATTGATAAACACTGTGTCATTGTAGATGTATTTATTTCTTCCACATGAACTTTGGCACAACTGATTTTAGAATATATCTTTTTGGGGAATTGCTGAGATTGAATGAGAAATACAAATGAAATGCTACACTACTTTCTCAATTTATTTTTACAATTAAGACTTCCTTAAGCTTAAAATGGAAATGCTTTTCATCAGAATATACATATGTATTCAAGAATAACATTCAAAAATAAAAGGAATGTTAAAAATAGTATTTTGTTCTTTTGTCAGTCCATACTGACAAAGTATTGTGGCATTTTGAGCAAAGGCTAGATTCTCATTTTCAAATGAGGGCTTGATTTATTTTCTAAGTTATGTGTTGTGTTATCAGCCAGACACCTCATTAAAACCTGGATTTATTAAAACAGAGTAAATAGCAACTCCTAGCATTGCTTCTGCAATGTTCATTATAACAAACCCAACCAAAAATTTTGAGTGGCTACAGAGTAAGGAAATAACTAATTAGTGAGATTCATTATAATGAAATAAAAGGAGTTAGGAAATACAACATGAATAATATAAGGCCAGGATATTTTGTATATAATCACAGGGGAACTCCAGGAAAACATTACACTAGTTTCCAATAATGTAAAGCATTGAATTCCCCATGGAAGAACAAAATGATTTTATCACCTTTTCTTTTGATTTAATTGACTCTTATTATGTTAGCGTAAATCAAACGGTCATTTTATTATGCAAAACAATCTTCCTTGGTGTCCCCATATCAACTGTCTAGACCATGTGTCTGGCACATAGGTGCTCAGTAAATGTTGATTGGACATAATTGAACTTCTAGATCATTCACCTTTTCTTGGAAAGTCAACTCAGAATAAATTCTGTTAATTTTGTAAAATTGTTACTGAACTCAAGGGGTCTGTTTTGCCCACATGTGTCAAACCCCAAAGAGATATGGATAGGAGTTTGTGCAAAGAAAATATAGGTTTATTTAAGGAAATGGCACCAAGCCCAGAGGCACAGAGGAACTAACATTCAATGACCTGACTCCCTGATGGCCTCTAGGGGGTAGTTTATATAAGGGAAAACTCATTAGCCATGGTAGCTAAGGAAGTTGGAGTTGTGGGCTCTACTGATTGGTCAGGGCCAAGAAGCAGTTGATCATTTCATCAGGTCCTGATTTCATGGTGTGGTCCTGTCTGGTTTCAAGATGATACTGGTATAGTCATTGTTCCACCTTCATGGGTATAGAGCTGCAAGATGTTGTCTTTAGTTTGACCCAAACTCTGTTTTTGTGGCCAACATACCTGAGACTTTTTTCCCAAGACTGATGCTGACCTAAGGGCTTAATGATTAAGGGAGTGTTTGTGCAGTATGCAGAAAGATAAGGAAAGAAAAGAAACAAGTGAGCCCAAGACCAATTTGAATCAAAGAGAAAGTGAAGAGAAAAAGTAATTTTAAAGAAGTAAAGATTTTGATTATTTCTTTCCTTCTGCTGACTTTAGCCTTCATTTGTTCTTCCTTTTCTAGTTTTTTTAAAGATGAGATGTTAGGTTGTTAGGTAGATGGGGTAAAGAGGGTCAAAAATGTGGAGGCAGAAATAAATCTAACTATGGGAGGTGAACACACAGTATAAATATATATCTGCCTTACCTGTTAAAATATGCAGCTGAAATTTATTGGATTTCATTGACCAATGTCACCATAAAAAAAAATAAAATAAAAATAAAAAATAAATTAACCAAAAAAATAATAATAAAAAGAAGTAAAGATTTGCGCAGTTACAAAATGTACCTCTCTGCTGCCCATCTTACCTTTTCCAGGGCTGCTTTGCCTCCACATCTGTTATCTTTTCTAAGTACCACCTCATGTACATGTGGTCTCCTAAGTTGAATTATGGCATGCCTCTGACTATCCCCACTACAAACTTTTCTTTTTAAATTTTCTCTGAAGAAATAACCCAACTAGGCATTCATTGCAATTATGAACTTGTGGTCACCAACCTTTACCAGACTGTACTTCTACTATGTTTCTCTACAGAGCTTTCTTCCATTTTTTTTTTTTTATCTCTCCAATATCTACCTCTGTGGGACTCACAACAGAAAATCTGGTCTCCCATTTCTTTGAGTAAACAAATGCTATAAGAAGCAAACTATTTCAACTTCTTGTTATGAAAATCTCAAATCTTCCTGCTCTTAAATACATTCTGCCTTGCTTCTTGTCAAGATGAAAACAAAATCTCTCCTCCAGTCTAAGGTTAATCTTCCTGGTACCCTGATGCCTTCTCAGAACTCACATTCTTTTGCTTATGTCCTTTCTTTTTGGTACCTCTTGTTCTCTACCAACTGGCACATACAATACACTACAGACTTCTCTGTTTAAAAACAAACAAACAAAACCCTACTCACCCTATCTTCATTTTTAGTTACTACACAGTCTGTGTTCCCTTTCATAACCAAGTCTTCCTGAGTTTTCCATACTGATCATCTTCAGTTCTTTAACCTTTGTTTATTATGTGTCAACCCATGGCAAACTAACTTACCCTGTCTTCTGCATTTGTCCTACTTTATAATGTCACCAATAACTTTGTCACATAATTTAATCAGCTCCTTCAGTTCTTGCTAGCTTTAACCCTTATAAACAAATAGCATGTTACACTTTGACACTGTGCAGAACAAAAAGCAGATCTCACTACTTTCTAATAAGAGTGGCTTTCTATATGTAAACTGCCTCTGCAAACAATAGGGTTTATACTAAACACCTTGCTTCTTTCAGAGAGTCTAGAAATTTTATATGTTCCAGGTAGAGGTTGTCTATATAACCAACGCCCAGTAAAAACTCTACCCACTATGTCTTTAACGAATTTCCTTGGTTTGCAGTGTTCTACTTATGTTGTCACAAATTGCTCCCAGGGGAATTAAATGTGTTTTGTGTGACTCCCCTTAGAGAGGACACTTGGAAACTTATGCCTAGTTTCCTCTGAACTTAACTCATGTGCTTTTTCTCTTTGCTAATTTTGCTTTGTATCCTTTAACTTTAATAAATCATAGCAACGAGTATAACTAAATGCTGAATCCTGTTAGTCCTCTGAGATAATCATTGAACTTGGGAGTAGTTTTGGGGATTACACATAGATATGTACTCTTTTTAAAAAATTCTTTCCACCTCTGGCAACATTTTCCTGGTCTTCCTCCTGCTTTTCTGTCTCTTAATTTATTTTTTAGATGTCATTTTCTTGCCCTGTCCATTAAATGTTAATGGACAGAGGTTGTTTTCTCTCAGTGATACTTCATTTATTACAGCATTACTAGTGACAGTTTTGATTCCAATGATTCTCAAATTTGTATCTTTTCTCAAAATCTCTCTTCTGAGTTTCAGATTCTTATATCCAATTGTCAACAAACATCTCCACTTTGGTGGTTCACAGATTTCTCAAATATAACAATTCCAACACTGAATTCTTACTTTCCTCCTCCAAATCTTTCCTCTTCAAGTCTTTTTTATCTGAGTAGTTACACACCCTCCCACCTCCAAACCATCAACAAGTTCTAGTGTTTCTATCTCTAAACATTTCTGGACACTAACATTAGTTGCTCCAAAGCATATCATGATCTTAGGATACTGTGTGTTTCCATTTCTCTTCTCAATCTATAATCTTGTTATGGATTGAATTGTATCCCCCTAAAATTTGTGTGTTGAAGTACTAAAATCCAATGTGACTGTATTTGGAAATTGGCCTTTATGGAGATGATTAAGGGTAAATGAAATCATAAGGGGCTCTAATCCAATAAGACTAGTGTCCTCATAGGAAGGGAAAGAGATACCAGAATACTAGATCTCTGTCTCCCCACTACATGTCCCTTTCCCATCACCTGCTTTTCTCCACATGCCCAAGGGAAGGTCATGTGAGGACATAGTGAGAAGGTGGCCATCCACAGGCCAGGAAGAAGGTTATACCAGACCCCAACCCTGCTGACACCTTGATCTTAGACTTATAGCCTCCAGAACTGTGAGAAAATAGGTGTCTAAGCATCCCCATCTATGCTGTCCTGTTATGGCAGCCTAAGCTGCTATTGCAAATTTATTCTCCATACAGCAATTAGAATAATCTTTAGAAACCTAAAGCATAAAAATATAATAGCAGGACATGTTACTTTCTGTTTAAATTGTCAGTGGCTTCTTATTGCTCTTCAAATGAAATTCAAACTTCTTCCTATTGCCTAAAGAGCCATGTATGGTAAACCTTAAACTTTACCTTGGATCACTTTTCCCTTCCTTTTACATCCCAACCACAGTGGCTGTCTTTCATTTCCTCAAGTGTCTGAAGATATTTCTGTCCTCTGGTCTTACACATACTGTTCATTTGCCTGGAATTCTTCCTCATCCTATTCTTCACATGCCTGCCTTCTTCTTTTTTTCATTTATCAGCATAAATTACACTTAGAGAAATTTCTTATATGATCTCATCTAGGTATGTTAACTTCTATTATCCTCCTTAACTATAAGAAGGTAGATTCTTTCACTATACCAATAATAAACTGTATTACATATTGATTTGTTTCTTTACTTTTTGTTCATTTCTCTACCTTCTGTTTAAATTTCACAGACAGGAACCATGTCTAGTTTATTCCCTAATATAAAGCAAATCCCTGCTACAGTGTCTACACATAATAAATACTTAATATTTGTTAAATTAGCAGAGAGATGGGTAGATGGATGGATAGGTGGATAGGTCTCTTAAAGAACTTCAAACACCAAATCTAAATTCCTTAAACTAATTTATAAGACCCTCCACAGTCTGACTTCTGGTGACTAATTAATGGATAGCTGAGCAAGAAAATCTTGGTATTAGATTTTGACTCTCCTAAATAAGAGAACACAAATCTGATCCTAGAAACATTAACTGATTCAATATTTTTTCAGTAGCTACTTATGGCTAGTTCCTATGTTAGCTCCATCTGTCCTTAATCTCCCTTCATCCCACCATTATATGCAAATCATAATGGACACATTGTATTTCCACCAGGGGTCAATGCTCCCTTTCTCTTGCCTTATCTTTTACACATACTGTTCTTGCTGCCAAAAATACTTTCTACAACTACTTTCACTTGGTTAATCCCATTTGTTCCTATGATGTTGGCTTCAACATTAATTTTGAAAGGAAAGCCCTTGACTAATCTATGTCCCTAGATTATTCAAGGTTCCCACCGTAACTTTCTCTGGCTTGAACACTTTTTCATCATAACTCTCTCTTCACAATGCCATTATTTGTCTTAACTGTCTTTCCTCTAGTGAGACTAGCAGCTCTACGACATTATGGACCATGACACACTTGTGCACCATTGTGTCTCTAGGAGCACAGTGACCAGCAAAAGTAGGATTAGATTGATATTCTCTAAATTAGATTTTTAACTACAGGGCTTTCTGGCTCAACCACTCACTAATTATTGATTATAAATATAAGACTTTACTTACAAAATTAACTTCAGAATTAACAGGTTTTTAAATTGTGCCTTTAAAAAATGTGTCACAATGTTTTGTGACAGAAGCAGTCTTTCTACCAAGATACTTGACTTTCTACTCTTCATTCAATTTCTCCTTAAACCAATGGCTCTATTTCAGAGACAGTGCTCCTCTAACAACAAAGAGATTTCATGAATGCTTAAGCAAGCACAAAATAGAATAATACCCATTTTGCTGAGTGTCTTTAATAACTTGGCTCCTTAAATAGGATTTAAGTAAGCCAAGTGTTTTCTTGAGAAAGCAGGCTGCTGCAGGCTCTGGAATTTTACAAATGATTTCAGATTAAATCAGACTGGTTGTCATCCCTGTCTAAAAACGAGCATTTTACTAGGAAAGCCAAGTTACACTGAGTGCTGGCTGATGGAAAGCAACATTCAGAAGTATAAGCTCAGAGGCAGAAACTAGTTCTTGGGTACTTATGGGCTAGCATAATCTGCAAGACATTGTTTAATTCATTGGGTGAACCGGGTAAGATGACCAAGTTGCATGCATTAAAAGACTATTTCTGACCTATAATATGTATCCTCAAGTCTTTGATGCTCACACACATTCCTCATGCTTCATCCCAGCTTTATGATCTTCTACTTCCTTTTCCTCCACCTATCCCTCCTGTCCTTCCGGGTCCTATCTTTGACATAGAACCTTGAATACACTCTAGCAACTCTGCCCTCTTTATCCCCTAGCTAAAATCATTCTTCTAATCCTATTTTTAAACCTCAAAATTTCATGTGTAGTTGAATCATTTTTGTATTCTGACTAGAAGATGATTTATCAGTTCACCTTATTTATCTTTATAATAGGTCAAATGATGTCAGGAAGAATAACACAACTCAAAGCAGCTTGAACAAACTAATTAAATTGGGAGTACTTATTGGCCTAGAAAGTTAGGAAGGATACCTGGACTTGAGGAAGAGCTTCAAGAACCAAGGCCTCCCCTCATAGACTAACATCAGGATTCAAATCCCATTATTGTTTTTTTAGAAAACTTACTTTGAAGATATATTTCCTCTAAAGGGATAGAAGATACTCTAATAGTTTTGGATTCCTATAGTCAGTCTATTAACTCCAGTGGAAAGATGGCTTTATTTTCTCAGTATCTGCATATCAAAAAAATTCAAAGCTGAATGTCAACAACAAAACAAAGTAATGTTTGCCTCTTGGACCAATCACTTATTCAGTGAGAGAGGATGTAACAAATGGCCAGACTTGGGACATGTGCTCATTCTTATGACCTGAGAAAAGTAGATTAAGGAAGGATTCTATGGAGAGATTGGGAGTGGGGGTAGGACCAATAATGAGAATATGTGCTGATGTGCTGGAACAATACTGAGATAGCAAAGAGCTCGTGTACTGACTTAGCTAATAACTAGCTGAATGGATTACCCTCCCTATTTCTCAGTGTTCTCCTTTTCCTTCCCACCCAATAGATTTATTGTATCAACTATAATGACATAAGAGAGAAAAACTATTTGAAAACTTTTAGAATGCTATATATAATTAGGATGTTGACTGCTTCCAACTTTTGTTTGTTGACTTTTAGCTTTTGATAATTATTTTTTTTTACTTTACCATGATGAAGCCTGTCTTAGATGACTTCTGGATTATTTCACATCTGAGAAAGCTGTTTCAAAATAGGAGAATTTCTGCTACGTTGTTATAACAGATAGTTGTATCACACATGTCATTAAGTCTCAAGTGGTCCTGTTGGAATGTCATTCTCTGCATGTTCCAGGAGAGGGCTGCACCCTGGTCACCTGCTGCTATCTACAGTCATTTGCATGGTAGTTACCTTGCCTCAATTAATTTGTTTTAAGTATTAGAGTTACTCTGCATCCTGGGGTCCATAGCATATTCTCAAAGCAGACTAGGAATAGCTATCATTATTCCACAAAGCAAGAACACCAAGACACTTATAGATACAAGATGACACAAACTGAAATCTGAGGGTCACATCAGTCAGACATTAAATCAGAAAGCCAAGGAGGTTGAGAAAACATATTTTAGAGCATGATCTTCCTGACCTTGGTCCTCCTTTGTTTTTACACAATAATCTCTTACTTTGGAACTAATCCATTTATCCATTCCTATATCTGCATTTGTTTGGTTTTTTAAGGTTGCAAGCTGGAGGTATAAACATGTTGCATTTTATAACATCTTTTTCAAAAATACTCAGAGATGTAGGATGGCAAAGAACTTCATTGTTTCACCAGATAGATAGTCTTTAGAGCTTCCAGTATTCCAGGACTGGGGTGTGTGGCAGGTATTATGGAACACGAGAGAAATATCTCAGGATTCTTCAGGAATCACACTATAGGCATATGTATTGCCTTCTCTCTGCACCTAGGAACTCATTTTCACAAAAATGAAACTGATAAACTCTTTGGCCACTACACAAAAGAGCAACACCTACTGGGTGAAAACTTGCTCCAAGATATTTAGAGACTGTCTTTCCTTCAAGTGCTAATTCATGACCGAGTTAATACTGAGACAAAGTTTGCTATATTATTCAATATGTGAGCCACAGTTGTTTCTGCAACTTCTTTCCTGCAAAAGTAACTGGGCTTGAATACACAATGCAATATACAAATGATGTATTATAGAATTGTACACATGAAACCTTTATAATTTTATAAACCAATGTCACCCCAATAAATTTAATTTTTACAAAAAAGTAACTGGGCTTATGGAAGGAATATGGGACTTCATTGTCCAGTGAACATCCTTTCTCTAGTCCAGAAATCCAGACCTAACTTTCGAAGGGGATAGAACCAATAATGTATGCATGTAATTTACTCATTTATTCACTTCCTGAATAGTACTTAAACATCCCAGGTACTGTTACACTTTGGAAATTGAAAGCTCTATAACGGTGCCCTTAGATTTAGAAGAGCTTATAATCAAGTGGAAGAAACAGATATGTAAATTTTCATTGTAATTTAATATGTTAAGTGCTGTGACAGATGTATGAATAGAATGTTGTAGAAACACAGAAGGAATGAACTGAACTCCCTGGAGGTGTAGGAGGGATTAGAATATTCAAGTGATCTGTTTTCTGAAAAGTTGCAATAAAAGTAAGTAAAGGACTATTTAGAACTATTGGCTCAAAACTAAATCTTGAAATAAAGAAGGCAGGATATTCTGCAGTTTGGATGAGTCCAACAATGATGTATCCTGACATCTAACGACTAGGATGATGTCTAATATATATCCAAGCTGAGAACATTTTGTGAGGCAAAGAAGGCTCTTTTCAAAATTACTCAAGGACAGCAAGCATGTTTGGGACGTCTTCCTCCAGATGCAGAATTGAAGACAAGAATTTGAGAACAAGCCATTTATTTAGGAAGTTATTCTTGGAATCACCAGTGGGAGAGTGGAGAACTAAGACAAGAATAGGGGAGAAGTCAACAGTAGATACACATCATTCTAGTTACTACCGTGGTCAACTGGGGTTCAATCTCACTGAGAAACTGTGAAAATCAATCTAGAATATACCTCAGAGTTATTCCCCAATGAGAAAGGAATTGAGACTGTTTATTCTTCATCTTCTATCTTTCATTGTCTGAGGCCTGTTCCCAGAGGCATAAATAACTACACACTTCTGGCCTCTCTTTTGAGCCAAGAAAAAGCCCTTATAGAGAGAGTCCCTTAGATATAGACTTAAATGTGATGCCAAAGTGTGATAGGTGGACACCAATAGCATCTGCTATAAGATGTGAACTAAGATTGTCCCAGAAGAACTGGGACCTGTGATCTCCCTACCAATTGGGTATACATGTTTGTCCATCCCCCTTTGAGTTGACTATGAATATGAAGAGTTCAAAACAATTAAATATTAGGGAGGTAAATAAAACTTCCATTATTAGACTTCTGCTAAGATCCTCTTCTAATATCTTATATAATTCTACAACTACATAAAAGCTTACTGGATTGCTATGTTCCTTCATTCAATTACATTTGCTCCATCTGTACTTGCTTGTGAAGCCTCTCTAATTACCAAGCACACATTTAATTAAGCACTTTTTTAGTCACTTAGCATGAAATTGTGAAAGTTGTAAGAGTGAGAATCAGTCATGTGAGACGAATAGCAAAAAAGTATAATAGACCCACCTGTTCAAAATTGGTGCAATAAAATGAATGTCTAAAGCATTAAATATTCCAAGGAACAACTTCCACTTTATTGTTTTACAAAATGACTTTCAAGTGATCATTAATGCTCTCAGTAATTAATGAACAGCAGATGGAATATGAAACAGACAGGGTCACATCCATCAGGAGGTGTTTTCTCAGAGTTAAATGAGGCAGAGCTTGAAAAGTTTTCTCCTCCCTTAGTCTGGGTTCATAGAAGCCCCTAAGATCTATTTTTACATATTTCAGAGGAAACCTAGGTGCATACCTTGACTTCTTTGATACCCAAATATGAAATGCAGCACTTTCTGTTCACTCTTCTATTTCTAATACAAGATTCTATGATCTGACCCCAAAAGTCTTCAAGCAATTTTCCTTTTTCCCCTCTAGGTAGAAAGTATAATTTTGAGAATCTAAAAAATGGATGGAAAGAGGAAGAAAGAAGTCTATATCATGCCATGTGACTAAATCATGAAAATGAATTAGTTATTTCATAGATCTCTGCTTGGGAAGGAAGGTATATATTCACAACTGAAGCATATCATCAGTAATTAATATTTCCAAGTTCTGAGGTTTCTGTAAGGTCTTGAAAGTCAGTGAACCAGGGGCATAACTAGAGAACTTCAACATGCAGGAAGACGATTGAAAATTGAGTACTATGAGATAAGTAGTAAGTCAAAATGTAGTGATTGTTCTGTGATAAAAGCATACAAAGATTATTCTTTAGATTTTTCTAAAAATAACTTTCCTTATAAGAGAAACTTTGCAAAGTCTCAAAGGAAATGGAGTAAACTCTTTAGTTCTACCAATGAAAATTTTATTTGTAGATTTTGAGGAAGCTAGGTAGAAAAGAGATAAAGATGATCAGCGATGAAGCTAGGGAGGATGGGCTATAGTATAGAAAAGCTCTCCTAAGAAGTAAATAAAACACATGTGAATGTACATGGATAGCTCAGTTGATTATACACCAGGTCTTGAGTTTGATTTTTATCCAAACCAGTCAGAAAATTGGAAATAGGGGTTTTGCAAGTTAAAAATGAACCAAATCCTACCATCTAAAACTGATAATATATTGAGCCATTTTCTTACTTGACTTTATTGTGTTCACTCCCACATCTGAGCTCCTGGTCATGTAGTTCTCATTCATTGAATTACTATTACCCATTACCTTTTCCCTTTAAGGTATCTACATAATGGATCTACCTATGTTAA
Organism: Eidolon dupreanum; assembly: GCA_028627145.1. Lineage (NCBI taxonomy): Eukaryota > Metazoa > Chordata > Mammalia > Chiroptera > Pteropodidae > Eidolon > Eidolon dupreanum. The sequence goes on along the minus strand of CM053503.1, from coordinate 98,055,310 downwards.
ATCTAAGTCTAACTCTCTGGGGGGAAGATTTTCTTTATCCTTTGAATCCACCTTAATCTCTCCCTCTTCTGAAATATTTTGACATTCATGATTTGTTCCACCTAATACATGACTAAAATATAGTCTGTTCTATGATACTTGCTATGATTCTACATGCATAACCTTGTATCTTCAACTAGAGTGTAGGTTCTTCCAGTCATGACTGTGACTTACACTTCTGAATACCCATAACACTGAATGTAGAATAACATGGATTCATGGACTATTTGAGCTGGAACAAAGATTAATTTAAAATCTCAGATTTAAAGATTAGGCAACTGAGACTTAAAAAAGAAAAATAACTTGTCCAATACCTTTTAAAGAGTTAGTAACAGTGTCAAAACTGGTATATAAGGTTTCTGACCTAAGTCTAATGCTGTTCTATTATACTAGATAGGTTCCAAGATCTGATGGGTAATTAGATACATTTAATTAAAGTCCTGTCAATTTTTGTGGGCATTCTCCAAAACACAAGGATCAGATTCACCACCTTTTGGGGGGGGTGGGCAGGGAGGGCACTTTTAAAAGTTGTCAAATTGAGTTTCCCTTGAAAGAACATTTAACCTGTTTTGGTTGGAGCAGAGAGTTTTGTTTTTTTCTCAGTACTGTCTCTGTTCTTTCATTCTAATAATCAGCAAGAAAGAGGGTTAATGTCATTTCAAGTAAATCACTCTATCCGACCTTGAGACCATCTCTCTGACTTCTCTAGCAGTTAGGAAGTCTACAGATTTGGTGCCAAGCGATAAGTGGAAAAGGTCTAGCTACAACTTGATACTTCATCAAAAATCTTCCTGTCCCTTCTAGCTATAGATCACTCAGCATTTTCCCAGCAGTGCATGAACTTTCTTCCAAAGAAAAAGGAACAAATGCATAGTAATAGAAGGAAGGGAAAGGGCAGACAAAAACATGAAGTGACAATAAAAAAACACCATGCAAGTCTCTCTTTTGCACAGTTTATACTGCTTAATGTTAAAACCTGACCCCCCCCAAGCCCCACCCAAATTTAAATATGTGATGGCTGCCAGTATGCAGACACAGGTGTGAGCTGCTGAAAATGCACAGCACCTGCATTTCTGAAACTCTGACAGCAAAGATTAGCCTGAAGGAGTCTTATAGGAACAGTACCTATTGACTGTAGGGGAAGAATCTGTCTGAAATTAGTAACAATAGAGACTTACATGAGTGCTCTGTGAAATTAACAGAATATATTTTTCTTGAATCCTGAACACATAGCAGAGCTTTAATCTTGATAAAGGTTGGCTAATTAGTCCTAGACTGGGAACTTGAAATGCTTCTAATTAACTCCTTGATTTTAAAATTTGTTTTGGACAGGTATTTTTTCTTTCTGCTGGGCTAGGAAGTTATCAGAGATGCCTTAAAATGCTTTCATATTTCTTTTTCTTTTCAGATGCATTCACAAAGTTGGGTTTCTGAGCTGTACCAATTTGTAAAAATTAATTCACATAGTAATGAAAACACTAGGTATTTTTCATGTTTTGAATATCAGTGTTGTGTACCAGATATAGCCTATCTTCTTACCACCTTTCTGTTCTAGTAAACTTAGACCTGCAAATGTCTAATTAACTGTATACAAGGGATAGGAATGGATAAGAGACACACAAAAATATATTAGAAGCTAAAATGTCAACTATATAATGGCTGAAAGAAATGGAGGAAATCATAGTAAAATATGAGAACTTAGTTGAGATTGGGGGTAGTGTTTGGAATTATTAAGGGTATTAAAAACTTCCCTGCATGGGATTACTGGAAGAAACTGCATTGTTGCATGCTCTAATTTATGAGAATTTGAAGTAAACAGAAGAAAAATTACCAGTTTATGGATCTGGCAAACATCTCCTCAGGGAGTAATTCATAAAAGCCCAATATAGCTGTGATTCAACTACTTCTGCAGCTTATCATTTTGTGAGCATCTACCTTGTTCTAGATATTTTGCCCGGTACCCATCACATCTCTCTAGCTCTCACAGAAACCTGTTTTACAGATAAAGTTACAGAGTATCGGAGTGATTATGGTGATTGCTTGCATCCATAAAGTTAGCAATTCAAGTTTATCTATATCCAAAGCCTTGAGTATATATCACTACTTGTGTTACATGATTGTAAGATGTAAAAACAAATTACTATAAGTTAAAAAGCCAAGATGATGTTATAATTCATCAGAATATATCGTGATTAGCTTTGTGAGTTGGGCAATATTTAAGCATCTCACCCTAAAACTAGAACACTAGACTCCGTTGAATGTATCCTTACTGGATTTCCCAGTAGAAACACTACACTACACTACACTGCACACACACACACACACACACACACACACACACGAACATAGATTCAAAGAGAAACATGTTTTCTCATCTCCACATGCAGAATTAAAGATCAGTCTTCTCCCCCAATGCTTTCTAGGTTAGCTTGCAAATAATCAGCTTCCCTGTAAACATTTAGGAAAGCAAATATCTCAGTTCAACTAGTAATCATAGTAATGTTGCATGGGTTCAAGAAGATTAAAGTTTCTCATTGTACCATTATGAGCCTTACTTATCAATAAGAGGTTTTTCATTTGCATTTGCTTTTCATGTATTTGGGGAGGAGCTGCTATATCTTATGCTTACAGAAAGTAAAAAAAATAATAATAATGCTTTCCTTTATAAAGAAAGCATGTGCCTGACTAGTTATTAAGAGAGTTTTTTTTTTTTTTTTTTTGTAAGTTGCTTCCTTCTGATTTGGGGGATAAATTTGAATGACTCCATTTCTTATACTTATATCACTATTTGTGTTAGAAAAGGAAGTGTATGTATAGGAGGGTGGGACTGATATTAAACATCTTGTATAATAGACCCTCTATTTAGCTCTTTACATCATTTTTCATTTCATACTCACAAAATTTGATGATGTTTTATATTTTTCAAAATTCTTTTGGTTACAGGCAACAGAAATCCAAATCGAAATGACTTAAGCCAAAAGTGGTTTATAAAACAGTCACATATAACTACAAATGCAGAGGTAGGCTGGCTGCAGACACAGGTGAATGCATAGGCTCAGACACTATCATTAGGACACAGTACTGCTCTCCGACCCTGGTTCTACACAGTGTCATCCTGGCTAAGTTTTCTAACAGCCTCTCAAATCATATTAGCAATGGGCTTCCAGCAGCTTGTCATGTACTTATATCTCATCACTCCTAACTGAAAGTAAATTCATCTTTCAAAGTTATTTCTTTGAGTACCCAGGCTGAGTCTAACTGGAACACTCTGGGTCACATGACCAGCTTTGAGCAGGAAACAGCAACAAGGAGAATTCAGTGCTTAATTGCTCAAACCTGCATTCTATTGCCTGTTTAGTCCTGAGGCAAGAAAAACTCTTAACTGAAACACCTGGGCTTATTTTGCGGGAGGAGCAGTTTCTCAGGGAAAAAGATCAGAAAACGGGGATAGCATAAGCGTAGAGTTGCTGGATAATATGTAGGATTCTCATTTAAATATAAATTTCAGACAAATAATGAATTTTTTTTTAGTATAAGTGTGTTCCAAATAACTTTTAGTATCAATATGCCCCATGCAATATTTGGGACTTACTTGCACTAAGAAATTATTCATTGTTTATTTGAAATTCAAATATAAATGGGTGTCCTAAGTATGGCAACTTTAAATAAGCAGAAACAGCAAACTTCCACTACAAAGGTCCTCTTTTTTGTACTTTTTGCATGAGAATGTTTTAACTCAGAAAATTTTCATACCAATTCCCAAATCATACATAGATTAAATATCTTGGCAGGATATAAACCCATGGCTATCTGATTATAAAGACCTCCTGTATTCTACTCTCAACCTTCCTCGTTCCATGCCCCATAAAATTTGATGCCCCATGACCTTAGTTCACTAAAACTAAGGAACTAGCCTTGGCTTTCGACTTAATAGTGTTCAGCTGGAATCATTTGAAGTGACCTACTGAGTCATCAACACTAATTTCAGTAGGATAAGCAAACATTTGTAGCTCACACAATTTGAAGAATTCAAGTTAGCCAAAATTCTGTAAAACACACAATTTCCCACTTTCTTGTTCACCTGGCCCATTGAGAGGAGTATTCCAAAGCATAAGGAACAGTGATCTGGGAAGGGAATAGAGATCACCCAGAAATTAATCTCCATCACACAGAGGTTACCAATAAAGAAGTACAAAAGGTGTCTGGGAGTGCCGGGAGCCAGAGGGTTCAAACAGCGACAACAAGAGCTGGCAACTTGGGCTCTATGGAAAAACAGGAAGTTAAAAACCTAACAGAGAGGATTTAAAGAGAGCAAAATTCTTGTTTCATTAGCTTTAAGTACATAAAGCAAACAGCAATTTTAGACTCAGTGTTATCACATCAGTGTTATCTGCTTTGTTGTCATTTCAAGAAGAAAAATGTATCTAGATTCATTTCATTTCCTGATACAGTATTGTCACATTTTTTTACTACCTCACAAAAATGAGTGTATTAAGATTAACTCAACCTTCTATTTTAATTGCCAATCTTCTTGCTCTGCTTACAAAGTTCCCTCTGAAGACAAAGTACAAAGAGTTAAGAACATAGATGAGGAAAGAGCCAAGAGCATGTCTGTTTACATAGATTTATTAGCTCATTAGGATGGGTAAGCTCCTATCACTTATGGACACTTGGTCTAGATGAAACCAAAGCAAGCAGTCAATTCAGACAAAATAATAAGACATAATAATAAAATCAATAATTGGATTCGGTTAATGGGTCATTTTGTTCAGTCCATCCATGTTCCTAGAATGATCCAATACCACCAAGTTGACATAAGCAAGAGGAAAATAATCATAACTATGACAACACCACCAATACTTATTTAATATTTTGAATGATGTGGGTTCTAAATACTTCTATCAGCTTATTTAAAATTTGCAACAATTAGGTTTTATCTTCACATTTTGCATTTCAGGAGACTGTGGTTCCCAGATAGGTAATGGAAATTGCTCAGTGACAGAGATGGGATTTTAACACAAATATATTGTTTCTAAATCCATGCCATTAACTACTGAAACACATTGCCTCTGTAGGCTGCAAAATGAATACAGAAGCAAGGTCAGAAAAATCTTTAAAAAGTCTTTTGAAAATGTTTGAAAGCATGTTTTTTCACACATTGGCTACTCATCAAAATAATTTAAGTAGATGACCTTTAGGATTTCTTTCAAGAAAATAATTGCCTTGAACCTAATACCTTCTCAGGATATCTATAGAACTCTTATGTACACTATGATGCCCAGGGCTCTTGTCTCTGAACCTGACCTTGGACTTCTTTCCCTGGTCAGCACCTGAAGCTCCAAGACAAATTCCCTTGGCCTGGAATGGGCACTGCAGCTCTCAATATGTGGAGAATCTTGTGTGACTCTCTGTGGTTAATACCCTAGATAGAAGGAGGTAAGACATCCTCATCAAACAACACACCCTGGGCTCTGGATTTTCAGCTTTGTTTCTCCTCTCTGAAATATCCCTTTTTATTTCTAGTCCATGATGACCCAGCAACCAGTCAATTTAAATAAACTATTATTCTTCAGGATACAATTAAGGAACTATCCAGACATACATTTTGGTGGTAAAACCTACATAGGGGCTGGAATTCATTTTTCTTAATGCTCCACAATTTCCAACCTGTAAATATCACCACCATTTAACTGTTCAGGCCACCAAGCCTATCAGAATGGTCAGGTAACCAATTACCTGGGATTGTTAGAGTGAAAACGATCAAACTATAGCCACCTCACTGAGGACTCACACCCTGTTTAACTCTGATCATTTTTTTTGCAGGATGCTACCACTTGGATTAGCTGGGAGCATTTTAGCAAGAATATTGAGAGATCCTTTAACCCAGAGGAGTGAATCTAATATTTAGAATCCCCAGTCCCAAATGATGAGTTTAGAAAATTACATTAAGAGAAACATATTTTTTTCATACTTCAAATCATACTTTTATATGTTGATGCCATATTATATGTATGCAAAGCCAATCTTGGCAACATGGGCCATGGACAAAGGAAAGAACTGGTACTGGGAACTGATTCCAGGGACCCCTGTTATACTGTTGGCTTCTGCTAAGGTAGGTTTTGGTGGGTGAAAGCCATTTAATATCTTTAGGACGGTCCACTAAGTTACAGATACTTTCTAGAACCTTGTCCAGATTGCTGTGCTTTTGCGATTCTATGTTACCAAGTCAAAGAGGAATCTCTTATAAGCATCTGAGTACTTGTCTTAATCAGCTGAGGATGCTATAAGAGAATACCATGGTTGGGCCTTGGGAAGCCCTCTTCCTGGTTTGCAGATGGCTGCTTTCTTCTTATTATCACCTCGAGGGGGTGGGAGCGGGAATCTTGTGTCTCTTCTTTTCATAAAGGCATTACTCCCATTAGGAGGACCTGCTCTCATAACCTAATTGAACCATAACTATCTCCTAAAGGCCTTACCTCCAAATATCTCCAAATTCATGTTGGGTAGTAGGGCTTCAAAATATTACTTAAGTGGGGAACCCAAACATTCAGTACTTTTTGTCTAAACCTCGTTATCATTATACTCATTAAAAAATATGAAATGTCTGCTAATGTTTCTCTGCCAATAAGAATTCCACAGAAAGGGAACTTTCCTGGGTAATTCTTAAACAGACTGCAAATAACTTGTTCTAATCTTTAAAACAACTCTTCAGAGTAAGCATTATTATTCCCTCTTTGCAGGTAAGAAAACTAAAATGCTGAATGAACTTTATAACTGATCTAAGATTAAAAAATTTGGCAAAGTCAGCAAGATTTCACTCTAAAGAACCAGATCTTGCTTATGTTCATAGATATGAACAGAAAACCAGCCTTCTTTCTGTATTACTGCTAAGTGGGATAAACTGGGCAGAGAATGCAGAGGAAGGAATAGTATGGCATTCCTCTAATGAAGTGTAGCAGAGTCATTGAGGGATTGATTGCTCTGTCGCCTGACCTAGGTTCAAACTGTTTCTGTATTTATTTGTGACCTAGGCCATTAACCATGTGTTTTTGATGTTTTGACATTTGGGGCCTTGTTGACCTTTGAGAGAATGGCTTTTCCAGGTTTAGCCAATTCCTAGAGATAGAGATAATAAAAGACTCAACTAGGAGTGCACCTTTCCTCTGCAAACCAATCAATTCAGAGCCCATAGCTCCAATGGCCTCCTTTATGGGACTCTTACACACCAGTCCACTATATCCTTGCTTTGATCAATCAGACCAAGCTGATAGATAACTAAGGGCAGCCCCTATGCCCTGGAGCCAGCTGAAGTTATTCAAACTAACCAATCCCAAACCTTACTCTGCTTTGTCTGTTCCTCCCCTCGGAAGCCACAATAAAAGCTCTTGCCCAGGGCTTCTTTCCTTCTGCCTCCTGAGCAACCCTGCTGCTTCCTTGCGTGGCCTCGTGTGGCATGGAGTGGCGTGGTGTGCCTCCTCCTCTTGGGAACTGTGAGTGACAAACTATCTTTTCAATTATTGTCATCTTTTGAACTGGTGGCTTCACCATACCTGAAAATAACAATAAAATCTACATTTTAAAATATTTGGGAAATTGATTTAACCTCTGAGCCTATATAATTGTTATATAAATGTTATATAATTGAGCCAACCTGCCTTTATGATCAGTGCTATAAATTATTAGTACCTTTGCATAATGGCTGAACAAACCCCTTTGTTCTTGGGAATATGTATTTTAACCTATTTTCTAGGTAATTACATGAACATAATCATCTACATGCAAAAAACAATTGTTCCATGTGCACTTTTCTCAATCCTGCTGTATAAACTATTAAAAATTTGGAGTTTGGGATATATTCTTTGAGGGGAAAAAAGATTTTACACATTCTTTTTAAAATGAAATAAATAATAAATGTTCTTCCCACTTACGTGTCTGCTGGGGACAAACGATTGTCACATTAAGTGGAAACAGCATGCATCCTTTATAAACAGGGCTCTTCTAAAATTATTCTGTATTTTTTATCTTAACTGGGAATTCTAGAGCTTATTATACAGCACAAAACCCTGATGAGTGAAGTGTAATAACTCAGGAAGGCTTGGACTAAAATGGCAATTAGTGAGGAATGAGCTGGTCTGAATTTTTGTCCCATATGGGCAGGCTCAGATCTGCCTCCAACATGGATTTGTTTGCCTGTGTTGGGGAAATCATACCCTGTGTGCCAAGCAGAAAGGGCTGGTGCTAAGAGCAGATGCTATTATGTCTGGGAAATAATTTCTTGGAAACTAAAATTCCCTATAATAATTATAAAATTCATGGTAGCTATGGGAGAATATGAAAGAGAAGAAATACAGCACTGTAGAAATTTCTAGATACCATGAGCACTGATTCTTACCAACAAGTTCATTGCAAGGTAATGGCCATGGAAGCGCCGGGGTGAGGATGGAGGTATCGCTTCCTCTCAGGCTTCTCTTGACTTTTTTATGATTTGATGCAGACTGGTTTAAGGAAGAACTTCAGTTCTCTTCCACGTCATAGCGTCCTTGTGTGTGTGTGTGTGTGTGTGTGTGTGTGTGTGTGTGTATGTGTGTGTTCATTTTCATTTCAACATCTATTACTTATTTCTCATGTAAATTAGGGCAATAGGAAATTTTGGACCAATATCAGTAACACATACCTTCTTAATAATTTATGGCTTGTATGTACTTTTAAACCCATTGATGTTGCATGGCTAAAATTGCTTGTTTTTCCAACACTGGTTAACTATTAGGATTGCCTGAAAATATAATCTGTAAATATTTAAATTATTAATTGCGTGCTTGTGTGCCAGGCACTGTGCCAAACTTATTGCACTCATCTCTAATCCTTACAAAAATTCTCCAGGTGAGACATACTCATTTTACAAAAGAGGAAATTGGGATGCTGAGAGGCTAAATTGGGCAGCGAAAGTCACTCATGTATAAGTAGTGGCTTAGGAACCCTACAGCCCATATATTTTACTACATCTTGTGTTTCAAATTGCTATCGTTTTCAGTGAATTCCCAGAATTTTAAAAAGCATTTATTTTTTAACATAGATATTAACACTATTTCTGTCCTTAGGCATATTAAGAAACAAAGGATAGATTCTCAAGTTGACTCAGATTTGTCTGATTCCATTGCCTTTCTGAAGAAAGTTGATCTTTTTAGACCTTTTTTCAGCTTCCAAATTGGATGTCTAACTCTATGCTTTTTCCTTTCTTGTGAAAACATTTCTACTCAACTTGGGAGTCCCAGGCACACACCAGGCTCCCTCCTAATGTCACATTTCCCAAAGCTGAGTTAGGATGGCAGATGTTGCTTGATTTCATGAAGGCCTGGGATTAGGTGGGCCTTTTGATGAGGCATCAAATTGGAGTTTATCACTCTTTCATTCAGCAAGTACAGCTGGGCTGTTGATAATGCCTGGAGCCCAGGCCTTTAACCACTGGATATTCTGTCTTGCTAAGGTGATTTCTTCAGCTTAGCATATAAAACAATAAGAATTATCAAACAGAAAGCTGCTTGAATGCCAGCAAGACAACCACTGGGATACAAGCTGAGTCTAAAAAGTTTCCAGAGGGTCGCCCACTGAAGACTCATCACAGGGATAAACAGTGAAATCACTAGGAGGGAGAGGTCTGCCCCCAGGGACCAGTGAATTAAAAGGCAGCCAGCCTCCTCCAAAGCTCCCTTTATCAGCATCCTACATTAACCAACTGCCAACGAGGCTGTATGTTTTCCCCTTTCTCTCTCCTTTGTTTTTGCTTCTCAAGTGTTTAAGTCTTAAAGCAGAGGCTTATTTTTGCCCCCAACTTTATCATAAACAGCTCATGCTGAGAAATTGGAAATCTCAGAGCTAATGTCCCTCAGCTGTTTAGTGGCGACATTGGGCTTTGCCGGACCTTACCTTACAGACTTAACATGAAGGGGTCGCTTTTTTAGGACTTGCTCCCATTATTCCCCTAATACTTGTGCTGCTTTTGGGAAATAGTTAAAAAAAGAAAATAGAAGTATAGCAGATTACAAAATAAGAGGGACAGTTTATGCAATGCAGCTTTCCTAGGATTAGAATAAGAGAAAGCCAAAGCCACCCAGGCACAACTCTTACTGGATATGAGTGGCATCAAGATGTCAAGTCAAAGGCCTTGCTTAGTCCTTCTAGGTTCTCACAAGATGTCATCAAGGGTGAAGACAAAACTGAGAAATCTAGAGTTTAAATGAGCAGGTTTGAAGAATATCTCTCAGTTTATACCTACATCTTTTCTTTCCTAGACTGAGTGGGTCAAAGTCATGTCAAACATTTTTTGTTTGTTTTTTTAAAACTTTAAAAATACACAGGAAAATACAAAAGGTATTTATAGTTCCTAATCTGAACTAAACACTGGTAAATCTTGGCATACTTGTTTTGAGCCAGTTTGTTTTTCTTTTAAACATCTCTCTATTTTTATAAAATGAAAAGAGTTCTTTAGATTTTTTTAAACAATTAACACAAAGGGCACATGAAAAGGTACTTCACATAACACATCATCAGGGAAATGCAAATTAAACAAAACAGTGAAATGCCACTACATACCTATTAGAATGGCCAAAATCCAAAACACTGACAACACAAAATGCTATTGAGGATGTGGAGCAGCAGAAACTCTCATTCATTGCTGGTGGGAATGCAAAATGGTACAGCCACTTTGGAAGGCAGTTTGTCAGTTTCTTACAAAAGTAAACATGGTCTTACAATACTATCCAGCAATCACACTCTCTGGTATTTACCCCAAGGAGTTGAAAACTTATATCCACACAAAAGCCTGCATAGAATTTTTCATAATTTATTCATAATTGTCAAAACCTGGAAGCAGTCAAGATGTCTTTCAGTAGGTAAATAAACTGTGGTACATCCAGACAATGGGCTATTACTCAACACTTCAATTTTATCCTTTCTTTTTAGAAATGAGCTATCAAAAGAAAGACGTCAATCTGAAAAGCCTATATATTGTGTGATTTCAACCATATGACATTCTGGAAAAGGCAAAACTATGGAGACAAAAAACCAGTTGTCAGTTTGAGGGAAGGAATGAATAGGTGGAGCACAGGAGTTTTATGACAGTGAAATAATTCTGTATGATACTATAGTAGTGAATACATGCCATTGATGCAGGACAGGGCAAATTTCCCAGAGTCAGGAGGGGTGGGGGAGACCACGTACTGCACCAAGAGAAGAGGGTCCTTTGGACAGTGTGGAAAGAATTCAACACACATGCCAATGTTAGAGTCAAAAGAAAAGTTTATTAGAAAAAGGATAACTCCACAGAGTGTGGTCTTCTCTCAGAGGCAGAGAGTGAAACAGTGAGCGAGGACATAGAAAGGCAGTGAGAGAGACCAGAATGTTCAGGCAGTTCAGTTTATATGTCATCCTTTAGTTTCTATTTCCTTCCACATGGACAAATAAGAGGAAGGGGAATAAGCATGTAGCATGAAAAGGTAAGAATATGTAAAGTGAAAGGCATGATGGCAGTTCCCAGCCTTTAATCTGTAGGTTCCCCATGGTTTAGCCATAGGGAATGACTGTTGGTTCCTGGTTCCCCTTCACAGGTGTAGGGAATTGGTTAGCAATCTCAGTAGAAATCTTCCTTTGTTCTGAATGTGTGCTCTTTGCCTGGCTGCAGGGCTGATCAGCATATTGCAGTCTCTGATTGTGGCTTTATTAACATTTTAATTCTCTTGCCTCTTCCCTACATTATCCCCCCCTCAGAGATTTTATTCCCTTATTCTTAAGAAGATGTTAGGGAGGAAGGTCTGTCTTCTGTAACTTCTTCAAAGCTGAGATAGAACTGTAGTCTCTGCCTACAGGGACTAAAATAATCACTGGAAGCCTATCCTAAAAGCCCCAGAGGCAGAGAACATGAGGTCCTTCCAGTGTGTAGAAGGGGTAGGAAGCCTTGCAGCCTAGAAGATATAAATTTAGCAAAAAGATTGAAAAGACAAAAGTCAAAATTAATAGAAGTAATTGGCAATAGTTACTTTTTTTTTCATAGCAGTTTGTTAATTCTGATAAAGATATCTAGTTTAAAGAAATTGAATCATTTTGAAGAGAGAATAGTGGAATAGACACCAGGATAAAAGAATAATTATTCAGAAAAATCCCCTGATTCCCTGAAACATGTAGACTTATCTAGATATGGAACAAGAGCTTAAGGTCTTCCATGGATTCACAGGAATAGGTCACACTTCCCGGTTCATTTTCTGGAGGAAACTGAGGACTCATATGACACCAGGGAGTGTTAAGTAGCTAGTCAGACATGAGCAATGGGGGAACAAAGGAATAGTGGCTCAGCCTAGAGACCACCCAAAGAGCACCCAATAGTAGCAGAATTCTGGGTACACACATGTGCACTAGGCAAAGAGTTATATAGCATCTGGGTGTCAATCAAAATGATCTCACTTGCCAATCACCGAAGAATGCCTTCGGAATCACCCATCACAGCCCAAATATAATGCAGACATTCCCACTTTGGGGCTCTTGCTGTTGTTATGGTTGTTATTATAGTGCTCTGTTGCAGCTCTTGGCTCTGGGACCATGTGTATCTTGGGGCATGCTTTGTCTATCTAAAGTATATTTTTAATAAAACTATTAAATCTAAATGACCTGTGATTCTTCACTGCTGTCATTTAAGAACTGAGAGAAAATGCTAACTACACATCTGCACCGTTGTTATCCATCTCCCTTCTCCCTGCCGTTGGGGCAACACTGAACTCCAATTGGCCCCAGCAGTGACATTATATTTTTGTCAAACCCGATAGGATATACCACTTCTAGAGTAAACCCTAATGTAAACTATGGACTTTGGGTAATAATGATAGATTAATGAAGATTCATTGATTGTAACAATATGGTGTGGGCTAGTGATAGAGGAAAGGTATGTGTGTGGAGGATGGGGATGGGTAAGGGGTATACTAGAACTCTACTTTCTATTCAATTTTGCTGAAGATAGAACTGCTCTAAAAAAAATACCTATTAATATAAGGGTGAAGTGTTTAAAAAACAATTCTCACCATCCATGTTTTTAATATAATTGGATGTTACTCTCTAGATAATTGGATAAATGAATGATTTATAAATGGATAAATAGATATAATTACTTGTATAAAATGAATTTATAAATTATATGCTATTTTAATAACAAGATGTTATTAAAGGTGGGCCTTTTGCTTCTCTATGTAAACTTTAGAATCAGTTTGTCGATATTCATAAAATAACTTGTGGTTTAATTGGACTTATATTAGTCTGTGGCCAAGCCACGCTGAACGTGCCTGATCTCATTTGGTCTCAGAAGCTAAGCAGGGTTGGGCCTGGTTAGTATTTGGATGGGAGACCACCTAGGAATACCAGTTGCTGTAGGCATTAAAAAAATAACTGGAATTGTATTAAATCTATAGATCTAGTTGGGAAGGACTGACATTTTGACGATGAGTTTTCCTATCTGTAAGCATAGAATATCTTTCTAGTTCTTTGATTTTGTTCATTGGAATTTTTTAGTTTTCCTTATGTAAATTTTGTATATATTTCATTAGATTTATAACTCTCATTTTGGGGGGTACAAATATAAATGGTATTGTTTTTTCAAATTCTATTCATTGCTGGTATGTAGAAAAGAAATTTACTTTTGTACATTAACTTTGTATCCTGAAAAGTTGGTATAACAGCTTGTTAATTCTAGAAGTTTTGGTCAGTTCTTTTAGATAGTCTAGCTAGATGATCATGACATCCATAAATAAGGATATATATCCCAGTCTGTATATCTCTTATTTCCTTTACCTGATTCAATGCATTTGGCTATCACTTCTAGTATGATGTTAAAGGAGTGGTGAGAGGAATATCCTTGATCTTAGTGGAAAATTTGTTCCTCACTATTATGATGTTAGCTATAGGTTTTTTTAAATTTATTTTTTTTATGGTGACATTGGTTAACAGAATCCAGTAAGTTTTAGCTGTACATTTTAACAGTAAGGCATATATATATATCCATATATATACATATATATATTTAAATTGTGTGTTCACCTCCCATAGTTAGATTTCTTTCTGTCACCACATATTTGCCCCCTTTTACCCCATAGCTATAGGTTTTTTGAAGGTGTTCTTTATCAAATTGAGGAAATTCCCATCTCTTCCAAGTTTGCCGAGTTTTTATCATGAATGAATGTTGGATTTGTTGAATGCTTTTTTTGCATCTATTGAATTGATTAGGCAATGTTGTTCACCTCCATATATTGTACTTTTTTAAAATTAATATTTTAACATATATTTCTGACTGACTTAATCTCCCCCCAAAGAAGATTGACTTTTGCTTCTGTCACATGGTAGAGCTAGGGTAGAATAATTTAATCCAATCAGGAATTAAGCTAATTTGACTTTGGACTTTTGTGAAAACTCCCTATTTCCAATTTATCTTTACGTGTGTGGCCTGCCTAGGACCTTCTAGGGTAGTCCTTGGAAAGTGGTTGCAGCTGGATATCTGGAATATTTGACAAAGCTATTTCTTCCTAATGGTTCCTGTTATCTATTTTTTGTTGTTCCTTCCTGTGAAATAGCCCAAATCCCTGCTCAGATTCTCAATTTCTCTGTCCAGATTCTCAGACTCTGTGCCACAACTTTGAATTAGCAGTGTCTAAAGTGGAAAAGTGGGACAAACATAGATTTCACCTCTTTACAATTCCTTTCACTCTTTGCTTTTAGCCCTGCACTTAACTTTTTGCTTTTTTCTCCAGTGGTTTTAAATATAATGTATATTTAGCAAAATATATTTGTCAGTTTTTCTTGTTATTTATTGAGGGAGAGTTGGTCTGAATTGTTTGTGCACTGATGCCAAAAATAGGATTTTTGTTTTCTTCTTGAAAGACATTTTAACTGGGTAACATTTTTTTTTTATTCTACTTCTTTCCCCAGAACTTTCCCATTGTTTCTGACACTGAATAAGGCTTGGAGAACTCTCAATCTCATCTTGACAATGATTTGAGTCTTCTGCCTCGATATCTAAATATCCTGACCTTTTACAGATTAGCTAAGATACGTATTTATAAAAAGCTTTTAGGATAAAATTTTCATAAAAACTTTGATAAGCAAATTAATTGTTTTCTATAGCATTTAGAAATTTAAAATTTTGTATTTTGAATGATTTTTTCTATTTGTAGTATTTGCTACCAATTAACATGGTATATTATCTGTTGAATTTCAACTTATTTTTCACTATCTTCTTTTTTTTCCTGTATTTACTGTGTTTATATCATGTTATTTTTAATCTATGTCAGTAATTTGAATAACAGAAATGTTTGTTCTTGCATTTTCTGTTTCTAACTTAATGTACAATAATTTTAGTTTCCTAGGTAAATTTGTAGTATCTTTTTATGTATCATTTTGTTTAAACGTTTTTGAGCTCTTGTTGGACCTAGATTATATAATATGAAACAACTGAGAAAAGTTTGCTTCTAATCTTTGAATTATATTTTAATCGATTATGAGCTTGTTTTATGCTTTTTATAAGCACAGAGCATTTGTTAAGGTAATGCCGGTTGCCATAACAAAGAAATTTTAAAATATAATGATGCACATGCAATAGAAGTTTATCTCTTATATGGATTTTTCCTGAGAGTGAGCATCTATCTGCCAAGTTTTTTCCAAGAACCCGGACTTTTTCTATCTTTGTGGCTCCACCATTTTCAACACATAACTTTCAAAGTCAACGTATTTGTATCAAGCTGATAAAAGGCAAACAACCATTGTATTCTATGTAGTTTTTGGTGGGCCAGTTCTTACTTCCTTCCTCTTATTTTGTTGTATTTTTGCTTAGCTTGGCCTTGTTGCTAAGATTTCTTTATTATCTACTTTGTTTTCTTTTGGGGGGTCTCAATCTACATATTCTATTTGCCCTGATAAATTGTGTTTAATTTTCACTGTCTCTCCCCAGGAGTGTATTTTTACTATTTTTTTTTTTCCTTTTCACCATGAGGTATAGTGAGAGCTGGACACTTTGTATTTCCATTTTTCTACATCCTGAGGAAATGATAAAGAAATGGGTAAAACTCAGCTGAGGTGGTATGTGTTCTTAGTTGGAATAGTTCCAATCCATTCTCTCTCCTAAGATTTATAGTAGGAATAATGAAGTAATAACATTTATTCCTCTTACCTGTGGCTGAGGTGAACGGGTTATAACATTCCAATGGGAACAGACTAGAGGGATTTAGTTTTCCTGGGTTCCTTTCAGTTAATCAAGTTGGGGGAGGGTAGGAAACACTATTCTCTTGGCACCACACCTTGAACTCTAGATCATATTTTTGTCTTCATTATATAGTCCTCAAGCCCTTCTGTCTAAGGTCAGTTCCCTACATTTTTTTCAACTTCCTATTATAGGAATTTATGATATTTCAAGTATTCTACAATCATAATCCAGAATTTCAAAAATGTTCTCAAGTATTCAAGTTGTTCTATTCCTCTAGAACTTCAGAAGCTGGAGTAAAGAAACATAAAGAAACATGAAACAAAATAAACATGTTATCTGATATCCCTGACTGTAAATGGAGCAACAAATAGGTTCCCGATAGATAAGAAGCCACCTTATTTTAAAAATAAAGGTCTCATCTACACTCCTAAAATAGGAAAAGTGATTCCTAAACCCTATACTCTCTAGTTGGGTATTTTAGTTATTTCTTTTAGCCAAAGCCACATAGAAACCTTAGGGCTTTGCTAATGAAAAAGTTGCCTTGGACAAATTGAATCAAATTCTGTGTTGCGAGGATTTTTTACCGCAAAACTCTCCTTTTGGCAAGGTGGATAATAGACCTTTATAACCCAATCAGACTTATTAATGAAAAAATGGAAACAGCTTAATGTTCCCCAGAAAGAGAAACAATTACATAAATGATGGTACTCATTCATGGGAGATTATGAAGCTTTAAAAAAATGTTTAAATATTTGGAAGTGACGTAGGGAAAACTATGGTAAAATGTCCTAACCAAGCAGTCAGCTTTACAAGGTCAGATACAGTGTCTACACTGTTCACCATTTTATCTCCATGCCTATTACAGTATCTGGACTGAAGGAGAAAAAAATTAAAGATCAATGTGACTACACTTCAAGAAAAGGAGGATAAGGTGGTAGATGCTCAAGTGTAATTACTTCCCAAGACCACATAGAAGTCCACATCTTAGGTCCACTACCTAAGTTACTTCACAAATTAATTTTTTTCTACCAGTGGAATTTGAAGTTTTTGAGTCTTCTTAATGAATTCAGGCCATTTAAAAATCTCAAAAGAAATATAAATCGTATTGAAATTCTACCAAGTTCTAAGCAGCCACATTCTTTTTTCTTAGTTCAACTCCTAATTATTATAAAATTTTGACAAGTAGTTCACACATTCAAAATTCTGTGCTCTCCTCACAGATTCCCCAGATCCTTAATCATCTCGGTACTGTCAGCATTGTCAGTGTAAGACCCGGGAGGAGGAACACAGCCAATAAGGAGTGCAGTGGCCCAGTGCTTCCTTCTTTTAAGCCTAGAGTGGCAGACAGGATACAAAGTAAAGCATAGCCACCAACTTAGCTTTAATAAAAGGAGAAAGTTTTCATTAAGCTGAAGATTCAGAGAAACCAAAAAAGTTTGAGACATTTTACTTCTAGAGGAGTCAGGAAATAGCAACTTTGAAATCAAAGGATGTTTAAGGTTTTGAAAATATATGGTCAGATATTTTTAACATACCTATTCTACAAAGGTTCATGTAAAACTACAAAGAGTGAAAACAGTGACACTTTTCACTTCTCAGCACTTCATAGTTTATTCATCCAATCTTCACAATTTTTGAATTGACTTACTTTCAATGAGCTAATACATAAAATGTTCCTTCATTTATTCATCCAACTAGTGTTGAGTCACTTTGCTAGGGACATACACAGGATAAAATATGCTAGTCACAGGCTAGATATCAGGAACAGATGCATGCTTTATACTGTAAAATAAATCATGCTAAAATATTCATGTAGCATTACTTTAAATATACAGAAAAACACTCAGCTTAAATGTTTAGACTTAATCTTTTGAATTATGGGAGTAGATAAAAATAAATAGGAAACATGCTATTATATGTAAAGACTTCAAATTCTTCCAGGGACAGGACAGCAAAGGGAAAGTAGAGGCTGTGAACTCCTAGACTTGACTCTCTGTCTCTTGCATCTCAGCTCTGCTTTTCACTTGTGCAAACTTGGCCAAATTTAACTACATATTTCAATTTCATTCTGAAATATGAACAGTAATAGCACCTAGGTGGTTTTTGTGAGGATTACATCAGATTGAGATACACAAAAGACTTAGTGTATTGCCTGGCTCAAAAAGTGGCATGTAAGTGGAAGCTATTATTACTCAAGGTACTCTAATTAAATGTTTGGTAAAATTCAGCCATGAAGCCATCTGTTCCTGGTTTTTACTTTGTTGATAGTTTTTTGTTTACTAATTGAATATACTTATTATAGATTGTTTATTTTTACTTGCATCAGTTTGGGAGTTTGACTTTTTAGGAGATGTGTACATTTCATCTCAGTTATTTAATATATTAGCATACAGCTCTTCATAGTACTTTATAATCTGCTTTCTGTAAGATCAGTCATAATGTTTCCTCTTTCATTTTTAATTCTAGTAATTTGAGACTTCTATTTTTTTTTTTTTTTTACCCCCTTGGTCAATCTAGATAAAGGTTTATGAATTTGTTGATCTTTTCAAAGAACCCACTATTGGTTTCATTAATCTATATTATTTGCTATTCCTTCATTAATAAATACTTTATTATATACTTCTATTTGTTTTAGGTATATACTTCTATTTTCTCAATTGCTAAAGCGGAGGGTTAGGTCATTAAGTTGAGACAGTGCTCTTTAAATATAATTTTCCTATAAGAATTATTTTAGCTGCATCCTGTTAAGTGTTAGCGTGTTTCTTCATTTTCATTAATCTCAAAGTATTTTCTAATTTCTTTTTTATTCCTATGACCCACTGGTTATTTAGGAGTGTATTTTTAATTTCCACATATTTTGATTGCCCCAGATTCCTTTCTCTTATTTCTAAATATGTTATATAAAATTTACCACAAAAAAGCCAACAGACAAAATGGAATGAATACTGAAAAACATTGTATTAACTGAAAGAAGACATCAGTAATCAAATAGTAACATAGCAGTAATTATATTAAATATAAATGGACAAAATACTTCAATTAAAAGGCAGAAATTAGACTACATAAAAAGCAAGATATAACTTTATGATGTTTATAAGAGAGTACAATAAATATAGACACTAAATATTTAGGTAACTTTAAGCAGACTTATTAAAAGTAAAGGTTTAGACATAAATCATGCAAATCAAGTATAAGACGGCCAATATAACTGCATTAATATATAAAAAAAGTAGACTTAAAGACAAGGAGTATAACTATAGGAAAAGTGGGCCACTTCATAATTATAAAAGGGAGAAAATTTTGTATATAAATGTACATGCACTTAAAAAGTGAATTTTAAAATACATCAAGCCAAAAAATGAACTAAAAGGAGAATAGTTCCACAAATATATTTGAATATTTTAATACTTCTTGCCAGCCCATAGAAAAAAAGCCAATAAATGGTTTAAGTAACACTTAGATTGTTCCTTTTTTAAAATAATTTCAAAATTGTTCAGTTACAGTTGGCATACAATATTAGTTTCAGGTGTACAACATAGTGATTAGACATTTACATTACTTATGAAATGATCACCCCAATAATTCTAGTTCTCATCTGACAACATATACAGTTATTACAATATTATTAACTATTTTTTATGCAATACATTACATCCCCATGACTATTTTTGTAATTACCAATTCATTTTTCTCAATCCCTTCCCCATTTTTCACCCACTCTCCCAACCCCACTCTCATCTGCTAACTATCAAAATGTTCTCTATGAGTTTGTTTCTATTTTGTTTATTTTGTTTGGATTCCACATGTAAATGAAATTATAGGGTATTTTTTTTCTCTATCTTACTCCTTGAGTTAACACGAAACCCTCTAGGTACATCCATGTTGTTGCAGATAGCAAGATTTCATTCTTTTTTATGGACGAGTAATATTCCATTGTATATATGCACGACCTCTTCCTTATCCATTACTCTATTAATGGACCCCAAGGCAACCATCTTGGCTAACATAAACACTGCTGCAATGAACATGTGGATTCACATGTCTTTTCAAAGTAGTGTTTGTGGTTTGTTTGGATAAATACCCAGAAGTGGGATTACTGGGTCCTTCTTTGTCTCTTGTTATAGCCTTTGTTTGAAAGTCTATTTTGTCTAGTATAACTGTTGCTACCTTAGTTTTTTTTTTAATTTTCATTTTTATGAAATATCTTTTGTCATCCCTTTACTTTCAGTCTCTATTTTTCAATCTGAAATGAGTCTCTTGTAGGCAGCATGTTTGAAGGTCTTGCATTATTATCCAGCCACCCTATCTTTTGATTGGAGTGCCTGATCCATTTACATTAAAGTAGTTGTTGACAGATATGTAGCTATTGCCATTTTATTATGTCTTTTTTCTTTTTCTTAAAGTCTCTTTAACATTTCTTGTAATACTGGTTTGCTGTTGATACACTCCTTTAGCCTTTTCTTTTCTGGGAAACTGTGTCTTAATTCCAAATGATAGCTTTGCTGGGTAGAGTAATCTTCGCTGTAGGTTCGTTTTTCATCACTTTGAATATTTCCTGCCAATCTCTTTTGTCTTGCAAAGTTTATGTTGAGAAATCAGTTGGTAGTCTTATAAGAGCTCTCTTATAGGTAACTGTTTTTCTCTTGCTGCTTTTAAGATTCTCTTTTTCTAACTTTTGGCATATTAATTATGGTGTGGGTCTCTTTGAGTTCAACTTGTTTGGGACTCTCTGTGCTTCCTGGCTCTTATGTCTATTTGCTTCTCCAGGTTAGGGAAGTTTTTTGTCATTATTTCTACAAATAGTTTTTCAGTTTTGTGGTCTCCCTCTTCTCTTCCTGGTACCCTTGTGATGCGAATGGTGGTACACTTGATATTGTCCCAGAGGCCTCTTAAACTATCCTTATTTTTTTGGATTATTTTTTCTTGTTGCTGTTTTGATTAGGTGTTTTCTGCTACCTTATTTTCTAAATCACTGATTCGATCCTCTGCCTCATCTAATCTACTGTTGATTCCTTCTAATATATTCATTTCAGTTATTGTATTCATTTCTGACTGATTCTTTGTTTTCTATCTCCATTTTTGTTTTCTGTCTCTGTGTTAAAGTTCTCACTGAGTTCATCTACTCTTCCCCTAAGTTTATTAAGCATCCTTATAACCAGTGTTTTGAACTCTACATCTGGTAGATTGCTTATCTCCATTTTGTTTAGTTCATTTTTTCTGGAGGTTTATTCTGTTCTTTCTTTTGGGACATGTTTTCTTGTCTCCCCATTTTTGCTGCCTTTCTGTGTTTCTATTAGAGCTGGTTTTAGTAGAGTGGACTTATATAGTCTTGTGTGGCCCAGTGGAGCAGTTTCCCTAATCACCTGAGCCTGGCACTTCAGTTGTGTCCCTTGTGTGGGTCATGTGTGCCTTGTTGTAGTTGAGACTTGGTTGCTATTTGCACACCAATGGAAGGGTTTGAGCTTCAGTCTGATGGCTTGTGAGGACTGGCTGGTGACTATAGTAGAGCTTTTGTGCAGGGGCTGACCCTACAGAACAGGATTCACTTAGAAAATCTTTAATGTCTGCCCAGTTACCTTTTAGATGTGTCATCCTTGTATGAGGCCCCAGGTGGTGTTCTGACTCAGATCAGAATCTGGCCACTTGGCTGCTGGCTCTGGGCCTTTGTCAGGGTCCCTGACACAGATCAAGTTCAGCTGAAGCCTGTGCCCTGCCTAAGACCACCTGATGTGAACCACCAAGCAATCCACAAATGGCTGCCACCCACACTGCACTTGGAGGTGACACATGAGACCAAGCTATGAACTCAGGCCAGCTGCCACTAGTGCTGGGCTTGGGGCTGCTCAGCAAGAGGTATGAAGCTTTCCAAGACCAGATACTGCTTGTTGGGTTGTGTGAACCTTTAAGAGATTTTAGGAAAGTCTGCACATGAGCCAAGACAGGCCAATTGTATGGAAAAACCAGTGGAAACAGTTTGGGTGGGCCAACAAGTTGGGTGGGGCACAGCCTCTGGGAATTACCAGGGCAGACCAGTATTAGGTTTATGGAAACTCAGGTATGAGGGGGCCACCTGCATCTATATCTGCATGCCAAGAGTGTGTGGGCTCAACAAAGAAACAATGGATCCCACCAGCACTTTTGTCTGGGAGAAAATTTCCCCTTTAGCCCTTACCCTGAAGCTAGACAATTTAGTTCTCCCCACATGTCCCTGGCACCTTTCAAGTTGCTGCCCCAGTGCTGGAGCTCAGAGCAAGTGAGTCCATCACTGGGTAAGTTTGTGTGCAGGCCCATTAAGAGGACTGCCTACGACTCCTGCAGCCCTCCGTTTCACTCAGCCTAGTTGTAGGACTTCTTTTCAGTTAGACTTCAGACTATTTTCAATGTTGATTATTTTTCTGTAGTTGTAAGTTTGATTTGGTTGTGAGTGAAGGCCAACAGTGTTTACCTACTCTACCATCTTGATTGAAGTGTTGTTCTAAGTTCAAGTTTCCTGAGAAACAGACTCAGACAGATATTTGTGCAAAAAAAATTAATGAAAAATACTTTTGTAAACCTTAAAGAGAAAGAAGTGGACTTAACTGAGGAACAACTGAACTGCTGCAGTATAAAATTATAGAAATTAAGTGTAGTCTTGGTGTAAAGATAAATCTTAAGGTCCAGAAATGACCAGTACATATACAGTCAATAGATATTTGACAAGAAGCCAAGGTCGCTCAATGAGAAATGGACAGTCTTGTCAGCAAATATAACTTTATATAGGAAAAAATGAAACACACACACACACACACACACACACACACACACACACACACACACACACACACATGTTTTATATATGGTAAAGGGCTTTTGTCCAGCATATGTAAACAACTACTTTGAATCAATTAGAAGAAAATCAATATAATCTCAGAATACAAGTCTTGAACACTTTCCAAAATAAGATATAAGAATGGCTAATAACTAAATGGTATGATTTTCAACCATATTCCTAGTCATCAGGAATATTCACACTGAAATCATGACATACCATTTTGTACACACTTCAAAGGGTAAAATTAAAAGATTTACAAGTTCAAATGTTGAAGAGGATATGAAACAGCTGAATATATCATACACTGATGATTTGAGTATATAACACTGTCCCGCCACTTGAGAAAAGAGTTTATTTCTTAAATACATGCCAGCATGAAGACCCAGCAATTCTGCTCCTATTTACCAAGAGAAATGGAAATGTATGTCCACAATACATTTTTTACAGTCATATTAATGATATGCTCAAACTGGAAACAATTGAAATATTCATCAACTGGCAAATGCAAAAAGACATTTTGGGAAATTCACACAATATATTCTCAACAATAAAAAGGAATGAATTGCTGACACACTTCATAATACAGATGGATTTCCAAAAAAATTATGTCGAACAAAAGAACTAAACAAAATAATACATACTATATGTATCAAGGTCTAGAACAGACAAAAATAAGTTATAAAAACATGGTGGTATTAATCAGATCACTGACTCTGTGTGGTAAGAGGGAGTTTTGAAGGGTCATTTTTTTGAAATGTGTCAGGAGTTGGCAGTAATGGGAGATCATTGTCTGAAAAAGGGCACAAGAGAACTTTCTGGGATAATGGAAATATTCTGTGTCTTGATTGCAGTGGTAGTTACATTGGTATAGAAATTTTTCAAAATTTAAACTGTACACTTAAAATCTGCATTTTATCAATGTAAAGAACCTCAGTTTAAAAAGAAATTTAATACATTACCTTTCAGTTCTTGAAAAACAAAATTACTTAAAGATGAAACCTCATATTCAGAAATTAAAACTGACACCAGGATGGAGGAAGAAGTGGTTTAAAAAGCATTAAATCTATTTAAATATAGAATTAAATGATTGTAGAAACTATGGTTATGGTGTAGAATATAAATTTTTCAAATTTGATTATGAAAATAATATACATGATGGGGTCAGGAGTAGGAAAAGAAAGTTTAAGCACATTAACTTCTTCAGCTTTTGTCATATAAACAATGTTCTAATTTTTGTAGGTAAATTTTTGCTATAGATGTCAACTGGATGCCTATAGATGTATATATAAAATATAATTTTTGCTCAAAATTTTTAAAATATATTTTTCTCTCTATATAGAATAATTGTAAATGTGATGAGGGGTACAAGGATGTATTTATGTTTAAGTATCATGCTCATTTATTATCAGGCTCAACCATTAAAAGTATGCTTTAGAGTTTATAAGAATTTTTATAGTTACAAAAATTAAGCAGTGAAACAAAGGTAGAAAAAAATTCCCAGAAAGCAGAGATATTAACAACAAAGTTATAGGAATATATTTAATACTTGAAATAAGCCCTGGGACCTGCAGAAACTCAAAGATTTTTGTCAACCTGAGCATCATAAGTATATGTGAATAATCTAAGAGCTTTGTCATCAGTATGACTCAGCTCCAGACTCCCAATCCTTGTATGCTTCTGTACAAATTCCCTGAAGGGAGACTATAATAGGCTCATCATGGATTAGGATCTAAAGTGGATTCATTGACTATGACCACAAGGGGGAAGATCATTTTTAACTGCTGGGTTGGTGGCTCTCACTCCAGTGTAATTCTTGAGAAGGGAAGATAGTTATTAGCTGAGATGTAGTAGACACCAAGCTTGGTGTCTACTACATCAAATGTACAGTTTTCTTTTTTTATTCATCTTTTATGCTACTTAGAACATTTGTTGTTCCTTTTGTTGAAATTATCTTCTTTCATATATCAGAGAAAGACTGCCTAGATTTATCTAAGACACATAATTTTTCTCCAGTTCTAATGGTGATTATAGTTTTCTTAAAACATTTATTTGAAGAATGCTCTAGGTCAATGAAATAGAAAATAAAATAAAAATGAGGCTATGCACATTGTTCACTATTAGTCTTCCAGCATTTCTATGCTTATTTAAGGAAACCCTGTTCATTTCCCAGATGATCATGTGAAGTTAACTTTTACCCTGTCAACTGATTAATTTTTATCTCAATTACTGTGATTTGTCCAAAGAAATTCTTCAAACTTATTTGCCAACACTTTTGATTCAACAAAATTATAGCATTAAACTTAAGAGTTAAGAACTTCAAAGATTTACAAATTAGGAATAAAAATGTTAATTGAAATTCATCAGTTTCTCATTTT
Organism: Eidolon dupreanum; assembly: GCA_028627145.1. NCBI lineage: Eukaryota > Metazoa > Chordata > Mammalia > Chiroptera > Pteropodidae > Eidolon > Eidolon dupreanum. Next base: position 98,029,857 of record CM053503.1, on the reverse strand, counting down.
TAACATTTTATCACATGTTTCTGGCTTCATGAGGAAATTAGATTTGATAATCCATGTAGTTTTCTCATGTTACCACTTATGCAAATGGTACATAACGGAAGGAACAGAGGTTTTGGGACTAGAAAAAAAGAATTCAAATTTTAGTTCTAATACTTTTGTAGCTATATAATTGTGTTCAATTCCTTACCCATTCTGAATCTCATTTGAGTCCTATATAAAAGAAAGATGATGTAAAATGTAAAATTTATTATGAAATCGATTTAAATTTTTCAATTACAATTGGCATACAATATTATAAGTTTTAGGTGATTACAAAATAGTAATCAGACATTTACATAACAAAATGCTTACCCCAGTAAGTCTAGTACCCAACTGACACCATACATAGTTATTACAATATTATTTACTATATTCTCTATGCTGTACTTTACATTCTCATGACTATTATAACTAGCAATTCATATTTCTTAATTCCTTTCAAGTTTTTTGCCCTCAAACCTCCTCCTATCTGGTGACTATCAATTTGTTCAGTGTATCTGAGTATTTTTCTGTTTTCTTTTTTTTATATTTTTTATTTTTTTAGATTCCAAATATGCTAAGAAAAAATCATGTCATATTTGTCTTTCTCTGCTTTATTTCACTTAGTGTTATATCTTCTAGGTCCATCTATGTTCTTGCACATGGTAAGATTTCATTCTTTTTATGGCTGAGCAATATTGGATTTTATACGTGTACCACATATACTTTACCTATTCTTCTGTCAGTGAACACTTAGGTTGCTTCCATATCTTATCTATTGTAAAAATAATGCAGTGAATATAGGAGTGCACATATCTTTTGAATTAGTGTTTTGGATTTCTTCTGATAAATACCTAGAAGTGGAATTACTGGGTCATGTAGTAGTTTTATTTTTATTTTTTTGAGGATCCTCCATACTGTTTTCATTTGTGGCTGTACCAATTTGCAATCCCATCAACAGGGCACAAGGATTCCCTTTTCCTTCATCTTTGTCAATACTGGATGTTCATTGATTTATTGATGATAACCATTCTAACAAGTGTGAGGTGATATCTCATTATAGTTTTAATTTGGATTTATCTGATGATTAGTGATAAGCATCTTTTCATATGTCTATTTGCCATCTGTCCTTCTGGAAAAATGTGTTTTGGTATTCTGTTCATTTTTTAATTGGATTGTCTTTTTGTTAAGCTGTATGAATTCCTTATGTATTTTGGATGTATTGTCGAATGTTCTGCCATTCAGTAGGTTGTCGTTTTATTTTGTCAATGAATTACTTCACAGTGCAAAACATTTTGAGTTTGATGTGCTTTGATTTATTACTTCTTTACCCTTGTCTAGAGAGAGATCCAAAAAAATATTGCTGAGAGTGACATTAAAATGTTTACTGCCTATGTTTTCTTGTAGGAGTTTTATGGTTTGGGGTCTTATATTTAAGTCTTTAAACCATTTTGAGTTTAATCTTGCATATGGTATAAGAAAGTGGTCTAGTTTCATTATTTTCCATGTTTCTGTCCAGTTTTTTCAACATCATTTATTCAATACACTGTCTTTACCTATTAGATATTTTCTCCCTTGTCATAAATTAATTGATCATATAGGCATAGGTTTATTTCTGGGCTTTCAATTCTGTTTTATTGATGTGTTTATTTTTATATCAGTACCATCCTGTTTTGATTATTATAGCCTTGAAATATACTTTGACATCAGATGTTGTGATATTGTGATACTATTAACATTGTTCTTTCTCAAGATTACTGTAGCTATTTGGGATTTTCAGTGATTCTATATAAATTTTAGTATTCTTCTGCAAAAAATGCCACTTGTTTTTTGACAGGGACTGCACTGAATCTATAGATTGCTTTAGGTATTATGGACATTTTCTTCAGTGTCATATTTTTCTGAGAACAGATCTTTCACTTGGTTAAATTTATTTCTAGATTTTTTTTGATGCAATTATAAATGAATTGTTTTCTTAATTTCTTTTTCTGATGATTTGTTATTAGTGCATGAAAATGCAACTGACTTCTGAATATTAATTTTGAATCCTTTACCAAATTCATTTATCAGTTCTAATAGTTTTTTGATGGAATCTTTAAAGTTCTCGCTATATCGTATCATGTCATGGGCAAATGACAATTTTACTTCCTTTCCATTTTCAATGCTTTATATTACTTGTCTCATTGCTATGGCTAAGACTTCCAATACTATGTTGAATAAAAGTGGTGAAAGTGGACATCCTTGTCTTGCTCCTGATCTTAAAGAAAAACCTTTTAGCTTTTCACCATTTTGTATGATGTTAGTTGGAGTTTGGCATATATGACCTTTATTACATTGAGGTTTGTTTCTTTTATCCCTACTTTGCTGAGAGTTTTAATTATAAATGGATGCTGAATTTTACCACTTGTTTTTATGCATCTATTGATATTTTTATCCTTCATTTTGTTTACATGGTATATCATGGTAGTGTATTTTTAGATATTGAACCAACCTTGCATCCTAGGAATAAATCCCACTTGATCATAGTATACGATCTTTTTAATGTATTGCTAAATTCAGTTTGCTAATATTTTGTTGAGGATTTTTGCATTTGTGTTCATCAAGGATCTTGGTCTATAATTTTTCTCTTTTTTTGCACTGTCTTTGGTTTTGGTATCAGGGAAATGCTGACCTTGGGAAATGAGTTTGAGAGCCTTCCTTTCTCTGCAATTTTTTGGAATAGTTCGAGAAGGATAGATATTAATTCTTTGGATGCTTGATCAGTATTGCCTGTGAAACCATCTAATCCAGGACTTTTGTTTGTTGAGAGTTTTTTGATTACTGATTTGATTTCATTAGTTATCAGTCTGTTCAGATTTTTTTGTTCTTGATTCAGTCTTGGAAGCATGTGTTACTAGGAATTTATTTCTTCCAGGTTGTCCAATTTGTTGACATATAATTGTAGTATTTTTTTATCCTTTGTTTCTGTGGTGTCAGTTGTCACTGCTTTCATTTCTGATTTTCCATAATCACTGTACCAATTACCAATTTGCAATTCCACCAGCAGTGTATGAGGGTTCTTTTTACTCCATATCCTCTCCAACATTTGTTATTACTTATCCTGTTGATTATAGCCATTATAACAGGTGTGAGATGGTATCTCATTGTAGTTTTGATTTGTATTTCCCTAACAGATAGTGATGTTGAGCATCTTTTTTACGTATTTGTTGGCCATTTGTATGTCCTCTGAAGAGAAGTGTCTGTTCAGGTCCTCTGCCCAGTTTTTGATTGGATCATTTGTTTTTTTGTTATTGAGTTGTGTATTTTGGATATTAGGTCCTTATCTGAGACATTGCTTGCAAATATACTTTCCCATTCAAATGGTTGCCTCTTTACCTTGTTGACAGTTTCTTTTGCTGAGTAGAAAATTTTTAGTTTGATGTAGTCCCATTCACTTATTTTAGCTTTTACTTCCCTTGCCTTTGAGGTCAAATTCATAAAATCCTCCTTAATTCCAAGGTTCTTGAGTTCAGTTCCTATGTTTTCTTCTATGCATTTTATTGTTTCAGGTCTTATATTCAGGTCCTTGATCCATTTTGAGTTAATTTTGGTGTGTGGTGATAGACAACAGTCTAGTTTCATTTTTTTGCAGGTGGCTTTCCTGTTTTCTGAGCACCATTGATTGAAGAGGCTTTCCTTTCTCCACTGTATGTTTTTAGCTTTTTTGTCAAAAATTATTTGTCTATGTAAAGATGGGTTTACTTCTGGACTCTTGAGTCTATTCCACTGGTCCGTATGTCTGTTTTACAGCCAATACTGTGCTGTTTTGATTACTGTCACTTTGTAATATAATGTGAAGTCAGGCAGAGTGGTGCCTCCAGCCTCATTCTTTTTTCTAAGGATGGCTTTGGCAATTTGGGGTCTTTTATGCTTCTATACAAATCTGATGGTTTTTTTGGTTCTATTTCTTTAAAAAAAGCCTAAGGGAATTTGATGAGGTATTGCATTAAATCTGTATGGTGCTTTAGGTAATGTCATTTTAACTGTTGATTCTTCCAATCCAAGAATACGGAATATCTTCTCATTTCTTTGCATCTTTTTTGATTTCTTTTAATAGGGTCTTATAGTGTTCATTATATAGGTCCTTCACATGTTTCGTTAGATTTATACCTAGGTATTTTTGTTGCAATTACACAAGGAATTATTTTTTCCACTTCTTTTTCTGATACTTTGTTATTAGAGTATAGGAACACTATGGATTTTTGGTCGTTGATTTTGTATCCAGAAACTTTACTATATTTGCTTATTGTTTCCAGTAGTGTTATGGAGTCTTTAGGGTTTTCAACATAGAGAATCATGTTTTCCACAAATAGTGACAGTTTGACTTCTTTATTTCCTATTTGGATGACTTTTATATCTTTCTCTTGCCTGATTGCACTTGTTAGGACCTCCAATGTTATTTTGAATAACAGTGGTGATAGTGGACAGGCTTGCCTTGTTCCTGATCTTAGAGGGAAGGTTTTTAGTTTTTCACCGTTAAGTATAATGTTGGTGGAGGGTTTGACTCATATGACCTCTATTATATTAAGGTATTTTCCTTCTATGCCAATTAAGTGTTTCGATCATAAATGGGTACTGTATCTTGTCGAAGGCTTTTCTGCATCAATTTATATGATCATATGATTATTTTAATTGGTTTATGTAGTGTATCACATTTATTGATTTGCATATGTTGAACCATCCCTGTGCCCCTGGGATGAAGCCCAATAATCTTTTTAACATATTGTTGTATTCTGTTTGCTAGTATCTTATTTAGGATTTTTGCATCTGTGTTCATGAGAGATATTGGTCTGTAGTTATTTTTTTGTTATCTTTACCAGGATTTGGTATCAGGGTAATATTAGCCTCATAAAATGAGTTAGGAAGTATCGCCTCCTCTTTGATTTTTTTGGAAGAGTTTGAGGAGAATAGGTATTAAATCTTCTTTGAATGTTTGGTAGAATTCACTGGTGAAGCCATCTGCTCCTGGACTTTTACTTTTTGGTAGGTTTTTGATGATCATTTCAATTTCCATACTGCTAATTGGTCTATTTAGATTTTCCAGTTCTTGATTCAGTTTAGGAAGATTGTATTTTTTCCAAGTACTGGTGCACTTCTTCTAGGTTATTTGGTGTTATGTACTTTTTCATAGTATTCTTGTTTGATCTTTTGTATTTCTGTGGTGTCTGTCATCATTTCTCCTCTTTTATCCCTGATTTTGTTAATTTGTGTCCTTTCTATTTTTTCTTTAGTGAGGCTAGCCAAAGGCTTGTCAATTTTATTAACCTTCTCAAAACCAGCTCTTTGTTGTAATTTTTTTCTATTCTTTTTTGTTTTCAATTTCATTTATTTCTGCTCCAATTTTGATAATTTCTGTCCTTCTGCTAACTTTAGGCTTCATTTGTTTTTCTTGTTTTTTTAAGATGAAGCATTAGGTTGTTTATTTGGGCTCATTCTTGTTTTTGGTGGTAGACTTGTAATGATGTGAACTTCCCTCTTATGAGCATTTTTGCCATGTCCTAAAAGTTTTGGTATGTTGTAATGTCATTATCATTCATTTCTATGTGTCTCTTGATCTCTTTTTATTTCTTCTCAGACCCAGTTATTCCTCAGTAGCATGTTGTTTAATCTCCATGTACTTGTTTCGTTATGCTTTCTTTTTGCAGTTGATCTCTAGTTTCAAAGCATCATGATAGAGAATACGATTGGTATGATTTCAACCCTCTTATATTTGTTGAGGCTAACTCTGTGTCTCAGTATGTGGTCAATCTTTGAGAATGTTCCATGTGAACTAGAGAGAAATGTATAAGCATCTGTTTGGGGATGAAAGACTCTGTTAATTTCAATTGTATCCAATTGATCTAATATATCATTTAAGGATGTTATTTCCTTATTGATTTTCTGTTTGGATGATCTGTCCATATCCGACAGTAGGGTATTTAGGTCCCCTACTATGATAGTGTTTTGGTCTGTTTCTCCCTTTAGTTCTGTTAGTAATTGCTTTATATATTTTGGGGCTCCCTGATTGGGAACATAGATATTAATAAGTGTTATGTCTTCTTGGTGCATGATTCCCTTTATCATTCTGAAGTGTCCCTCAGTATCTTTCTTTACCATTTTTATTTTGAAGTCTATATTGTCTGATATTAGTACTACTACTCCCACTTTTCTCTGAATGCCATTTGCTTGAAATATCATTTTCTACCCTTTCACTTTGAGTTTATATTTGTTTGGAGCTGAGATGTGTCTCCTGAAGGCAGCATATGCATGGGTTTTGTTTTTTGATCCATTCTGCAGCTCTGTGCCTTTTTGTTGGTGAGTTCAGTCCATTTATATTTAGAGTGATTATTGACATATGAGGTTTTTTTATAGCCAATTTATCTTTTGCTTTCTGGTAGCTTAGTGTTTCCATTGCTTCCTTATCCTTGTATTTCTGTTTTCTTTATTTTGGTTGGCTTTTGTGTTTTCCTCTGGTCTTTCTTGTTTTGTGTTATATACTTTGATTCTGAATCTTGGCTTGTGGTTCCCATTATGAATATGTAAAGGATAGTTATATATAGTTGTCCCTTTCATTCTGCTTGTGCCTTATCTCTGTTCCCCTTTGTGAATTTGGATCTTTGAATCCTCCCCTTTTCAGTCATTGTCTCAATTTGTCCCTATGTATGCTAAAGGTTCATTACTATTTTGCATAGCATATCTCTTCTTATTTTAAGCTTATGCCCTATTCCTAGTATGGGTTGCACTCCTCTGCTTTTATCAGCCTGCTAGTCACCTTACTCCTAAATATATATTTTTCCTTTGTCATTTTGTATTAGATGAGCTGATCCCTTTCAGTATTTCCTGTGGTTCAGGCCTTGTAGTGGAGAATTCTTTCAATTTTTGTATGTCTGGAAAAGTATTGCTCCTTCATATCTAAAGGAGAGCTTAGCTGGATACATTATTCTTGGCTGGTCATTCCTTTCATTTAATAGTTTCAATATTTGATTCTGCTCCTTTCTGGCTTGTAAGGTTTGTGCTGAGAAGTCCGATTATAATTTAATGGTGTTTCCTTTACAGGTTATCGTCTTTTTTCTTCCTGGCTGCTCTGAGAATTCTGTCGTTATCACTGATTTTTGATAATTTTAATAAAATGTGTCTTGGTGGAGGCCTTTTTCATTTGAGGTAATTCGGTGTTCTATCGACTTCTTTAACACCAATCTTCAGCTCATTCCTTAGTTTTGGGAAATTCTAATCTACTGCTTATCCAAAAATGCTTTCTATTCCCTGCTTTTTTTTCCTCACCTTCAATAATGCTCATTATTCTTATGTTTCCTCTCCTGATGGTATCAACTAGTTCTTGTATTTCTCTTTTATTATTTTTCTTTCTTTGGTTTCTCTTCTTCCTTCTGATTTATTTCTAGATTTCTGTCTTCGATACCACTGATTCTTCCATTTGGTCAACTATATTTCCCAAGCTTGTTATTTTATTTTTCAACTCTTGCAGTGTGTTCTTTATCTCCAGAAGGTCTATTCGGTTCTTTTTGAGGCTTTCAATCTCCTTGTTAACTCATTCTGTTCATCTAGTTGTTTTCTCAATTCCTGAAATTGTTGACAGGATTTGTTTCAGATCTCACTGAGTTTTTTCAGAAGTTTCATCCTGAATTCTCTGCCATTTAAGTCACACATTTCTATGTCTATGAACTTGTTTTCTGGAGATTTTTCTCCTTCTTTCTGAGATGCTTTATCATCTTGGTTGTTCATGGTGTTTAATGGACTATTTCTCTACCTAGGCATTAATGGAAGTGTGTTCCGCATTTTTTCCCCCACCAGAAAGTTTGATCATATAATGGTCCCTAGCCTGGTGCAAAGAATGTGTTTTTCTTTTGGTTTCCAGTAGGTGGTGTCTAAGCCTCTTGGATCTCTGCTTTATATAAAATCTTAATATCTTTTTTCCCTTATGGATATTTAATCATGCTTGTTACCTTCAGTCTCAGTTCCTGTCAGTGTTTGTGACAGTTTCGGTAGTGTTTGTTCCGATTTCCCTGTAGCTCCATGTCATTCCGCATTGGAAGGTATGGGGGAAGAGGCTCTCTGGGTTGGGTGTTGGGGGCTGTGGCTCAGCCTGGTTTTTGTAGTCGAGGCTGGTAAAAATCAACTGTTGTTTCTCTGCCTTCCCCGCTTTTCTGCCATCCCTGGTTTTCTGCCTTCTGCCCTGATGACTGGGCACTGCCATGGGCCACGGGTAGCTCATAGCACTCCCAGGCAGGGCTGTTCAGGGATGTTGCTGCACCTTCTTCCCTCCTGCTCCTCCTACAGGGAGCTCTGGTAGCTGCAAGAGGCATTTTCTTTGTTTCTCCCAGTCCACCACCCGACACTCGGAATTTCAGCCCATGGTAGCTCTTATGCGCAGATCCTATGCTCAGACATGCTCGTGTGCAGTTTGGGTGGTTTTTGTTGAGTTTTAGATGTTCAGCTTATTGTTGTTTTAATGGGAGAGATCTGGGAACATGTCTCACTCCACTATGTTTAATCCAATCAAATCACTACCATTTTTACTCACCCCATCCACATTTGTTTTTGTCACTTTTTTGCTTTTGTGTATTTGTGTATATCCTTAATTTATGGTTGTAATTACAGATGATGTTCCTAATTTTGTCTCTTAACCTTTTTACTAGCTTTACAGTTTGTTGATTCACTGCTTTTACTGAGTGTTTGCCTTTGTCAGTGAGATTTTTTTTTCCTTTCAATATTTTCTTATTTACATTTCTGATATTTTCTTAAAGAAGTCCCTGTAACATTTCTTGTAAAACTTGTTTGGTGGTGATCTCCTTTAGCTTTTCTTCCTCTGGGAAACTCTTTCCCCTATTCAAAATGATAGCCTAGCTGTGTAGAGCAGTCTGTTGTAGGTCTTTACTCTTCATCACTTCGCAGTCCCCAAAAAACTGGCATGAAATATTCAAAGTTTTTGTTGAGAAATTAGCTGACAGTCTTAAGGGAACTCCCCTGTACATAACTGACTACTTTTCTATTGCTACTTTTTTATTGGCTCTTGTCTTTAACCTTTGATTTTTTAATGATGATGTGTTGGTGTGGGTCTTTTTGGGTTCATCTTGTTTGGGATTCTCTATACTTCCTGAACTCATATGTCTATTTCCTTTGCCAGGTTAGGGAAGTTTTCAGTCATAATTACTTCAAACAGGTTTTCAAACCCTTACACACTCTACTTCTTCTGTTACTCTTATGACAGATATGTTGGTATGGTTAATATTGTTCCAGAAGCCTGATAAACTATCCTCATTTTTTTTCCAGTGTTTTGTTTGTTTGTTTGCTGTTCCAGTTGGGTGTTTTCCACTACCTTGTCTTCTCGATCACTGATTTGTAGCTCTGCTTCATCTAATCTGATGGTGATTCCTTCTAATGTATCTTCATTTCAGTTATTGTATTCATCATTTCTGACTGGTTCTATTTGTTTTCTTTTTATTGATGTTTTCACTGAGTTCACTGAGTTCATCTATTCTTTCCCTAGGTTCAATGAGCATTCTTATTACTAGTGTTTTGAACTCTGTATCTGGTAGATTGCTTTCTATGTTTCATTTAGCTCATTTTTTTTTCTGAAGTTTTGTTCTTCTGGGATATGTTTGTCTCCTCATTTCTTCTGCCTCCCTGTGTTTATTTTTATGTATTAGGTAGATATGCTACATCTCCTGGTCTTGACAGAGTGGCCTTATATAGAAGGTATCTGTGATATAATCTCCTTCGTCATCTGGGGTAATCCAGGGGCATCCCCTCTGTGGACTATGTGTGCTGTACTCTTGTAGTTGAGCTTAAATTGCTGTTAGCATGTCAATGTGGTCTGAACAGGCCGCTAGCTATGTTGATTATGGTGCAGCTCAAGGTCGGCTTCTACTTATGCCATTCTTGGGGCCAACTGATACGAGTTACTATGCAAGATGAGACCAGTTGCCACTTGTGCTGTACTTGGGGCCACTTAGCAGGATGGGTGCTGCTTCTTTGGGGTATATGATCCTTTGAGAGATATTGGGAAAGTGCAGAATGAGCCAAGGCATGAGCTTGTATGGCAGTCGTTGGAAGAAGACTAAGCCAGTTGGTTGGGCCTGGGTCTCAGGCAATCACTGGAGCTGGCTGAACAGTGTTAGCCAGATTAATGGAGAGCTCAGATTTGATGTCTGTGCCATACCCACTGGGTGGGAGGAGAGTTCCACAAAGTAATAATAGTGCCTTCCACCACTTTATCTTGGAAAATGTTGTGCCAATCCCTGCTCCTCCAGCCCTTGCCCTGAAGTTAATCAATTTAGTTCCTCCCCATATGATTCTGGTGCTTTCTGAGCTGCTGCCTCTGTGCTGGATCTTAGAGCAAGTGAGTTTGTGAGAGTGAGTCTGTGGACTGGCCATTTGAGACCTGCAAGTACCTTTATGTCTAACAGCCCTTTATCTTGTCAAAATTTCTGATGGTGTTCTGGGGACTCCTCTTCTTGTCACTGAAGCCAGAGTCAGGAAGCCCAGTGTGGGGCTGGGACATCTCATTCCTTAGAGGAACCTCCACAGCCAAGATAACCCTCCCGATTCTCAGTCACCATACCGTGGTTTTGGGATTTGTCTGTTCCATGTCTCCACCCCTTTTACCAGCCCTGATGTAGTTTCTTCTTTATATCCTCAGTTATAGGAATTCTGTTCAGCTATAGTGGTTGCTTCATATATAGTTATAAATCTTATAAGAAGTTTTCATTATAAGGTATAAAAAGGGATGAAGAGAGGAATGATGACACATTTTTGAACATAATGGATATTCAATAAATCTTTGCCCAAGAAGAGGGGAGGAGAATGAATGGAGAGACAATTTGCTGGTAAATAGTAGGAGACTCCAACAAAAATACAGAATAGACAATCTTAAGAAAACAACTGAACAAGAGGGAAAGCTAACAGCTTTCTATGTCCAGAAGTCATATATTTTTTAAATGTTTGGAATTTGTGGTGCTTTCAACTTAACAATGTGGTCTTTGTTAATTTTATCCACCTTCTATCGTGATAAATAACCTTTTCTATTGCCCCTGTTGTCCCTATGTTAGACTAAATTTGGCTGCAGTATCCACTAACCCTTAAATCTCAGTGATTTTAACAGAATTTTAGGTTTTATGTTGTGTGTCCATCATGGGTTAAATGCAGCTTATTTTCATTCTGGGACACAGGATGAAAGAACAACCCCTATTTGGGACATTTCTAGCCTCATGGCAGAGGAAAAGGGAATAGCAATAGAAGGACATGCTAGCTCCAAAAGTTTCTGCTCATCAATTGCACATATCATTTTTTTCTTATATTTTATTGGTTAAAATAAGTTTAAGAGTGAAAATAATAAGTTTGGGTATATAATCCACAGTTAAGGGTAATGATTATTTTGCTTTATAATATAATATAGCTTCCATCCTTCTCTTCAAAAAAATTTATGAATTAAATAGATACTTAAATATTACTGTATAAATTCATATTTTATCCTGATTTTAGTTAGTAGTAGATTCCAGTATTCTTATGTCAGGTACAGCCTAAACAAACAACTCCCTCAAGTGTCTAGCTGATGCTCCTAGATATATAGAAGTTTGAACATTGGCCGTTATTATACTATCAAAATATTATCTTTAGCTGACATGGATTCTTACACTACCAAGAAATTTGGATAAATATTGACAGGTAATCCTAAAGAAAATTTCTGAAGTCTAAAACATGAGAGAGAAGAAAATAATTAACTTTAGAAGGAAATTGAGAAAATTAGCCTTGTCAGCTTAGCAAGATCACTGCTGACCCCTACTGGATGGAAAATTAAGCAAAAAAATTAATTAGTTTGTGAGAACTGTTCTGATTGGCATGTGTTGCATTAAAAACATTCCAGAACTGAGTATTAATTTCTTCTTAGCCATCCAATTATACTTGCAAGCCATTCATTTATGGCATTGTAATGGTAACTATGATAGACTATTTCACACTAATATTTTTTTGAAAAATTTGACCAATCCCTGTGTCAGTATATATTAAGCATCTACTATACATTGAGTGTTGTGACATGATGGGAAATAAAATCTCACAGCTTCCACTATTAAATTATTCACTGTATTCTTATATATAATTTTTCACCTTATTGTCAAGAATTCTGAAAGTTTTGAGATTTTGCTCTTCTTTCAAGCTAACAAGTTAGCCAACCATAACTCGTGGATGCTAATAAATTACATGAGACTGCTCGTTCATTCATATAAGGGCTGTCTATTACTCATAGTAATAACACTAGTTAGGATACCTAGAGGAGCTGCAATTTTTTTTTTTTTTTTTTTGCAGTGTGCCTACAAGTCCCAATTTCCACACAGCTATGTGAAAAGGACGAGAAAGAACTTGCACATGTTGTGGGTTGTGTTAGAGGAGAGGAACTCTGTAATTAGAACCCTAATATTTCATAATAGGCAATAAGCATGCCTTTTCTTTGCTCCAGAGGGAAATGTTATCTTCATTATTTTTGATGCTAGCAAATTCGCTCTTTGCTCTGGTGAAAAATGCTCTCTCTGTGTTCTAAGGTTGTTCTCTATACAAACATCCTTAAAAAGATAGTTCAGAATAACAGTCAGTAACTACTTTTCTTAAATAACATACAAAAACATGAGAGATCCCTGGAGAATTATCTCTCAATAATATCTGTACATGAAGATTTTTGAATTATTGGTAGTACTGTTTCTCATTGCTTCTGTCTTCTAGTGAATTTCCCCATGAGTATGTCACTCTGTTGACTACTTTCATTAACCTGAACAACATGGGTTGGGACTAAATCCATCAATTTGTTCCATTTTTTATTTATAAGAATGTCATCATCAGGACTCCAAGCAACAGGAGGACAATCTGCAGTATTGACCATTCTCCCTAGCTGGACTCAACCAGCTGAATAAATTCTATAAATTGTGAGTGTCTACCATAGAAATCTAGGTTATTCTCTTAAATTTTGGCATTGACCTTTCTATTTGGTTCAAAATCTTAGTCTAGGTACAATAAGGTATATCAGTAATTGCACAAGTGCTATTTTGTCCCAAAAGGAAGAAGTCTAGGGCAATTTTATGTATCACAACTCTGACCATTGAGTTGTTACTGATGTGACTATATTTCAGAGCTGAGGTGGTGTTATTGATTATGTCAGCTAAATTAGAGGCTAATTTCATACCACCTTTTCTAATTGGATGACTCCCATTATAATAATAACTCATAAGATATGCATAAACAATAAGTCATTTATCTCTCCAGAAATCTCCTCTAAGTAACTGAAAGATTTCCACAGTCATATGAGGGCTCTATGATACTAACTGGTAGTGTTTTCTTAAATACTTGAAGATTTTTGAAGTTCAAGTTAGTATACTTTCAGGAGTAAGTTAAGTTAGTATCAGGCTTACACATAAGCAATGTACATGGTAGTCTTGGGAATAAAGCATTGTTTACAACTGTTGGTGCCCCCAAAGTAGAACCTACATTGATCAGAGCCACAGGCTGACAAGGCTTCTAACATAGTCTCCTGTCTGACTAGTGGACCTTAGGGTCCCCAGTCCAGTTAAAATAATTGAGTCAAGTCCTTGTTTTAGAGAAACTGAGGGAAGTCTGTCCAACCTGTCCTGTTTCCCTATGCTACTGGATGGGTGGAATTAGTCTGCCTCATGGGACTGAGCAAGAGCTATAACAATGAGGTTCAGGAAGATTTCGAAATGTGTTGACAGATGTTCTACATGGGAGTTACAGGAGATGCTTTTTCCAACAGATTTCAGTAAGGTTAAAGAGGATGACGATCACATCATGGTTACAGATATCTGGTGGGGAATGGTACACCAATTACTCAGTTAAATTTAAAGCATTTACAATATTTTTGTAGAGCAAAATCAGGGCATTTTCTTTTGTGAAAAAGTTCTAGGGCATAATTCTGAAAACTGATTATTAATGTAACCCCCCATCCCTTCTGGTATTTGAGGTGTTCTTCCTGGTGCTAGGTCGTTCTCACCACTGTCACAAAATCACTGTGCCACCTTTTAGTGTCAGCAACTTTACCTTTGTTATAGTCATTACCTACTCACATTTAGGCCTTTCATAGAAAAATGTCAAATATGAGAGAAAAAAGGGCATTTTTACAATACTTATATAGAAACCTACTAAATTCCTCAATTTGGCTTGCATAAGCCACCACAGGAGGACTCAGTGAGCAATATAGTTAACCAGGAGATCATTATCCTGTGAAGTAGGAGCATGCCAATCTAACAAAAGAACCCAGGTAGCTGAACAGAATTAAGTTTATATCCCTTAGCCCCTCTTTGTCTGGGCTGCCATCCAAAGGCTATACCAACCAAGCTGTCCTGAATTTTCCATTAAAGGAAAGTAAGATGCTTTATGCCCAGGAATGATAAGGGAGAAATCCTAATTTCTCAAAATGGGTCTATATAATCTCCCATTATTTTGATCCTGATCATTACCCAAGAAGCAGCCATAAGAACTTGATCTCTTTTCTTGGGACAGTTGAATTTTGTGACCAAACTGCCTTACTAAGGTGTGTGAACCAGGAGGAAGTGAGGAAGGCAGAGTCAAAATTCTTTTGTCAGTTTTTTAAGAGACTATTACCATGTACAATATCAAGTATATATGGATAGAAGGGAACATGGAAATTCTATCAAATACCTTGATAGTCAACTCATTATTAAGGGACTTTTATGATTAAAAGCGCTTATCAGGCTGCAAATGTTTTGGAAGGCCAAACACATGGCAAGGATTATTTTTAAGGGCCATAACTTGCCAGATACAGTTGATAATATAGGAACATCATAAGAAAAAGTTGTAAAGAATGGTGAAGCACCACTGTTAGCCTTGAGGAATCAAAGTTTGAATCCAGTTGATCTACAGATGTGAGATTCATGCTCTGTCAAATGTGGTCTCCCTCCCAAGACAAATGGATCAACTTTTGCCATGGGTCATGAGTTTGGCTAGCAGTGGTAATCTCTGCATCAGAAATATATAGTTCTTTATATTGTGTCCAGTCTATGATTGTAGATGTATTGCCCTATCTGGTATGATGATGCTTCAGGCAGCAATGGTAGTGATCTGAACAGTGCAAGCTCGAGCAGTCAGTCTCATCAGAGAATGGACCCTCAACATGGACATCTACATAAATAACAAGATAGCTCCATTAGTGGCTATGATTTGTCTTCAGTTTGTGGCCCAAAGAGGGTTTACTTTAATCTGTCAGACTATAGTATACCAAGTGGTAAGGCAACCAGTTAAGCCATTAGCAAGAGCCTAACAGCCAATAAAAATATAAGGTTCACCAAGGGGAGTATTACCAACAGAACAGAGCATTCACATCCATTTTGGTTCTTTCTAGGTAGTGTTGAGATGGAACAGCTGCAGCAGCCCAGTGGGCACCATTGGGTTTCAGTTTAGGTGTGCCATTACATCTAAAGCACACAGAGGCCCAGACAATGTATTAAAAGCACAATTGAGCCAGCAACTTTGCTTACATAGATTAGAGGATAAAGATTCCCCCAAAGCAGTAGTTGTCAGATTTAATGTATAGCCAAGATGGTTACCCCAGGCCAGGCAGGCTTGTTCTTAAACATACCTGTTTCATCTGGCAAGTGAGGCTCGATGGGCCTTTTACACCTTGTTAGCCATTGAGTCTAAACTAATATGTGCCAAAATAGGGATATCAAGCTGAAGAGTAATAAAGCCGCCATGAGTCCAGAGCTCAGTATCAATAAGAACCCAATAGTAAGCCAGTAATTGATTTTCCATAGAAGTATACCTGGTAGTCATGTACAGGCGGCAGGCAGCAGGTCGAACCCCAAAGGGGTACTGTCGGATGTAGGTTGCCTCTCTTTGTAAGGAGATCTAGTCTACAGAATCATCAGAGATTTGTAGTTTAAAGGACCCTTAGAGAAACCCCAATAAGGTGAATATACAATGATAGCCATCCCTAGGCACAACATAGCCAATCTGCTGAAATCATGAGATTAAAAAGAAAGTTTTTAGAGCAATAAGAAAAAGTGACAATAAGATACTGGGCAACTTCTTGTCAGAAACCATAAAGGTCAGAAGAAAATGGACTGCTTTAAATTACAGAAAGAGAAAAATTCTATATGTAGAAAAACTTCAAAACAGAACAAAATAAACACATTTGTAGATAAAGAAAAAAAGTAGAGAATTCATCTCAAGCAATTTGCACTGAAAGAAATGCTAGAGGAAATTCTTTATCCTGTAGGAAAATAATACCAGATGATAATTTGAATTGCCAGAAACAAAGATCACTGGAATGGTAAATATAGAACAACTTAAATAATTTCATTCTCTTAATTTTTTACAAATGACATATTTAAAGAAAAATTTTAACACTGTGTCTAAAGTATATAGGTATGAAATATGACAATGGCACAAAAGTCAGGGTGTTAAATGGAAATACACTACTGTTGCAAAGTTCTGATGTTTTTCACAAAATTAGATCATGATAATTTGTAATTCATACTGTGACTCCTGGAAGAACAACCAAAGAAAATAGTTCAAGGAAGTAGAGCAAAAACTGCCAAAAGAAGAACCAAAATAGAAAGCTAAAAATATATTTAACCCAAAAGTAGAAAAAGAAGGAACAGAGTAACAACAAAAACAAATGAGCCAAATAGAAAACTAATACCAAATGGCAGATTCAATATATAAATATTAATATAAAAATAGACTATAGACTCCAATTAAAAGGCAGAAATTAATGGACTGGATAAAAAGTAAGACCCAACTATTCTCACAGAGATGCATTTTAAATATAAAATTATAGTAATTTATACTTGATATTGTCTTAGGCAACAGGCAGATTATCTTAGCTAAATTTATGCCTTAAATTAGTTTGCAAATATTAACAGATAAAAAGTGTAGCAACTAAGGAGTCAGATTAGAGTTTATTATTGTTTGTTTTATTATTAGTGTTATCACAAAATTGCAGTCCTAAGTCCTAAAGAGTAAAAAGTGAAAATCTGAAAGATATTTTAAAAGAAGAAAAACGTGGAATTGGTGGAAAATTGGATAGAAAATGGGATAAAAGGGTGAAAATGACTTTGGACTTATTATACAGGCATCTTAAAATTAACATTTTATCAAGCAACCCTTTTTTTCAATAATTTCAGTGGTTGTCATAAAATAAATATAATTTTGTGTATTTGGCATTTTTTCTTCCATTTGGCCTCAGTGACAAATGAGTTCCAGAATGGAGGCAGAGCTACTATCCAGAACATAAATTATGAGAAATGACAGAACCCAAGACATTTATGAGAAAAGAGAAATTAACTTTCTACCAATTTTGTTTATAAAGTTTGTTTCCTCTGCTATTTCTTAGCTAATTTTACCCTTATGGTTACTATCAAAATTCTCAGCTGTCTTTTTCTCCTTAGTAATCTTACTAGTTCTTACATGTGATCATATATGTAATGGAAAAGCTTATCTTGCTGAGAAGTAAAACTCCAGATACATAATTAAGTCATTAATTATGTATAATTACAGAGAGCCCACAGTATGGTTGCCATCTCAACTCAATTTATAGAGATATGTAGGTTATCACATTATGGGAATCTAGAGTAAGTTCTACACACAACCACATTCAACTTCAGTGTCTCTGATTCATGAATAAATGATACCTAGAATCAAAGCTGTTTGGTTTTTCCATGAAGCAAAATGTTCATCCTAAAAATCACTCTAGGGATCTGCCTGGAGGGTTGAATTGACTGGAGAGCGTATTGTATTCATTGCTCTTTTTTTTTTTTTTTTTTTTTTTTTTTTTTGCTAAGTCTCATGGTGATGTTTTCTGAACAGATTTTTCTTTAATGTCAATGGCGCCCCAATGATTAGATTAGCTTTCTAAGCTCATAGCAGAAAAATAGCCTCATGAGGATAATATCCTGAAAAAAAAATACATTAATAATCCAAATAAATCCCAACTGTTCTGAGGAGATAAAATATAAAGAAATGAGTGGAAGTTTGAATGTAAGTTTAACAAGAGACATTAAGTACACAAAAGGCTGTTCTAGGAAGGAAACTACCTACTATTCTCCACTTGAATACACACAATTTTAGACATCAGTGTAAACACTGCAAAGTTGATAAGACTTACTGCATATTCTGAAAGTACATACTGTAAATCTCAAGACATACATTGCATTATAAAGCTAGTTGAGAGAATATCATGTAAAGTAATTCTACAATTCCTAATCCTGCTGAGATATCCTCAGCTAAAGCAAAGGGACTTCATATTCAATGTGAAATATAAAATATTTTGAAAGATAAATTTGTTTTGAGAGAGTTAAAAAGTAGTTGTGGATAAAAGATATTTTTGGAATAGTTATTGATTCTATTTCTTGGTCTATGCTATTTTGTATTTGGGTGGAGTCTTCAAGGACAGAATTAAGCCCCATTAATTCTGGTCGTATTCTATACATGCATCTGCTTACCTGTTTAATCCACTCAGGGCACCAGCATCTTTATTATTTTGTAAGACAGTTTCCATTCATTCCATAACAAAACATGGAGGACTTTTCACTTGAGGAATATATGAGAGGACAAAAGAAAGACAATATAAGCTATATAACATTTCAGTGACATATAATGAACTCTAAAGTAATTCAACAGCTTTTGGTCTATTTTGAAGTTCTAATTACCACAGAGCTGATGATGATCATCTCTAAGATGTGATAAGATCATAGTTATGCTCTTCTATGGGCTCTCTTTGGATATACTCTGATGTCTGCTACTTTCTTTGGATTCTAATGACTTACTTTGTTTCTACTTTTGTTAATGAGACAGCCTTTATCAATTAATTGGAAGCCATATTTTACTCCCAGTGGTTCTTCTCAGTGCTAGATTCCTATTTTTCATATTATCAGAAATAGCTGTGGGCTCTTATGAACCTCTACTCTCTGCCTGAGACCTGTGGCTATATTATCTATCATCTGTGTCTTCTCTGAGATCATTATCCCAGATGCTTTTGAGATGAGAAAGGCATTTCAAAACCACTTCAGTGAAAAAAAAGTCACTTTTTGCCCAAATACTTCATAGAAAATGTTCTTCAATCTAGATTAAGCCAGCATAATATGGTCATTCACAATTATGAAGTTCTTTTTTTGGTTAATACTAGGAAGTGCTCAGTAGTTTGGAGGTAATTGAGAGGTATCTATGGGTTTCCCAACCTATAGACTCCGTTATAGTCTTCCAACCAGGTAGGGTAGTAGGTTACAATGAAAAAAAAATTCTGTCCATATCAGGATTATTAGTAAGTATACGCAAAATTAATCATAGAACATGTTTAGCAATATAGATGTGGTCTTAGCTCTCTGTACATTTATTTGTTCCAAAAGCACCTTATGTGATCACTAGAGAAAAATGTGACAGCATTCTAAAGGCAGCATTGACTTAATGTTACAAGTTGGGGCAAGTGTCAATATTCTCTGATAGATGGTTGTAATGGTTAATTTTATGTCAACTTTTCTGGACTTGGGTGCCCAGATATTTGGTCAACCATTATTCTGAGTGTTTCTGTGAGGATGTTTGCAGATGACTTTAACATTTAAATCAATAGACGGAGTTAAGCAGATCGTTCTCCCTAATATGCATGGGTCTCACACCATGAGTTGAAGGCCTGAATAGAACAAAAGGCTGACCTTCACCCTAATAAGAGGGAATTCCTTCTGCCTAACTGCTTCTGAGCTGACACATAGGTTTTATCCTGACTTCTAACTTGAACTAAAATGGTTCTTGATCTCAAGCCTGCTGGCCTTCAAACTAGAATTTATCATGTCAGCTCTCCTGAGTCTCCAGCTTGCTTCTTGCAGATTTTAGATCTTTTCAGCCTATGTAATCGTTTTTGCCAATTCTTTATAATAGTTGTATATTTGAACCTCTTATTAGTTCTGTTTCTCTGGACAATGCTAATGCAGTGGTAAAATACAGGTCTAATTTCAGTATCCTAAACCTAAGACAATGCTCTGTAGGGTTGAACCTATTGGGTTTCTCAGTTCTTACTCTCTCTTCTTACAGAGGTGTTGGAGTGGGACATGTTGTCCCACTCCACCACACACATCTTAAATGCCACTCAGTTCACTGATGAAATGCACTTTATCTTCAGTATGTTAACTTTTAAGGACTCTGTTGATTGGAGAGAGACAGTTAAAGCCTATGGACTGGAGGCTTGCAGGACTATAGGCTGGTGTATCCCCAGGAACTTTAAATGTTCACTCAGGGTCCCTAGTTATAGAGTAAAAATCACACACACACACACACACACACACACACACACACACACACATTGTTTGTGCTGATATTTTGAAATCAAGTACAGAAAATATAACAAATTAGGCCCCTTACTGCAGGTGCAAGGGCAGCAAACTCCTTTCTACATAAGTCAATAATTTCCTCTTGGTAGCAGTAACTTAAGGCCTGTTTCATTATTCTGTGTCCTATATTATTGGCTATCCAAGATAGATAATATTTCATATTTTGTATAAGACCAAAATTTCAGATTCAAGCTCTATTATCAACACTTTGCAGAATGCTTAGAGACAGGTGTCTTTGTGAGACATTCTTATAGGCTTGTTTGTATTCAGAATCTCAGTTCACAAGCCTTTCTGAAGATATACCATTTAATTACCCTAGTATAAATGCATCTTGCAACATTTCATGGAAGTAAATTTCATGGCTTCTGGGTTCTTTTGAATATGTAAATTCACTGACACAAGATGCACTTACTTCATATTATCCCAACCTCTCAGTTGGATAGCTTTTTCTTTAAAATGATCCCAAGTACTAAACATTCTCCTTCATATTTATGTTCATTTGGGTACAAAAATAACATGTAATTCTGTCTCTTTCATTGTTTAAAAAAATACCACAGAGCATGGGGCTTGTGCTCATTGCTTTTGTGAAACCCTGGCATTTAGGTAGGATCATCCTGGGACTAAAATCTCTTCTTTTTTGAAAATAGCCTTTGTATTTTACTTGTAGGTCCAGAAGGGTCTTATCTCTTATCCCTGTAGTGTGGGAAACAGACCTTGCAATGTCTGAGTTGGCAGCGCAACATGTTCACCTCCCTTTTCACTGGATTCTCCTCCTTTCCCTGCCAATTTACCCTCTTGAAATATTCCTACTGAAAAAGCCTGCATCAAGCCCCGTGTAAATTTCAGGTCCCCTCGCATTTGGGGCCCCTCGCATTCGGGGCTGACACCATCTTCGACTCAGCCTGGTTGTCTCTCTGCTACAGTCAATCTTGCTTAAACCCTTTGGCCTTGAGTGTTCCTCCTTTGGGAACCCAACATTTCCAATGTTGATTCGGTTTGCAATGCTGTTAAGGCATTTGATTTGATTATTGCTACCACTCCCTAACTACACTGATTTTCAGCCTCCAAATACAGGAAAAATACTGCTTCAAGTAGAAGGCTGAATCCAAATGAAGTGTCTCTCATCAATTTGACACTCAACACAAGACGAACAAATGAAGGCAAGTTCCCAGTCTAACCTGAGTACTTCAGGGAGGAAACACTTCTTCCTGTATCCTTCCTGAGTTACACCAAGCCATCAGGAAAGCTGTAGCACTCTTTCAAAGTTTAAGGTGCAATAACAATAAACTCCTTAATTAAGCTCACAGTTCATTATTTGGGATAAAATTTGGGCCATTTCACCTGGATACAATTTAAAATGGAAACTTTGGGCACCTGGTTACCAGACTTAGTCAACTGATATGCAAAAATAGTTTTCATAATACTTAACAGGCCAATTAGCTAAAAGCAACAGGCCAATCAGTTATTTGACTGAAATATCCTGTAAATTCATTGAATTAAGCAGCCCCTTTACTTAAGTAACCTGAAGATAAGTGGGATCCTTTCTAGTATGTTCAAATCTACTGGTAATCTCCAGGGCCTAACTGAATAGATTGCTATAGCACTTTCTAGATTTGATGAGACAACAGTGGGAGAGGAAACAGTGATTTTATGATTGATTTTGCTCTTGCATCCTCCTACCCCTTTCCAGAGTGATTTTGGAAGCCTCTGCCAAGTCCAGAGAGACTACTATAGGCTATAAACACCAGACAGTTTACTTAAGTTTTAGTTTTCCTCCTGGGGCCTGAATGTCTGGAGGATATGGGGAGAAAAGGACTTACACCTTAAGGCTGTGTTCACAGTCTCTGGCAGAAAATGCATCTGAAGCAAGACTGAGGTGGAGCTGTGAGCATATAGGAAGTTTATCATGGGTAACGGAAGAAATCATAGGCAGAAAACAACATAATAATCCAGGGTGACTAAGTGTCTCCAACCAAATGACATGGCTAGGAACTGGTTAGGAGAGGTTAGTGTCTACATGGGCAGGACGAGCTGGCAAAGGGCCTGTTTAATAATCAGATCAGTAGCTGCCTGTGAACTGCTATGAGGAAATGCGAATGCAACAGGGTTAAGGGGAAGAATAATGCACCACTTCTTCAACTGACAAGTTCTAATCGTCCTGTAGGGCTGGAAAGGATTAGCCTTCTAAGGAATACACTTCTAAAAATATCAAGCAGAAACCTCAGGCCTTTTAGCCGCTTAGGAATTTCTGTACCCTCAAAGTGTCTCTCATTTAAAGGAACTCTCAGCCTTGCAGCACTCTGCCTGTGTTAAAGTGACTGAGGAGGAGCTCAGCAAATGGGCATGTAACAGGCTGGGTTTCCAGGTCAGCATTTCTTTCTTAAAGCAGTATTGGTAACTGCTCAGAAGAGAGTTTTGGAATCATATAGATTCCCAGTCTAGCTCTACCACCCTCTGTGTGATGCTGAGTAACTTAGTTTATCCGCTTTGGTTTACTCAACCGATAAAATGAGGAGGCTAATGTTGCTAAGATAAAAGGGATGATGGGTATGGAGGGCTTAGACCAGTGTTTGTCACAGACTTATCGACAAATGTTTGTTATGATTTCTTGTTTGTTATGATTTCTTGTGGCTCCCGCATCCTGGTATGTTCATAGGCTGAAAGAATTCTATACTTTCTTTTGACTGAGAATATGCACAATGCTGGGGCACTTTTCTGTCTGCCTTTTTAAATGAGGGATTTGGGTGGGGATTACAGGAAGGGAAATAACAAAGAGACTTCCCTAGAGGGAATGGTGATACCCACAGAAATCATTCCAGAGGAAAGTGACAGGCTGCCACACAGCATCCAGGGATTATTGGTGTTTTTGTCTTTTTTCCATTTTTGACTGAAGCAACAAAGCTTCTTAATGTCCACTCCTGGCATTTTCATCATATGCCTTTAGTGATTTCTAGGTGTCACAACAGAATAACTTGGTGGTGCTAAGATATTTCCAGAAATCTGTCGAAAATAGCTTTTGATGGAAAGAGGCCAAGAACCTCACACAGTTAAACTGTTAAAGGTATTGTGAAGGGTCAAAAATCTCATGCTAAGTGAATGAAGTAACAGTTTTTTACCTACAGCTTACATCACCTTGTCAGTTTGATTTACTTTCATGCCTATTTTCTCTTTAGAATGCAAGGCTGTTGGAACTGAGTTTCATTTCTTTTTGTTGAGGCACCTGTTTTATATTCATTTACTATATGATATTTTTATGTCAAGAAAACCACATTTGCTGTCATGAAATGACCCTAAGGAAATAAACCATGAATTATCTTTAAAACCTAGAAAAGGATTTTGAAGTTATAAACAAGTTATAAAATAACTTGCAGGCACTGTTATTTCCCCACCAGATTTACCTAAAGAGACTATTTTATGGCAAGATCAATTTATTACTCAAATTATTGTAAAGTTGGTGAATAGCTATTTCAATTTGTACTTACTTTCAAATTGGGAGAAAAGTGGGGGTAGGTGTGAGAGAAAGCTCTAACATCAAGTTCACTGAAGAATTAGAGAAATAACTTTAAAGACCTTATTAAGTTTAGTATAACTATAATAGATGAGAAAATTTGCTTTGAATTTGGTATGGAATAAAATGTTTAAACTTTATGCACACACATTGACATTATATATTAGAAAATATATTCTGTGAAAATCATAGAGATCAAAGATGAACCAACAACAGCATTTTTTTCTGCCAATGTTGTGTTCTTACCATGTTTGTAACAAAAGCTCTCTAAAGAACACTGACCAGTACATGTTACATATGTGCGTATACATGTGTATGTGTATTTATAGATGTGTGTGTATATCCAGTCCACTGACACTGTTATTGTATTTACCTGCTAAATTGTTAATTTGCTTCTCCATATTTTCCAAAATTTCAGTAACAACCATTTGGGATGGTGGTAGAGAGTAAATAACTGATTTTTCAGAGCTGTGATATCTATTTTAAAATACATAAAATGAAAGAGTAAATTAAAGAGGAAAGAAGAAATGGAGGTGAAGAAAAGATAGGAAAGGGAAAAAAAAGCAAAAGAGAAAGGTAGGATAAGAAGGAAAGCCATCGCATCTTGAAGCAGAAGGATTGGATATTAGGGAAAGAAAGTGAATAATGAAGAACAAGGAGATATACTCTCTCAATTATATATGAGTAAGAGGCTCAGGAATAGTTCAGAGGAAAGAATGTCTTTGTTAATGGATAAGAGAGAAAGAAGAGAAATGACTACAGCTTCTCTCATAACTGAAGAGATAATGGGAAAATGAAATCTTACCAACCCTCAACTAAAAGTACAGAAAACAGGCCTGAAAATAGTTTTTAAATATTATCATCTCTTGTACTTCGACTCCTAAAATACACATAATTTACTTCCATTTTATTTGTTTATTTCCCTGTAGCTTCATAACTGTTAGAGATTGAATTTGTCTGTTGGACTCCCTGTAACTTAAATTGGAGATTAATAGTCCACTCACACAATGTAAAGTGTGAAGGTAGACATTTGCAGGCATTGGTCCTGCTGCTAAAAGATATCCCAGTCCAGGTTTCTGAGATTCTTTTAGTGTTTCATTAATGGTCTCAAGACAGCTGTTCTAGTGACAGCTCTCATTCTCTCACTAGGCAGGAGGAAAGAAAGTGGCAAGGGGAAAAGGACATGAACCTGCTGAGTCTACTTCCTTTGAAGGAACTTTTCAGAAAGATCTATCAATTACTTGTGCTTACATCTACTTGGCCAGAATTATATCACTTGGCCTTCACTGTTTGAGAGAAGGACAAAAGAATGCAGAATTTTGTCTTGTTTTGTTTAGTTTTTTAAAGCTGAGCCCTTTATTGCTGTCCACAAAATTGGATGTCAGTAACAGAGAATGAATACTAGGTAGACAGCTCTTTTTGAAATACATAAATATACTAAGTTAAAATAATAGGTGCAACTGGACGTTTTATCATCAGCAAAGAAATACCACTATACTTTTCAGTAAATACTTATGACAGAAAAAATAATTTATACTAAAACAATTAAATGTTTACTGATTGAATTTTATTTTCTTTTAAATAATCACAGATAAAAGCAAAAAGTCGACTTAAATAAGTGTAAATGAATGAACTATTTACATTAATAAAATTGATATGAATAATAAAATATGAAAGAATTTGTAACAGGAGCATAGATGTCCACATATCTCTGGAAACAAGGAATTTTACTTTCCAATAATTTCTATTTTAAAAAGCAATTTTTATTAATTTATAAAGGGATATTATGATTATCTAAGTTAAGATTAGTTTGGTTACATAAAAGAGACAATCCAAAATAACAATGAGATAATAATAAACACAAAAAGTAGATAGTCCTGTCTCAACCACCTAACTTCTAGTTTTCTCTTCAGATATTTTTACTATAGGGCATCTATTTTCAAGGTTGCTTCATGGACAAAGATGACTTCTGGGGTTTAAGCCATTTAACTTTAATGTGGGTATGGAGGAAGTAGAAGGAAAGACAGGGAGGCTGTGAAATTAAGTCACCTCCCCTGAAGCAATTTTCCTGTAAGTCTCTTACTACACTCCTGCTTACATCTTATGAGCAATAGTGTATTCATATGCCCACACCTTTTTGAAAGGAAGGCTGTAAAAAGTAGTGGAAAGTTGATTATACCATCACTCTAAAATAAAGATTAAGTTCTGTTTTTATGAAAGAAATAGAGAATGGATATCAGGTGGCAGTTTACAGTGTCTGCCGCAGTGAGTTAAAACTATTCTACTTCCAGCAGTTGTCAGGGTTCTTGACACACAGGGTGCCTCAATAAATAGGGAAATGGCCACCCAGCCCAATTCGTGATTAGAACTAGCAACTTCATGGCACAAGTAACACAGCAATAACAACAGACAAAAGGTATGGGTTGCTTACTGTAATGTGTACTTTTGTAGCCTCTTCTATTGTCTCGTGTTTATATTCAGGCTAGATTTAGCCTTTGGTAACCTTTCCCAACCCCCAAACCATAAATATCCAACCTTGGGATTTGCTGAACAATGCAGATGTCAGTGAAGCTTTGCGTGGTGAAAGATGATCACTACACACAAAGCAGGAACTGTCTGTATGCCACTTTAAACCACTTGGTCTTCCTTCATAGGTTTTCTCCCTCTGGTAGCCACATCTCTCCCCTTTTTCATAAGCTTCTACCTACTATTTGGACAAAACCCTTTCTCAGATTTTCAAAGCCTTCATATCTCACATACAGTAATACCAATGACAAGCCTGGAAATCCACCAGGTGAAGACCATATAGTGTTCCTTAATTTCATTATATATTGAACTTAGCCCATTACATGTTATGCACATATTAAATGTTTGTTATTAGATATAAGAAAGTTCTGGATTCTTAGCAGAGTACATATGCATATAAAGCACTGTCATGGCCTCCAGGAGTTTGAGCTCCAGTATAATGTAGAATGCAACTCCATGAGGACAGACTTGTTCTCTTCTTGGTTACCAGTGTTATGAGCATTAGTGAGAAAAATCATGAGTGAGTTTTGCCTTTATTTCTGTTGGAGTCCAACATACTTTCTCTGCAGTTAAGTGTTCTCTCCTTGGTGGCTTCTTTCAACAAATGCCATTCTGGAGTCCTTTTGCTCACATTTTCTGGCCACTTTTGAGATAAACATTAGATACAGAAATTTCATATATATATACACACATACATATACGTACAAATACATACATATATATATAACTTTTTTGCATAAGCAAAAAGTATGCTCCCCACAGGGCTAATAGAAATAGTTAACATTTATTGTACTTTTCTGTGTGCCAAGGACAGTGCTTAGTGTCTATGGCTATTAGTTTCATCCTCTAAACAGTTCTTTGAGTTAAATATCTTAAGCAGAGTATAACTAAAATATCTGGGGAAGTAAGGGGTCTACAATACCTTGATTGTAACTTTTTAATTTCACTAATACAGAAAAAAATACTACAAATTGTTTCATAATTTATGTAGGTGATTTTTTTCTATTTTTGACAATTTTATTATGGTTTTGATGGTTAAAATATTTTCTACCCAGCAATCTCTTGCCTGATTCTAAGAGTTTGAGAGCAAGGCACCTGCCTCTGTTCTCAGGGCATATATACCTTATTTAATATAATTAACATATTTGCGAATTATAGATGAAGAAGCTGAAGTTTAGGGACATGAAATAACTTGCCCAAGGTGATGTAACTAGTAGCAAGACAGGGATTTAAATTAAGAACAACCACAAAATTAGTTCTAATTATTATGCTATTTTATCTTTTGGGTTTTAATATTAGGGGAGGCTTTCCCATAAATGAAGAATAAAAACTTGTGGGTCAAACCTTGAATGACCAGATAATTCATGAAAAAGAGTGTGCTGGTAAATATTTCACAACTAGTTATATATATGAAAAAAAATCTCTAACTTTTAGATTTGCAGATTTTTGTGATATAAATACTTCCCTCCATGGCTTATTTCAAGCAGCCAGTGTGATAGTATTGAAAGAGGATCTGGGAAGATGTGTGCACAAAAAGGCTCTCTTAGCCAGAATGAGACAGCACATCAATGACTATGATAATTAGTAACAAGCTCAGTGCTATACATGAGCAATTAATTAGATAATTAACCAATCTGTGTAATAAATAAGGCTATGTATCATGTGAGAAAGACAGACTTTTCAGCCAGGCCAGTCAGAATTGAATCCTGACCACACTATGGAATAGCTACGTGACCATGAGATTGTGGGCAACTTCTCTTTTCTGAGCCTCAGTTACTTTCTCTCTCACATGGGGAAATACCACCTACTCATGAGATTTGTTGAGTATTTAATGTAAAAACATATGGGAAT
The DNA here is from genome assembly GCA_028627145.1 of Eidolon dupreanum. Lineage (NCBI taxonomy): Eukaryota > Metazoa > Chordata > Mammalia > Chiroptera > Pteropodidae > Eidolon > Eidolon dupreanum. Next base: position 98,001,576 of record CM053503.1, on the reverse strand, counting down.
TTTCTGATACAAGGTGAATGTTAAGTATATTTAGTTCCCAATATATCAAGATATTTATTAGTTTTCACTCATTTGATTGGCAAGCATTTATTGATTAATAAACACAAAGGAACACTTTTTACTGGCCTTATATAGTATATCTTTTTTTTTATCATAAAAGCCATTTTATTTTACCTTTTTTCAATGTTTCTAAGAGATTGAATATAAGAAATACTTTATGTCTCTCTATTGCCATTTTTAAAGGCAATGTAATAACAAAACTAACACAAATTAGTGACTATTACCTTGATCTTAGAATTAGGGAAATAGTAAGTAGTGGTGGGGTCTGCTTTATCTAAACAAAGTAGCAATTTCTCAGCTCCTGCCAGTTACTGTGAGACAACATGTAGGCTCAGTATTGCTAGATCATTACATTTTTCTGAAAGAACTAAAACTCTGAATCTTTTTGTGAAACCTAATTTTTTAAAAAATTTTATAACTGAGTTTGTACCTTCTGATCACCTTCACCCATACCCACATCCTCTGCTTTTGGCAACCACCAATCTTTTCTTTGTATCTGAGTTCATCGTTTTATGGTTTTAGATTCCACATATAAGTGAGAACATACAGTATTAGTTTTTTCATTGTCTGACTTATTTCATTTAACATAATGAAATAAGATGCATTCATGTTCCAAATGGCAGGGTTTCCTTCTTTCTTTGGTCTAATAATATTACATTGTATATATACACTTCCATTGATGGACACTTAGCTTGTTTCTTTGTCCTGGCTATTATAAATGATACTGCATTGAACATAGGGGTATGTATATCTTTTTGAGTTAGTTCTTTTGTTTTTATCAGAAATACCCAGAGTAGAATTGATGGCTCATATGGTAGTTTTATTGTTAATTATTTGAGGAATTTCCATACTGTTTTTCATAGTAGTTGCACCAATTTATTCCTACCAATGGTGCACAAGTGTTCCCTTTTCTCTACATCCTCATCGACACTTATTTCTCATCTTTCTTATGATAGCCATTCTAACAGGTGTGAAATAATATCTCTTTGCGATTTTGATTTGCATTTCTCTGAGTGGTGCTGATCACCTTTTCATATACCTGCTGGCCATTTGTATGTCTTTGGAAAAATGTTCAGATTCTCTGTCCATTTTTTAATCAGATTTTTTTTCTATTGAGTGGTATGAGTTCTTTATATATTTTGGATATTAACCCTTTCTCAAATATATAGTTTGCAAATGTTTTCTCCTATGTGGTAGGTTATCTTTCTTTTGTTCATGGTTTCCTTTTCTGTGCAGAAACTTTTTAGTTTGATGAAGTCCCAGTTTATTTTTGCTTTTGCTGCCAATACTTTTGATGTTAAATACAAAAAATCATCATCAAGACCAATGTTAAGGAGCTTAATGCCTATGTTTTCTTCTGTGGTCTCAGGTCTTACTTTCAAGTCTTTAATCCATTTTGAGTTGATTTTTGTGTATTGTATAAAATAGTGATCCTGTTCCATTTTAATTTTTACATATCTTTTAAAATATTACAAAACTGGTTCTGGGTAGGCCATATCTGACAGATCTGCTACCAGCTTGCAGCTTCTAAATTAATGAATGAGGAGGGTTTGGGTAGCAGGAAAGATGGGGAGAGGAGACTTGAATAAAGTATAGAGGCAGGAACAATGATGGGAGGAGCATGTTTCGGGCTGAGGAAGGAGTCTGCCACTGCTCACACTCTTGCAATAGATAAACTTGGATCAGTACCATTGGGAGTAATTGACATAGTCTAGAATTCCAAGAAATATGATTTTTTTCCCCATAGAAAATGGAGAGTTTTTTATATGTGGAAAGCGATATAATTAATCTGGTAGTACTTAAAGATTAATCTGAAAATGAGAAGCGATATATGTGTGAAGAGTCTCATCCTTGGTGCCAGATTGCCTGAGTTTGAATCTGGTTCACCACTTCTTGATTCCATTACTATGGAGAAAACATTTTATCTCTCTGGGTCTCATGATAATAAGGTCATAGTGAGGATTTAATGAATTACCGATTAGTAAGTGTATAGGTAGTACCTAGTACATAGGAAGCACCCAAGGCAATCTTAGCTGTTATTGGTATTTAAATAAAGGAAATGAATGGCAGAAACATTGGTTAAGAAGTCACTGTAAAAGGCAGGTGCAAATTGTTCAATGAAAGAATCAAAGACATTTGGTGGCCTTAAAAAGAGAAGGAAAGGGACGTATAAAAGACTGTTTTTTTTTTTTTTTTTTTTTAACTTGGCTAATAAGAAAAATGTTCTACCTTGACAAAAATAAGGAATTGTAAATGAGGAATCTTGTAATCAGGGGAAGATGCATTCTACTTTAGATATAAGTAGAATCTGAAATAAAAAATGAAATAAAATGTACTGTCAGCACATTGAAGATGTAGGACAAGAGGTATATTGCAGTTTAAATCAGACACAGTTACTGAACAGTGAATGATGTGAAGCATCTTATGTTTGGTGCTTTAGAAAAAAAAATAAATGTGTAAAACACAATCTGTGGCCTTCATTAAACAATATGCAGTTTATTTAACATGAAAAATTAGGAAAAGATGCACATGATTGTTTCACCAGGTAAGCACTAAAAGAAAAATGGTGGCAAAGAGTACTCTGGGCGTTCATAGGAGAGAAGGATAACATTGGAAATGGAGGAGCATGGGAGGCTTTTTAAAAAGCTTCTTACGAGATGTGTGATGTGAACAGTTTGTAGGGGAGAAAGTAACCTTGAGAAATTGTACTCTGGGGGATATATAGGGCACTTCTGGATCAAGGGTCAGTTTAGTTTGGCTGGAGTGTGGAGGTTCTTTGGGTGTACACATTGTTGAAGTAGAAAAGATTAGTTAGGGATATATTAGAGAGGGTCTTACTATTAGGAAGAGGACTTTCATTTTAATTAGTAAGGTGAAGAATTTGTGCTGAGTATTTTGGCAATGCAGTAATACAAGGAATCTCTGCATTTGAAAGATGGTAATTTTTACATAGGACTGAGTAAACGGAAAAGGCAAATAACTATGAGGTACAACCTCCATGATTTAGTGCTGACTATAGATAGATGGTGAGTTTAAAGGGGGAAACTAGAGGTTTCTTTAAGAAAAGCAGCAAAATTGTGCAAAACAGCTGGTGCCCGGGAAAACATCTATAATGTATAAAAGAGAACGGATTTTAAATTGCAAATTTAATTATTACCTAGATATCATTGTTGAAATCAGAAAGTAAATGAGATTGTCAAAGGAGCAAATTCAAAAGAAGAGAGATTCTGTGTTAGAACCTTGAGTAATACCTATGTGGATGGAATGGAAGAAAAAAAAACAATGAGAAAGACAGAAAAGGGGATTGTTGAGGTAGAGGAGGAGCTAAGTTAGTGCCCTGTCATGGTAAAGACACAAGAATGTTGGGCAGCAGAGAGCCACAATCTTGACTGGGGATAAGTTCCTGGGACTCCTTCACACTTTTCTTTTGAAGAGAAGAGTCTCTGGAAAAAGGGTAAGTGCCCGCTGAACTCTGTAGGGGGCAGACTAGGAATAGCCAGAATGAATTCAGAAGTCCAAAGTATTCCAAATTACTTCTAAAAGATGCAGTTGGATTTCTTGGAAATTTATCTATGCAATGTTGTACCTATATTAATTGTTTAGATTTTTAAAAAGTTGTTTTTAATAGAAATGTCTGGTTCTATGTAGATATATCTTGATAATTTAACTCCATTGCACTAAGGAGACCATTCTATAGTTCAAGATTTATCAGCCTTGGCACCACTGACATTTTGGATTAGGTATTTTGTTGTATAGGACTGTCCTGTGACTTGTAGAATGTTTAGCAGTATCGCTAGCCTCTACCCACTAGATGCCATAGCATATCTCAACACTTTTGACAACCCAAAATATCCATTGTAGGGCAAGATTACCCCCTCTCCCCTACATTGGGAACTACTGCTAAAGTTTAATAGTAGCCAGAGTAAGGTTTTTTTCTTATTATTTTTTTTCCTTCTGCAAAGGGAAAGAAAACATACCAAGGCAATGAAATTTCTGGAGAAATAAAATTATGGTTACCAGATTTGTGACATAAAGATGTCACATACACATATACATGTAGTTGCAGGAAAAGAGAAAGTTATGTTTTTAAGTATCTAAGAAGTGAAAAAGTCTGAAGTTATAAAACTGTAAAATAAATTAACCATTGTATCTAAACGGATATGCCAAAGGGTGGTGTTTTCATTTAGAACAAATACAATTAAACAGACATTTAGTTTGAAGCAAATAAAATCCTCCATATATCTGGTGGCATCTTTATGCTGATATAAATTGCAGTGAGAAGCAATTTGTTTAAATCACTATTATTCCAGAGAGAGAGATATAGACCGAGCAGATCTAATGTGACAGATGTTATAAATGTCATCATTATGTTTTTTCAATTCAGTTTGTAGACTTCCTCCACTGATTGTATTAAATAGAGAATTAGAGCTTTTTCTGTCAGAAAAGACAATAGTCTTGTCACATAGCAAATTTGTTTCACCCAAATTGAGCTTTTTTTTACCTTCCTATGGATTAAATGAGTTCCATAATATGGTATTCAAAGCACGTATCTTGGATCAGAAACAGGCTGAGAATCTATCTGAAATCACATATTAAGATAAAATGAGAAAGAAAAAAAGCCTAGTCAGCATGTAAACAGTTTTAGATAAGTCTACGCAAAATAGTGGATTTTATATTTTTTATATCAAATATTAAAATATTAAAATACAATACAGGGCCAATCAGTGGTTCATAAGGTCTCAGAGACTGTAAGAGCTGTCTTATAACAGAAGCTGGCACTTACTTTTATTCCCTTAAATGCAGTGGATGATATAGTGCAGAATTTATCTGTATGTCTTAAGGCTATTTCCTGAGCAAAATTATTTACCCTTGAAATCTAGATCTTTTGTAAAATAGCAATGCGTTGCTATCGGAGGTGAGTTGGTTATATAATCTTTTTAACATTTTAATAAATTTATTTTTTTAAGTAATAAAAATAAATTTTAAACAAAAAAGGACACAAAGTTTGTAATTCAAAAAATAGAATTGTAGCAATGTTGATTTCTTAGTTTTGATAATTATACCATGGTTATATAAGTTCTTAACACTAGGGGAAGCTGTGTGATGGGGCATATGAGAACACTCTATACTGTTTTTGCAATTCCTCTGTAAGTTTAAGCTTATTTTAAAATAAAAAGTTAGAAAGTAAAGAAATCTTGGAGAAGCACCCATGACATCAACTCTTTGATTATGTAATCTTAACAAAAACTTTGTTTTGAGATCCATTTCAGAGTTATAAGTCTAATATTATATACATATGTATATAACTAGTAATCTTTATGTGTATGATCTACTATACACATAAATACAAATTAAAGATTACTCTTTTGAAAAAAAGGTACCTCTGAAATCATATCCTGGGCTCTAATAGATGTTATGGCCTGAATTTTGCTCCCTTCAGCCTGCCAGTTTGTATGTTGAAGCTCTGATCCCCACTGTGACTATATTTGGAGATAGGGCCTATAAGTTTAAATGAGTCATAAGGCTGAGGCCCTAAATCAACATGACTAGTGTCCTTATACAAGGAGGAACATGCGCTCAGAGAAAAGGCCATATGAGGACATAATAAGAAGACAGCCATCTGCAAGCTAAAGAGAAAGGTCTCAGGAGGAACAAATTCTATTGATACCTTGATCTTGGACTTCCAGCCTCCAGAACTGTGAGAAGATAAATTTCTATTTATGCTACTCAGTTAGTGATTATTATACTTTGTTATGACAGCCCAAGCAAAAACCCCAGAGAAGGTCATTTTTGCCTGAATTTCCCCAACCCTCTATGCTCACTGTGACTGTTTCTTAGACTTATAAGAACATATAGACTTTGAAAGATTCTGCCTCTGCAGATATCTCCAGAATTCTATAAGTGTGCATATGTTTCTATCCACAAATGAGAATGTGGTAAGACTTGCTGTTCCTTCTCAGTGGAACAGCAATGCATGTGCGCTTGTCTAGACAGGACTCTATAAATCATTCGTTTTAAGGTTGGTTGCCTAAGAAAGTTGAGGCTACTGCCATCTTGGTCATTGATCCAAAATGATAGTCATATAAGATCTGACACAGTTGCTACTGTCTTGAAGGATTAGCCTGGAATATCCATTGCTGCTATCATATTCCAGATGTCATTTCTACAGAATAGTGCTGCACCCACCACCTTTGTGGTAGTTGTTGAGCACAGATCTAAAAGCAGCAGGGGCAAAGCACCTATCAGTATGGAGCTAGTGATCCAGTGAGAGAAGTCAATTACTTTGTAGTTAAATGAGAGAATTTTCATGTAACCGAAGTAACCTAATCTTGGAGGCTGGGAAAATTTTCTCTGAATAAACCGCTTTAAGGCTGAGACTGGAATGTTGAGTAGGAGCCAACTACTTGAAGAGTTAACCAAGGAAGAGCATCAGTGAGATCCTGAGGAAGCACAAAGCTGGAGGAACCCAGTCAACAGAATGTCTGTGTGTCCATAGCGAGCATGCACAATGGGGCTTCACAGAAAAGGATGGTAAGAATACACGCAATGGGAGGACAGGAGGTGACCTGATAGGGGATGATGCTTGCAAACCACCTTTTGTGTCTGGCAAAAAAGGATAAAGAAAAATCTACTTTGTAATGCTTCCAAGTGATTAATTTTACTATGCCAAATAATTATAAAACTAATTACCTTGAAGTGATGATTTAATGTGTGTATTGACAATAATTGAGCAGTCAAGTGAGATTAATTCAGTTAATTACATAGGAATGTTTCTTTAGAGCTGGTGCAGAGACTGCCTGTGTTGGATCTCTTGCCTGAAATGTACACCAGTGGGAAGCACTTAACTTGTTTGAAATGGAGCTAGAGAATGTGTTCAAAATATGTAAAACTTTTAGATAAGAGTCTTCACTTGCTCAAAAGAGAATCGGATTGTCTTTTAGTTTGTTGCAGCTCCATAGGTCAATTGCCTAAAGAATTACCACCACTCCTGATACTAATTCTTTGCCAAACCAGTGAGTTGCCCAGAGTTTGGGAGATGAGACTACTGGAATCAGAACTCCACCCTCCTGCTGTGCCTTCAGCAGGAAGGTGAAAGTATGTCGTCCTCTTGCTTGTTAACTGCCCCACTTAATCTTAGATATAAGAACTATATCTTAGATGATGTGTCAACAAAAACTAAGTATACTCTCAGTTTGCACTGTTATTACAGAAATATCCCTGCTTACTTTTGAAATTGTTTTGCATCAAAGTAACTTTGGAAAGTCTTAAATTGGTGCCTCGGCCAAAATCTGTTATAACCCAGTATCATAATTTCAGCAAATGAATCTAAAATGCAAATGGCTCAACAATGCTTTTAGCTAGCAATTTATTATTGTCTACCCAAGAGTTGTTGAAATTGTTTAAGCTAGAAAAATAGAGAGTCCTTTAAAAATGAAAACTACGTAACTGGAGATGGCCCTCAAAATACTCCCCCCACACCTCAGTTAATCATTGGATTCATAAAACAAAGACAAATGGTAAAATTAGACTTTGTATCATTGTTGAACTACTTGGTAGCTCCTGCAGTAAAGATTTGGACATTGTAGATGAAAGAAGTCTTGCTTTGCCCAAATTTTACTCTCACCCATTTCCTACTCAACCCTGCACTGAACTTTAAAAAGTATATAAAATCAATTGCTCCCAGGCTGCATGTATAGTATGACCTTCAGCAATTTATTAGTGAGCGCTGACTGTATATAAAATATGCATTAGGAGCTGCCTGAATACCATGGATAAGACAAAGATGAATAAGAGAAACACTTTAATATCCAAGAAGAATATTATTTAATTAAAGGGAAAGATACCTGAATAAATTTAATACCAAATGTGAACTGACAAATGCTAAAAGTAGAGTGAGAAGTGCCATCAGACCAAGGCTTTAGTGCCAGTTGATTGTGAAAACTAAAACAAATGTAGAGATTTTTTTCAACAAGTGAATATATGTAATCGAAAAAAACAACTTAATTCTAAGATAATTATTTTATGAAAAGATTGTGATATAGATGGTAAGGTGGGAAATCCTGTGATGGACTCAGAATTTCTTTACTGGGCAAGAACATGTAAATATCTGAGGTCCACTGTTTTGAGAGCTAAAGAAGAGAAGTTCAGCACCTGCATTTAAGGACATCTTCATGAAAGAGGTAGTTTTGAGGTTGGTCTTCCTCGAATGAACTACTCAGGCTTCTATCTAATTTTGTTCTCTGCTGCCCACAATAACTAAAATATTACTGATAGGACAAAAGATGTCGACTAGATATCATTCTAGTCACCTTCCAGAGGTATGCGAATAATACTGAAATGTTCTGTGCAATCAAGAGATTTAACTCTTATACATATTATATTGATTAAGTCTCTTTTTTATATTGAAAGAAGCAGAAATAAGTCAAGGAAAAATGTGAAAACTAAATATAAGAACCTATGAGTGTCCCCTGGAATCCCAAAGCAGAAATACAACCATATCTGGGCCTCACTAAAAAGAAAAAAAAGCTAGAAGGCATAACTACACCACAACTCCCAAGTTCACTTGTTACAGTTCAAACTATTAATAGAGATTAACTTGATCTTTCAGTGTCAATTCCATATTCCCAAGATATTATCTGCCTGACTCAGCATGAAACAAGTATGTTGCCCAGCCCCCACTCCCAGTCAAATTAATTACATCCTGGGATGAAGAGAGGTAAATGGACACGTGGATTTATATAAATAATAATCATATGTCAGATGATGTTTATTTAATTCACCCAGCAATTCAATGAAGAAGTATTAAAATAATTATTCCCAATTTGGATATGAGGAAACTAAGGCCCACTGAGGTTAAGATTCCTGCTCAAGATCACATACGACACTTAAATAGACGAGTTTATATATAAACTCATATAATTTGGCTTTGGAACCAAATGTTTGTCTTATGCCTGTATATAAGAGTGCAGTTCCCTCAGAAAGGAGCATCATTGTGAACTGGAGAGAATCCATAAAATACACAAAAGGCGTTCTAACTGTAACCACTGAAAGATGCAGTCATTCAAATGGTAGGTAGAGTTTTATTTTCATTTTTTTTTTCAGAACGACTACAAATTAAAATTAAAATTTTATAATGTGCAATTAGAATATGAACCAAGATACAGCATATTATGAAACATGTTCTCATTTTGATCTAGTTATGCAAATATACTCTACCTGACAGTGAAAGCAACAATTACTCACTATCAAAATAAAGGTAAAATAATTGTCATGGTGAATTTTTTTCATTGAAATTATAATACTTTATAATCTTTATTACCAAATTAAAGAGAAATAACTTATAGAGATTTTAATATTCACATTTTAATAAATGCTGCTATTTTGGACATTGGACTATGTCCTGATCATATGCTATTTTGTATACCAGTTATAAACATCAAGTCATCTTAAATACTAAAAATTAATATAAAGTATCATTGTGATGAAAAATAGCATCCAAGATGAGTTGGGGAACTATAAAGTTATTTAAAAATATAAATTAACATAATTAGATATTGGTGGTAAATTATCCTGACCAAGGAAAATTGACAGTTGAATTAGCTATGAAGAAACTTATGATGTACATCAAAATCTTAAGGGAATATCCAAGGAAAAGTAATAAACTAAAAGATGAAAGAAATCAATTATTTTTCTTTATGTAAACAGAAAAGTAGATTAAAAAGTAGATTAAGTATATGTAGAATAATATCACAGTAATTTGTATTGTAAAATATTTGCCAGAGAAGAAAGGGAAGATATTTGTAAGGAAGATAAAGTCAAGATTAGAAAAGAGTGAAATCTTATATATATTGATTAGCTATTAAAGTAAAGTTATGTTGAGTGTTTCAGATCAGGCATAGCTGAACTGAAAATGTATTTCCAGTGGAATTGATAGATAAGTGTTTAGGTTATAAAAACTAAACTAATTTTATCATGAAAATGTTTTAATAGATGTGATAAGAGACTTGGGAAAACATAGATAGTATGATAGTACATCTATTTTTTGTCAGTCTAAAGTGAATATAGAGAGATTTTTAATCCAGTGGGAGTTGGAAATAGTTAAAACAGCCCTGGAGGTGGATTTTCCTTTTCCAGTGTTGCATATCTAAAGATCTTGGCCTAGTGATCCTACAGTAACCTCAGATTAGATGTATCCCCAATTAACTCTTCTTTCCCTCAGACTAGATGCTCCCTATTTCATGTTACTAAAATACAAGCCTTAGTAGTGTTCTGCTTAAGCACACTGGCTGGATATTCATGCTTATGAATAATGTCCATACTGCTTGTTATGCTATAGATAACTCTCTATAATCCAGCACTTCTCTACCTCTGAAGAAGTCCATTCCATAGTCCTACTTACATCTATGCTTCTGTCAAACTGGTCTAGTCATACTTTTCAAATATTTCAGGTGTCTTAGACCTTCATGATATGTTACTTATGTTTAGTCTACCTGGAATGTCATTCCCCAATCTAAATTTTTAGTTCCAAATCCTTTGTGAAGACATTTTCTAGTCACTCTAGGAAAACTTAGTGTCTTTGGGCCTCTAATATATTCTGAACATAGCTTTAAATGTTTAAATGTAAACATTTTATTGAATGATACCATTTATGAATCTTCTCCATAACAGATTATAAATTCCTTGATAGCAATATCTATTTTCTTTGTCCAGTATCTAATCACTTGCTATATAACATTGCTGAGTAGAAGTGGTTCCATACTAATACCTACAAGTTGTGGCTGCCAGTGTCCTAGATAAACTAGAAAAGACAAAAACATTCCAGATTGTAATGACTTGTGAAATTTTAATACCCTCCTGAAGTCAAGACTGCATCAAAACAAAAATGGAACTCTTATGGTCATCTCAAAGATATATATTTTGACATAAGTTTATATTGGAAAAAAATTTTAATTAAAATTTTCTCATGGATTTTATTCTTTAAATGTTGATGATTCCATTTTAAATAATGACAATGTATTTCTATTTATCTTTTCTTACCACATTGGATAGGACCTTTAGAATAATATTGAATATTATCAATCATACTGGGTAACTTAAGTCCTGATTTTAAGAATACTTCCAACATGTCTCAATTAGCAATGATGGTTCATTAGATAACTTATATTAGGCTAAGAGAGTTCCCATTTATTATTAGTTCGCTAGCAGTTGTTACCATCAATGTATATTGAACTTAATCAAATATCTTTATATATTTTGAGATAATGGTTTCTTTTTTAAATTTCTAAATGCACAGCTATAAATTTAGATCTATAAATTAGTTTGTAAATGTTAAGCCATAATTGGATTATTGGAAAAACCAGATACAATTATGATATTTTATTTATTCTTTAATAAATAAAATATATTTTATTTATTAAAGAATATTTTATTTTATTAAAGAATAGCCAATTGCAATATTAGTTTCAGATGTACAACATATTGATTCAACATTTACATACCTTATAATGTGATCACCACAACAGTTTTAGTAACCATCTATCACCAAAGTTATTACAGTATTATCGACTATTTTCTCAATGTTATATATTATATCCTCATGACTTTTTTGGCTGTACCAATTTACATTCCTACAAACTGAGCATGAGGGCTCCCTTTTCTCCACATCCTCACCAACACTTGTTATTTGTTGACTTTATGATAATAGCCATTCTAGCAGTGTGAAGTGATAGCTCATTAGCTTTTGTTATGTATTTCCATGAATCGTGATGTTGAGGATCTTTTCATATGTCTATTGGCCATCTGTGGATAGGGTTAACCCTCAGGCCTACTGGCTGTGAGGACAAGCATGATTGCTATGGACAATCTGGTGTGCAGAGTGGAAGCTGCTTTAGAGGGCCTCCTGTACCAGCTGAAGCCACCTGCCAGGTATGTTAGTTATGGAGCTGCTTTGGTGAGGCTCCAATGCAAGGTGAGGCTGGTCTGTGTGTGTACAGTGTCTGGAGCTTCTTGGGAAGGGTTGTTGAGTGAGCCAAGGCCATTTGCCACACATGCCTGATCTGGAGCTGCTTGGGAGTGTCTCCAGTGTGAGTTTAAACCCCCTACCACGTGTGCTAGTGTTTGAGCCACTTGGGGCTCTGATGCAAGCCAAGGCTGTTTGTCACATGTGCCAGGTCTGAAGTTGCTTGGGAGGGGCTGTAATTCTAGGCAAGTCTGGCCACTGTGTACATTGGTGTTAGAGAGACTTGGGATAGGCTCTTGCCCTGTGGGCAAATTGACTAAATGAGTCCTCAGGGGAATTCTGGGGCAGGGTAAACAGTGTCTGCTTCATTAATGGAGTGTCAGAATTGCCACCAACCTGCACCAGACAAGTCAGGTAAAGGTAGAGCACTACAAAAATAAACAATGACATCTGCCAGCACTTGCATCCCAGGAGAAAATTCCCACTGATCTTTGCTCCTCCTGCACTCACTCTAAACTTAGTCAATATAATTCCTCATTTATGACCCAGGCACATTTCAAACTACTGCCTCTGTTCTGGACTTGAGAGCGAGTTCATGTTCAGGCCCTTTAGTTTAAGAGCAGAGGCTCATTTTCCTATAGCCTTTTGGTTTTCTTTGCAGTAAGCCCCACTGGTTCTCAAAACCAGATGTTATGAGGGCTCCTATTCCTGGCGTAGGTCACCCAGGCTTAGAGGTCCCACTGTGGGGCTCAGATTCTTTGCTCCTCGGGGGATACCACCAGTTGTAATATATCTCCCACTTGTGAATTTTCACATCAGGAGCGTGGCTCCTTACCAGACCACATCTCTGCCTTTTTAATCTATCTTGATGTAGCTGCTTCTTTATATCTTTAGTTGTAGAAATTCTGTTTAGCTAGTCTCTAAATTGTTCTCAGCAAAGGTTACTTTATATTTAGGTGTAGTTTTGGGGTTGTCCATGAGAGAGATGAGTTCAGGATCTACCTACTCCATTATCTTGACCCTGCCTCCCACAACGTATTTTTAAAAACAAATATTTGGCATGCTAATGTTTTTAAAAAGGTCTTTGGGAGTGAGATTGGCCTGTAATTTTTCTTTGTATTTATTTTTGGTCTTTTCTTCTTTTATGTCCTTAATACTTTCATTTTCTATAGTTTATCTTAGACTTACCCATGTTTATCTACTATAACAAAAGAGTAAATTTTGCCATGTATTTTTCTTTAATTTGTTTAATTCTCCCATTCTCATCTTTCTACACATATAAACTCTTATCTGAGAATGTAGGCATTATTTAAGATTTCCATATGACCTCATAATATGTAAAAGTATATGTGAATATAAAATATAAAATCACATATATTCACACATATATAGAAGTTTTGGGTGATCTTTAAATTATTTTAATTTTATTTTATTAATAATTTAATTTTATACCCTGTCCTTTTCAGCACTTTGCTTTATTCACTTCAAGAAATTTTTTTCTAAGTCAAATGATATAACTTTAATTCTTTGGCTACATAATATTTGATGATATGCATATATTATTAGTTATTAAAAAGTTCTTAATGAAGGGCATTTACTTTTTTTGACTATGAAAATGCCACAGTTAACATCATTGTATATATGTTGTCATGCACTAGTGATTTAATTTCTATATGTCTTCCTTGGAAATAGATTCTTGGAAACATGCAAATGTACATTTAATTTTTTCAATATACTTTTAATAATGTATGTTATACATACCAAATAGTACACATATCAAGATGCACATAACATAGTTTAAGATACAGATTTGGTTTAACTGGCATCTTGCACTTCTCAATATGTAATTTATAAAGTTCCATTTAATTAGGCAGCAGTACTCTATTGTTGAACTTTACATGGAATTATATAACATATTCTCTTGTGTATGACTTCTTTTCCTTAATATGTTAGTTAAGTTAATTCTTGTTGCATGTAAAAATTTTTTTGCATCATTTTCATTGTATGATATTTCATCATATGAACAGACCATACTTTATTCAATCCACAATTGAACACTGGGTTGTTTCTAGTTTATTATTACTAATAGTGCTGTTATGTGCATTCTCGTACATATATTTTGGTGCACATAGGTTCATACATACATAGAAATGGAATCAGTTGGTCATAGGATGTGCCATGATACCATTTAGTAGGAACAGCTGAAAATGTACCTAAAATTGCAGTTCCAATATACACTTCCAATGATATATGAGGGTTTCCATTGTGCTACATTCTTACCAACACTTGATACTCTCTTATTTTTATTGTTTAGAGTTGACATACAATATTATATTAGTTTCAGGTATATAAGGTAGTGATTAGATGTTTACATAAGTTACAAAGTGATCACCCTGATAAATCTAGTACCCAACTCTCTCATTTTTTTTTTAATTTTATTTTAGACATTTTGCAAGTAGATGGTGATACCTCGATATGGTTTCAATTTCAGCGTGTTGAAAAATAATGAAATTTAGCACTTTTTCATTTGTTGGTCACTTAGATATTCTATTTTATAAATTTTTTATTTAGGCCTTATTTTCCTTTTGTGTTGTCTTTTATTGGTTTATAATCTTTATATTCTGGATATATGATATATATATATATATAATATAAAATATATATATAATACATATATATTCATATTCATTTTACTTTTTGCTTTACCTTTTCACTCTCTGTAATGCTTTTTGATGAATTGATATTTTAAATTTTGATGTAGTTCATCTATCATTCTTTTATGGTTTGTTTTTATGTCTAGTATAAGAAATCTTTGCCAACTCTAAGCTTAAGATATTCTAACATATTTTCTTCCAGAAGTTTTTATTGCTTTATTCATTTAGTGTTATGGTCTTTCTGGAATTGATTTTCACATATGATGTGAGGTATGTGTCAAGATTAAATATTTTTCTATATAGATATCCAATTGACTCAGCATTAATTATCGAAAAGACAGCTTTTTCACACTATATTACAGAGTCATATTTAATTGAGAGTCATCATAAATCAAGTAACCATAAAGGTATAAAGTCTTTTTCTGGATTCTCTATTTTATTCCTTTGATTTATGAATATGTCTTGCACCAACACCACATGGCTTTAATTGGTATAGCTTTATAATCAGTTTATATATATTGTTATACAATTTCTCTAACTTTTATTTCTTCTACAGATTTGTCTTATTTATTCTTGGCCATTGCAGTCTCATATGTATTTAAGAAGGAGGTTGTGAATTTATACACATAAGCACACACACACATATATTCTAGGATTTCCTTTAATTTACAGATCAATTTGGTTTAACTGGCATCTTAGACTTTTGAATATTGTAATTCATAAAGCTCCATTAATGGAGCTTTCATTTCTCTCAAAAATGTTTTGTAATATTTCTGTGTGTATATCTTACACAACTTTTAGCTTCACTCTTTGATTTTTAATGGTTCTTGTTGCTAATGGTTCTTGATGTTTTATTTTTAAGAAAAAATGAGTTTATAATTTTGTTATTAAATATATACTTATTTACATATTAACCTTGTATCTACTTTGTTAAATTTGTTTTAATTCTATTTTTAATAACTTAAAACAGTTTTCTATATACCAAATGACATGTGTGAGATAAGACTATTAAAATTTTTTTCCCAAATTGTTTGCATTATTTTTTTTTGTTTTTGCAATAGAGAGGACTTTTCATGATGTTGTATAGGTGGTGGTAGTGGAGGACATCTTTATATTGTTTTCGAATTCATGAGGTAAACTAGTTTACTGTTAAGTGGAATGTCTATTATATGTATATTGTTATATTGTTTATAAATTGAGTTGGAGTTTATATACAGTGAAGTGAACAAATATTAAATGTTCAACTTAATTAATGGTTACATATGTATATGCTTTTGAAATCACTACTGGATCAAGATATAATATATTCCAAGCATCTCAGAAAACTCAGATGTTCCCTCCTCCCACTTCTACCAGTGCCTCTGTCTTAGTGATTGAACCCAATTAGTGTTAAATAGATAAGGTAGCTCATTGATAAAGTTCATAGATCATTTTCTGGAGCATAGACCATGGTGAGAAAGTGTGAAGGTTAAGTCTGCACCCTTTTTCCTCCTCAGAATTCATTTTTGTCTTTTGTTCTGTTGAAAACATGTGTCCCCATGCCAAGTCCCACCAGCTACTATATAATTTTGAGATTATATCATTCTAGGAATACTTCTTCTTGAAACATAAAATACTGTTTTTTTGTTCTTCATATAAAACAGAAGTTGAAAATGGGTGAAGAGTGGAAGAAAAATTAGTTAACAAAATATATATGCTGGAGTTTTTATTTTGATTAAATCATAGACAATCAAAAAGTTGATCACTATGTAACATTAAGAAAAAAGCATAAGCTTTAAAAATTATATACTTTCTAAAATCATCAAAGAGCTTTAGAAACAAGTCTAAATAAAATTTTAGAAAGATGCTAGCCCTTTAGAGAAGAGCAAAACCCAGCAACATTCTTTATTTCTTAATGCGGTTGCTGAGACTACAGAAATCACTGGGTGGAAAAGTAAGACTGTTACAGGCAAGGAACATCAAAGAGAAAAGGAGAGATCAATTGAGATTTTTACTACAGCAAATTGGCTGTCATGGCTGCTAACCAATTCTCCACCTAAAGACATTGGGTGATTAAGCAGTGGTCCTGGAAAATTGTAGACTGATTGGAAAATGAAGAGAAGTTGCTTAATTTTTTTTTATCAAATTTCAAAGGCCTGCTGGAGGGCAGGGCCTATCTCACTTCAGAGACCAAAGCACAAATTACCTAAACTACTGTTTAAAATGAAGAAGTATACACCTAAGTGCATAACAAACAAAGCAAGTCCCTTCTGAAGTTGTTTATTATCCACTTGATTCTCCACTGCTATTTTATACCTAAAGTGTAGTACCAAAAACAAAAAAACAAAAAAACCTAGCAGACATGCAAAGTAGCAAGATAATGTGAATCATAATAAAAAGTAAAGTCAAAAGAATCATAGATGACACAATGCAAGAATGAGTAGGCTAACAAAATATTATAAATAAGTGATTTAGAGGAAAAGCTGGACGAAAAGGTGTAAAGATGTAGAATTTCAGCAGAAAACTAAATTGAAATTCTAGAACTGAATACTGTAATATTTGAAATAAATAATTTATTTGATTGGCTTAAACACAGACTGGACACAGATGAAAAAATTAACTTCAAAAGGGGTCATTTGAAATTATCTAAACTAAAGCACAGAAAGAAAAAAAGATCTTATATATAAACAACAATTAATCATAAAACATAATTGTAAAATAATACAACAGCAGCTAAAATATCTATAAAATACTGACTAATTTTAAAGAACCATTTTTAAGACTTATCCACTGAAAACTATTGAAAGAATTTAAAAGTCTAAATAAATGGAGGGTTATACTATTGCCGTAATTTGATAGTCTGAATGTTAAGATGCCATTTCACCTGACGTTAATCTATAGATTCACATTCATTCCATTCCAAATACTAGCAGGTTTTTACTTTAGAACTGGAAAGCTTATCTTTGTAAAATAATTATAAAATTTATAATATGTATTTATAATTATATATAATAACAATACAATCATATATAAAATTTATATATAAATGTAGAGAAAAAAGAGCCAAGCAATCTTGGAAAAGAAAAATAGAGCACTGACTTACCATATTTTAAGACTTAGAATAAAACATTAATCGATCCAATGAGTTATTACTATAGGTATAGACAAATAGATTGATGAAACCATAAAGAAAGTCTATAAATAAACCCCACTATACAATGACTCGATTTTGACAAAGACATCAATGCATTTCATAGAATAACAGAGGGTTATTCAAGTAAAAAAATAATAGGGTTGTTCAGAGAAACAGAACCAATAGGATATATGTAAATACATGTAAGAGGAGATTTATTACAAGAATTGGCTCATGTGGTTTTGAAGACTGTCTCACCATCTGCTTTATCAGCACACTAGAGAACCAGGAATGCCTGTGGTGTAATTCAGTCTGAATATAAAGGTGGAAGATGCCCTTCTGTAAGTCTCAGAGTCCAAAAGCTCAAGAATCAGATCCTCCAACTAGGGCAGGAAAAAATGGATGTCTCAACTCATGAAGGGAGAGAGAAGGAGAAGGAATTTATTCTTCCTTTACTTTTTTTTGTCCTATTTGGGCCCTCAGTGGATTGGATGATGCTTACCCACAGAGGTGATGGTGGATCTTTTTACTCAGTCTACTGAATCAAACGCTAATATATTCCAAAAGCATCCTCACAGAAACTGTTTTATCAGCTATCTGGGTCTCCCTTAGCTTAGTCAAGTTGACATAAAATTAATTGCAACAGATATTGATGGAGAAATTGGATATCCAAACTGGAAAAAAGAAAAGTTTACAAAATGAGTTACCATCGAAGCCTCTCACTATATCCCTTATACCAAAAATAATTTAAAATGGATTATAAACCTGAATGTCAACGCTAGTATTTTAAAATGTCTAGAAGGAAACAAATCTAGTGTAGGAAAATATTTCTTAATTAGAACAAAAAAGGCACTAACCATAAAAAAAAAATCTGAAAAATTGGACTTGAATTTTTCTGCACACCAAGAAGATAGTCAAGAAAATAAAAAGGCAAAACCACAGAAACAAAGTATATACACAAATCATATATACTGCAAAGGATTTATATCCAGAACATATAAAGAAATCCTACCAATAAATAACAAATTTATTCTAATGAGCAAAAGACAAATACTGGACAAATACTTCAGAAAATGAGATAGTTATATGGCCAAAATGCATCTGAGAAGGTTCTCAATGCTATGACTAATGCAAATTACATCTACAATGTGATTTTAAAGTAAAAACAAAACAAAAACCCACTGTGCCTAGCAGCTAATATTAAAAACACTGAAAACTCCCAAGATTTGTGAGGCTGTAGAGCAACTGAAACTTGAGTGTTGAGATTCTAAAATTGTACAACCACTTTAGAAAACTGTTTGATAATCTCTGTTAAAGTTAACCACTCTTTGTTCATAAACCAACAAGTCTACTCCATATATGACTATGCATGTCTTATACAAGAATATTAATTAAAATGTAATTTATAAAAGCTCTTAACTATAAACAACCCAAATGTTAATAATAGTTTAGGTAAATAATTTGAGGGCTCCAAACACGCTAACCTCAAGCTGCAATGAAATAGGAAGTAGAATTTTCTTTATGGGGGATTTGGTAAAATGCTAAGAGGAAGCATTTCTACCCTCTAATGAACTGAATATTTGTGTCCCCCAGAAATTTATATGTTGAAACCTAATCCCCAATGTGATGGCATTTGGAAGTGTGGTCTTTGGGGAGTGATTCAGTCATGGGGGTGGAACCCTCATGAGTAAGATTAGTGTCCTTATAGAAGAGGCCCAAGAAATTATTCTCACCTAATCTTGTCATGTTGAGATTCAAGTGAAATGATAACTGAGAAATAAACTCTCACCAGACACTGAATCTGCTGGTGCCTTTATCTTGGACTTCCCAGAACTGTAAGAAATCATTTTTGTTGCTTATAAGCCATGCAGTCTATGGTATTGTGTTATAGCAGCCAGAATGGACTAAAGCATTCCCTAACACTGATTTTAGAACCTGTTCATGGGGGAGACCATTATTAGTTTAAGACAACTTAAAGGGGCCTACTATGTATTTTAGGATGTTCCTCCTGACCTTGAAGAGGTCAGCTTCCTAAATGTTGCCATCTATAAGCAATTTGATCATTCACTCCAGCCAGCTTCTTATTGGTTGTGGGAACATGTAGTAAGAATGCTGAATTTAGTGAGCCTATTGTCAAACTTATGAGTTGCCTAGTTCAAGGTGATTTTGCATCGAATACTTGACAAATGATAATACGTTCTATAAACACATAAACGGATAGTCTAGTAAAGGTATGGGATAGTAAATATGACCCCAGAATATATTTCTATCTCTGTGAGATAAACTCCTGTTCCCTCTCTGATGAAGGGTTCGATATAAACAATCAGAATCTGGTGGCTAGCTGGTTTTCTTGGAAATTTTTTACTATCAGGGTTTGCACTCAACAATGATAATACGTAGTTAAACTTTAGTGAGGGAAAGTACAAACTGTTGAGCTATGCATAGCCTCCATGCCTATCATCAGGGCGTTATTGTATATGAGCCCACTGAGCAAACATCAAAGTGCCTGGGGGAAAGAGGCTGACTGACATTAGAGAATGGATCCTATATATCTAATTATTGAGAATATTCTATGTTGTGGTTATCCTCTGGTGGACATTTACGTAGAACATGAATGTATTTATACTCTGTGCCAAGATATTCATCAACTTTACTCTTAAACCTTGTCACATTTCCCAATTTTGTTCAGGTTCTTAACTTACCAGCCAGCATATAGCATTGCCTGTGAATTGGTGTCAGTCTTTATTATGGGCCAACTCTACTTTGTGTAAAGTAAACAACCAACCCACTGGGAAGATAACCCATCACCAGCGTCTTTTTTTCTCTATTTCTACCTGGTGATAGAACACTGAATATTCATTCATAGTCCAGATCTTTTCTTTTTCCTTTTCCATTAGTCTTACTGTACTTCCTATGAGGCTGTAAAGAGGATGAGGAGACAGTGAAGCAGCTGGAGGAGGCTCTGAAATCAGAACTGCTTTGCGTGGTTTATCCACGCATTCTTGACCTGCTAGTGCTGAATTACACACTATTTTCACTTTATAATGTAACGTCTGCTGAAAATTTTCCAATTTTATGATTTGGCAAATTAGATAATACCAAGTACATAACAGGTGGTTTAGACTGCCTATATACTTGGTGCCTCACAGGCATATATTCGATTTCTCTTAATGGACAGTAATAAGCCAGAGGCTGCTTTTGGAATGGGTTATAGTTGTTAGATGAAGATGGCAAAGAAGACGTGACCAAACTCTAAAGTCCTCAGGGTCTGCACTGTGGTTCTCCCATGGGGGCCTGCTAGGTATTTCTTTCAGCATCTCTCCCGCACAGATATTTCCAAAACGGTATGTCTATGAGTCATAAGTCCCAAATGACAGAGCAGCTTGCACTGTAGCCTGTCCTTGCTGCAGAGACTTTTTGCTTCAAGGCCCCACTCAAAATCAGGTGGCTTTCAGTTAAGCCAGTAAACATCTTGAAACACCAAATCTGGAATATTACCACCACGGGGTCTCTTTCTTCATTTGTGAGCAGGGCAAAGTATAGTATAGTATAGTATAGTATAGTTCCCCTTTTACTTTATAAAAGATATCCCAACATGCTACAAGTCAGTGGGTGCTAGGCTTCTAAATGTTTATGGGTATGTATTGCCCACCCTGTGGCACACATGTGTTACTTTCTATTCATTAGATACCATGAGGAAAATGTTATCAATATAATGAACCAGCATAACATTTTGTGGGATATCAGGAAAATCAAGCTCCCTTTGAAATATATTATGGACAGACAGCAGGATGGTTAATATAGTCTGGTGATGAGATCATGATAGTATATTTTCATCCCTAAAGTGTTAAGACAAATGGCTTCTAATTTTGCTGATAGATTAAAAGAAATTGTCAAGTTAATATTGGTATGCTCGGTACCAAGGGCTGTGTTCTTTTGCTCCAGAAGAATACCACATCCAGAAAGACAAACTCTGTATCTGTGTCATGGTGATATAATTGACCTCACTATCTGATTAGGTTTGTGTGGATGTATACTAGAAGACATTTGGCTTTTGCACTGTTAAGACAAGATGAAAGGAAACAGATGGTCTTCTTTCGACAGGATTATAAGATCATATTAGAAGACCATATTTTGAGAACCACTGAGCTAGAACACCCAAGTTACCTGAACCATAGGATAAAGGCTGTTATGGAAAGGTATGGTTTTCGAAGTATACTCTCCAGACTAGAAACTTCACTCTTATTTGGAAAATTAGATGTGCAAACCGGTGGTCTCTATCAGTGAGTGACCTATTAAGGCAGAGGTTTGGGAGGTGGTGCTCAACCTTCTGTGTTTTTAACAAGTCTTCCAGGAGACTCTGGTGCATGAGGTATGAAAATGACTCCTATTCTACCTGTACCAAGTTTTAATTTGGGGGTAGAATAAATCACAGGATATGTTTGAGCTTTCACTGGACTCATTATGAGATGGATTTGAATAAACTACTTATCTCCTGAATTCCATAAATCCCCTCTTAAATCCTCTCATTGAGTGGTGAAACTTGTTTTCAGTACTAGGTATTATCATCAGGGAATAGCCAGTATCTAATTATATCCAGAGAGTCTCAATGTTTCTATTTTTGTAGTATACAAAGATGATGGAAAATGGCCATGCCTATCTCTGGGGAAGGCTTGAAGTAAGATTTGTAGTATACTACAAATCTTGTATGATTTCCTTCTCTATGAAGGGACTCTAGGTCCATAAACTAGCTAGGGTCTGAGTATTGTATATAAGGCCACAATGTTCTGTGGTGAGCCTGATCTGTGCCACCAGACCTAGGATTTTTTCTCCTGTGTATGACAAGTAGTACCTTAATAAAATTTTAATCTTTCATTTCTAGGAATTTATGATCAATTAACAATCACCACAGATCCCTATGAGTCAAAATATTCTGATTACTACCCTGTCCCTTTGAATTTTTGTAACCATTGTGCCTAATTTTAGTTGCTGACTTTTACATACAGCAACCTTACCTTTTGCATGTAGGATCCTATAAGTCTTAATAAAAATAGGGAACCCAATTCCATTGTAGTGTCCTCCACCACCATCTCTGACCTACAGAAGTCAGCCAGTATAGAATTTATTAGGGAAGCTGGTGCACTCTTCTTTATACATTTTTAAAAATTTTCCTTGTTTTATTGAGATATAATTGACTACAGCACTGTATAAGTTTAAGGTGTATGACAACGACTTGACTTGCATGTATTGCAAAATGATTACCATAGTAAGTTAACATCCAACATCTTTTAGAAATACAAAAAAAGTTTTACTTTTTTTCCTATGATGAAAGTTTTTAGAACTTAGTTTCTTAGCAATATTCAAATATGTTGTACAGCAGTGTTAACTATAGTTAAACAGTTTTACTAACCATATAACTAGAAGTTTGTATCTTTGACCACTTTCATCCAATTTCTTCCCCCCCCCCCACCACATCTGTTCACTATACATCTAATTTTTTCTATGAGTTTGGTGGGTTAATTTGTTTCTTGAGTCTACATGCAAATGAATCATACAATATTTGTCTTTCTATCTTATTTCACTTAGCATAATGCCCTCAAGATTCATCAATGTTGCAAATGGTTGGAATTCCTTTTTTAGGTGCTGAATAGCATTCGTGTGTGTGTGTGTGTGTGTGTGTGTGTGTGTGTGTGTGTGTATTTATATGTATAGAGTCACATTTCTTTATCCATCTGTTGATGGACACATGTCTTAGCTATTGTAAACAATGCTACAGTGAACACAGGGGTGCAGATATCTCTTTTTATCATTCTTAAAGTCTATTTTGTCTGATATTTTGCCTGTCTTTTGGTTATCATTTCCTTGGCATATCTTTTTTCCATCCTTCTCAGCATGTTT